>CM029767.1:8195010-8784000 GCA_017562165.1 Ectropis grisescens
CCCAACTATATGTAGGTAATTACATTAAAAAAAGGTAAAAGAATGAAAAAAGCACATTATTTACTGTGTTATTGATTTAATTAAATTGCCGAATATAAAATATATTCTAACTAGCTGTACCCTGCCACGCTTCGCTGTGGCACATTGTGATGAAAAAAAATAGATAAAGACAATCCTTGATGCGGATTATATATCATTGTAAAATTAAAATTTTGCTTGCTCGATCGGTGCAGAACTTTTTGAGTTTTTGAAGCGTACACAAACCAACATAACATTTTTATATATAGAGATATAGGAACATAACAAGTGAATGCAGCGTACGATTTCGATTACTCGATTGTACGTCGTACAAGAACTAAAATAGTTACAAAATAGTCGTATGAATACAATAAAAATCGTATGATTGGCAACACTGTGAAACATCGTGAAACTAGTGTGGTACTAACAAAACCGGTAATTGAATCGATTTTGTTTAAGCTGGGTACTGATTCTGAACATACTGAAACAACACAAATTCAGAATGATAATCCTGCTTTCTGACATTTTAAACAGAGAAGACAACGCATGAGAGGTTTGATTCCGTGTCGAGATCAATCCAACTTGGTGCAGAATCGCTTCGATGATCAATTTTACTAAAACTAGCTGCTCATGTTGCTACGCTGCCTGTCGAAAATTGTCGTACCAACTCAGATTTCAAATAAAATTGAGTAAAGGTTTCTAAGGACGTAATTTGAGATACATCCTGTGACGGACTTCAGCGCACGTCAACGCACGCAACGAAAACTCTCAAATCGGATTTCCCTCCCGTTTTTGTTCCATTATTCATTTATTCTGCGCTTCTTTTGATAGTAGCCTAATGTTATGAAGCCTATAGCCTTCCTCGATAAGAGAACTGTCCAACAGAAAAAAAAAACTTTCAATTCGAACCAGTAGAGTCCCTAGTTCATAGCGTTCAAACAAACAAACAAACGTAGGAGTGTAAAATTTCGCATTTTGTGGTCTCGGCCATCTCTTATTTAAAAATTGACATAGTGTATATGTGTATGTATTTTGAAGTGAAATCTTCTTTTTTCCCACCTTGGGTTCCGTAGTCAACGTTTTTATGCGGCTCCCTAACTTTTTTGAACGAAATATATAGCCTTTGTTCAACGCAGATAATATGGGATTATAAAAGTTAAAGAATTTTTCGAATCGGTCCATTAGTTTCGGAGCCTATTCGATGCAAACAAACAAACAAACAAAAATCAAATCTTTTCCCCTTATATTATTATTAGTGTAGATGTATACAATGTTTTATCACAGCACTCACACTATGTAAACAGACAAAATGATACCTATTTTCATCACAGTATTAACATATTATGCACTATAACACATATTTTTGCAGTCTTAGAGAAATACCTATAAAATAAATAGCAAACACCAAAAAGAATACGAGTCAAACGCTATTTGTGACCCGTGTAAAAATTGTTTTTAATTTATTTTTGGCTTTGTCATTCAGCCGCATGTTACTCTCGTGTTGCTGTACTTACTAGGTAGGTAAATTCAATTTTCAAATCATTTTTATTTTAAATTATTTAGTAGTCTCTAATAGTTAAGTATTTCTTATTAAAGTTTTTACTTCTTTTGCGCGTCGCGCAGTCTAAAATGCACATATATTTTTTTAAAATAAAGAGTTACGAGACGAGTATGGTCTATGCTTTATGGTAAGAAATATGCCTGCCACATAACAGTACAAGTGACACGCAGGTATTGGAACATGAAGTGTCCAAATCATTATCTAGTGCTGCATTGCGCTCGTAATCCAGAGATCTAAGATGTTATATCTCTGAGTCCTGTAATTTCTTTGGAAACATCGCCCTTCAAACCGAATGACAGTAATGTTTGCACATTTCTGCCATCTGGTTTGAAGGTTTGCACATTACTGCTTGGTGGTAAAATAACAAGCAAAGGTCTGGTACATCCCCTTTACAATACCCATATTGAGGTAGGTTGTGAAGAAATATTTTGTAACCCTTTTTGTAGAGGCGTCCATCTTGAATCGATATTATACAAACATAACCAAGAACCACCACACAAAATTAAACCTTTAAATCAAAAAAAGAAATGTGTGTGCATAAGACCGCACGGCAGAAGTGAAAAGTAAAATAAGTAATACTCATATTTAAAGACGACTAAATAATTTTAATAATTAAAAACGAAAATTATAAAAAAATTGAAAATTAGAAAATACCTAGTAAGCACAGCAACACGAGAATAACATGCGGCTGAATTACTACTACATCAATGGCGAAAAAAAAATTACGCATTTCGGAAATACTAGCCAATTTTTTAGTTCCTGCTATTTATTTTATTGGTGTTTATAAAAATGCATAAAAATCTTGTGTTTATAGTGTATGTGCAAGTGCTGTGACGAAAATATGTATCATTTTGTATGCTTACGTAGTGTAAGTGCTGTGATAAAACAGTAATACACTCCGCGAGGCAAAAGCTGAGCTTTGCATTTGTGTGAGTGTACATGGATAGTGTAGGTGTGACAACCGGCCTTAGGCGCGGCGCCATTCTGTCTCGCCGCGCTCCTGCCTGATTGGTGATCACTCACACTACACACTAATGCAAAGCTCAGCCTATACCTCGCGGACAAAATTTCAAGCTCCTGCCTGGTTGGTGATCACTCACACTAATGCAAAGCTCAGCTTATACCTCGCGGAGTGTACGAGTATGTTACAACAAAAACTTTTTTGCAATGGATGTGATATACAGAATTACATTTTACATTTCGTGACAAGTGCAATTAATTAATATGATAAGTACCTAGAAGTTAATGTCGCGATAAAAAAATAAAATTGGTTGCCTGTAAAGTCGGTATACGGGCGAAAGTTTTACGTGACAACGACTTTGAGTGGTAAAATAATTTTACGGAAGGGACGCGTGCCTTTCACTTTTTATGTCTGTCTCTCTTGCTCTTAGGCGGGCTAACCATGCCCGAGTGGAAGGGACGCGTGCCTCTCACTCGCTCTCGTTGTGAGCGCATAACGTGAGCGGAGCGTAACGCAGTTTCTTGAAGTGTCACCCGGCAAACCAATTTATAAGACGTTGTCACGTCAAAAAGACACAAAATAAATATAATAAACACAGGGACTATATTATCTTTCTCGCTCTGACGCGCTTGTTCACTGTATTTTGTTTCTTGCTCTAGCATCCCGAGTTTACCCGAAAAGCTATTATCATACCCGAGCGTGATGCTAAAATTCAATTCACAGCCCAAGCAAATTCTGTCTAGGCGCGCCAAAAAAAAAGTTTTCACTTCAAAAACGACATCGAAATCAGTTCATCTGTTTGAGCTCTACGGTGCTACATGACACGGTGACATGCACAGACAGACATCGATGTCAATTTTATATCACCCCCTTTGTTTGGACAGGAGTTGAAAACTGTAATTAAATTATTAGGTATTATTAAGTATAAATACCCGACTTTTAATCTATACTAATATTTTAATGAGGAAAGGTTTGTATTTTTGTATGTTACGAATAAACTCAAAAACTGCTTGACCGATTGCAAAAATTCTGAGGTTATGTTCATGATGTATAGATTATGTTCACGAAAAAAAAAAGAGATATTCTCGGAAGTTTTTACTAAAACCAACGCAAGGTATAAAAAAACTATCATAAAATGGCTTTCATCGCACACGCTGCGGAAAGTACTAATGATAGACCAAAACAATGTTCAACAATATTATAGAACGGATTAAAATCTTTAAACAATTTTAACTACAATAATTACGTCGCTACAACTACTTTTTTACATTTTAAAAGTAGATTTAAATGACTATCAAATTCAGACCATGTTATCCACACATTTGTATTAATTCTTATCCAAATAAAATATTTTTATTCAAGACTCCTTTAATACCTAACATATAATATTATTACTTTTTGAATTATTGAATCCGGACATTCCATTCAAAAGATATCACGAAATTAAAAATTTCAATCCTATCAATATGAGGTGCGGTGCGGCGTAACGCGGCTATAGAGGATACCGGGACACCGAGGCACTAGAGAGGTGTTCTCTGTTCGCAACTATGAAATATTTAGCCGCGCGTCTACTGATTTGGGCGGTCCGGTCGGCTAGCTACGTAGTGGACGCAAATGATATCAAATGTTAAACATTGTTTCGTAACATTTTTTTTATGTTCAATCAAAAAGTTCTTTTCCAAATTACTTTTATAAAAGTTTATTCTACCTTTATTGTTGTTGTTGTTTAAGTTTTCTCGCACTTTCTACATAGCATTACGTTAAATTTATTCCATTTCTATTTCCTCGCGATGTTTTCTGTCACCGTTTTAAATTAGACGCATTACGCACATGAATTCGAAAAAACAGTGATTCGCGTGTAATTTGAGCTGGGAGGCTAAGCAATAAGCAGCCCACTAAACATTCCCACTACTGGGACTCGGGACCCTCTCTCGGAAGGAGAGAGTTAAGTCCCGCCCAGTGCGGGTTGGTGGATGACACATGACCTCAAAATATTATAAGTACATGGCGGTTTCCTCATGATGTTTTCCTTTACCGATATTTCAGTACTGATATAATTTTTGATTTGATGCATGAAAGTAAAACGGGAATAATAATGACGCTAGACACGCCTAAAACTAAAACGTGTGTATGTAGCAATTTAAGTTGGCATATCATTTTTAAGACTTATGATAATATATCAGAACAACTAAAGCATATTTTTTTGCTACCATATATAGCATAAACATAACTTAGCATAATGTTTAAAGCCACACATTGACAGCAGCATAACAATACCTAAACACAATAATCAAAGAGCAATTGGTCCTATTAGGGTCTACCACTGAGATTCGACTCCGGGTGGGCTCCCGGAGCCGGAAGCTCTATAACCTTGAGTATCTCCATACTCGACATACGCTCCGCTGCGGAGGTCGCCGGCGTCTACGCTTGGCCTCGCTTGGCTCGCTCCTCTCAGGACCTCCCTTTGGCTTCCGGCAAAGTAAAGTAGCCAAAAATATGCGTTTTAACTGATAAACAGATGATTGGGATTGTTTGTTTTGTTTTGGTCGTATGTCGTAAACATGGCAAGTCTGCCAAGAGTGTGTTAAAATTGATAAGTCTAATAATTTTGTTTTATACTTTTTTTCCACCCTTTAATACCCGTGCGAAGCCGGGTGCTAGTTATTTAGAAATTGCTAATGGAGATTGATTTCAACTACGAATATCTAAGGGTAATTACACAGAAAATATTTCGTACCCATAATACCATCTACATATTATGTTCTGTGCAGTATACTACATTTAATTTCCCATGTCAGAAAACGGGACAAAATATTCCTTTATAAAAGCTTTCGTTACGCGCTCTGATTTGCGTCGAAATATGTGCCAGCATGAAGACTATGGCAAATTTCAAATCCAAGATAGCCGCCAAAATTGGCGAAATACATTTGTTTACACTACTTCTTCAATTTGGGTATCAAATGAAAGGACTTGACTAGTAGAATATATTACAGATTAAAAATCATAAGTAGGCGGGAGTAATATTTTTTTTTATAATTTGTTGTTTTTCTCCCGTTTACGTTGTAGGTATTTTGATAATACGATATAAGCATGACGCAAAATTCAGATAATGAAGTTTTCCTTTCTGCAATGATTCGTGCCTTCTGATCTTAAGCATTATTATACCCATAGCGTATACTTTTGGATATCAAATAATAACGACTAACATTTAACTCTTCTATTTGTGCGATTTATTTTGATCTAAGTCCTTGAGAATATGTATGCACATTATATATTTCTGTTTGCGGCAATAGTGCACGGGAAATACTTCAGAAGATGTGATTTCTCCCTATTTAAAAAGGCCTGCCTACTGAAACAATGGACAACACTAGTTACCAACACATGGATTTGTATTTTTTTTCCAGTCTCCAAGTTGATTGCAAAGAAAGAAAAAAGAAAGCAAATTGAGCGACTCATCACGTATTTCACTCTCACTCGTGTGAAGTTAGATACTCGAGGGGAAAAAAGTCAAAACACACATAATTTATTCGTGACCATGAATATCAGTCCTTCAGCCGCATCTGTTTCTATAATGTGTTTTCTTTGTTCAATTTACATGGAATCACCATCACTTTTGAAGTGAAAACTTCTTTTTTTTGCACTTTACGGAGATTTTCTGTGGGCTGTAAATTCAGTTTCAGGCTTGAGCGTAACATTCGTAAATTAAAGAAATCTTCGGGTAAATTAAGGATCATCTAGAAATGCGTTAGCATTTTGATATGGTTATGGTGTGTTACCATGGTTACAATTTTCAGTATACATATACACACATCTAACCATGGTCATATATGGCAATTATGCACACGGTAGTGCTTTGAACTTTGAAGATTTATTCCAGACTAGCAGCATCCTCCTATTTCACCCGCGTAGTTTCTAAAGTGAGCTATGAAATTCTGATTTATAAGTTTTTACTACTATCACAGCCGACTGATTTTATTTTTAACAAAATAAAATAGTTTTTAACACTTATTTTGTATCTAAATTCTTAAATTTCACTTTTGTCGTGCGGTCTTAAGCATGCAGCATGCACATGTTTGTCTTTTTCATTTCAAAATGAATGCCAAGAAATCGATTTCGGTATCGAATTTGCGAGAACGCGCTTCATTGAGCCGCAAAATTAACGGTTTTATCGGTTTTTGTTCAGTTTAAAAACAACCCTGGCGCGCCATTGTGGTGGTCGGTTTCTCAGTTTGTCATTTTTATTCATTTTATTGTTATTAGCGAGTTATAAGACAGGAATGAATATATTTTATACCAGTATTTTAGTGAAAATATTAACAGTGACAATAATGCGTGCCGAACCTTTTATACCTGACTAATAATTGGCATCCTTGAGTCATCACGGTTAGTTCAAATGGACTGAGGTTATTTGTTGTGACATAGCTCTGTATGGGCTCTATATGCTTGATTTTCATAATATTTTTTAAATAAATTAAATTTTTAGATGCTTATGAGTGTTGTCTTTCAGTTGAACATCTGGTGAGAGTGTGTGTCATTAGTTTAATATGCGACTATTCGTTATTTTTGTTACAATACTACTGTCGTGACTCCTTGGCGTTGGTCCGTTTGCATTACAAAGAAGCGATTAGATCTCTCATGTATTCATTGTGCTCAAGCTGATTCTATTTAAACGTTTATAAATAAAGCTACTCGGTACCCTCGGAGTGATCCAGACTCATTGATTACGAACATTCTTTGTGTGATGTATTCAAAAAATTTCGTCTTAAAGTAATTATCAAAACAATCAGTCGAAATCAAATTTGAAGTTGAGTACAAAACTTATTCAAAGTTTACTACAACAATAATTTTCACTGTATTACTATTTAAATGTACAAACCACAGTTGGTGTCCTGTGCCTTAGAATAATAAACAAGACAGTACCCCCCACTAGTAATGAATTAATTTTGGTGTATGAGTTGGTTCAGCTGAGAATATCCAGATTATGACTCATTTCCAAATAAAAGGGCGAAAAAAACCCAACCCTGGAGTTTGAGCAATGACTGTTTTGTATATTTTAACTTTTTCTCATTAAGAACTCAGTTGTTTAATGTTTTGTAACCTATTTGTTACTCTTTAATGTCTAACACAATCTAATTGGAGAGATAGATATCATTGTAAAGTTTTAAATAACAACACCAGCTCATTAAAAAAAAGTAAAATTCCATTAGTTTAGATTAGGGATAATGCAACAAATTGCATACATTGATGGCTAAAATTTACATATTTTTAGCTGTCTACCCCTTAGTTTAATAATATCATTAACTAACAATACTTACACTCACCCTGACACTTAATACATTTTTACAACTTTGCAATCATGAATTGACATAGACATAAAATAAATCATTCATACAATTCTGTGCATTGATGAGCACAAAATCCATTTACAATTTAAATGAAATTAGTGAAAACATGAAGTCAAAATAAAGGTTTTGGATTGTGTAGTTATAATAGTGAAAGTTATTAGTTGTTGAGAAATTAATTGTTTCCCAAGACATTATGATCTAATTTATACCCACATTACTGTAAAGATGCATCATTAGTGATTATCATTTTCGTAATAAAATTGATACTGTTTTTAATCAATATATGTGAGTTTCTAAAATACTCCTATTCAAATTTACAAATACTAGCCAAAATATATTTGAATGGACCCAAAGACTCAGCGACAGTTGTGATCAATATACTACTGCCATTAGGTACCGAAATACAGTACTATGTACCAGTTCGGACCTGATAGGTTCATTTGATGTTCGTCAGAAAGGGGCCCCTTAAACCTACACCCGAGTCACAAGTCTCGGGAACTACTCGGGTTTTCTCTCTGCCACACGATGGACCCGGCACCCACACGGTGAATCCATGGAATGCTAAGAAAATCGTCTCTGTGTTCATGTTCTTATGACAAATAAATATTCTTATTCTTATTATTCTTATTTATGCCAGCCTACTCTCTGAGAAGGTGAGAAGTGCATTTTATATATTGCCATTAGTGTAAGACTGAGCATCTAGAACTTTTGTAATGCATCTTTCATCATTGTGGTAATTAGTAGATTTGTCTAATTACCCTACATTTTCCGCATTTAGCCTCTCAATTGGGCCGTTGTGCGTTACTGGAGTGGGTTAAATTAGTTTATAATATAATCTTGTTAGATTATAATCTAATGGGTTTTACAATTTTGCAGTGACATTTACAATGACCTAAGTGAGCATCTGAGCCAAATGCAAAAAAAAAAAAGTTTCAATGGCCTTTGGCCTCAGATGGCATCTACTGCCTACCATTGAATGTGATGCTCAATCGAGGCACTGCTTGCTAAATCTTGTTGCTTCAAAAATCTATGTTATGGAGCTAACTGAAGTCTGTGCTTGAATGCACTGATCTATGGAGCTACCAAATGCATTTATAAATTGATAACCTATTGAGGAAAATTAATCCACATCATGTTTATGTTGACACTGATTTGTAGCAGATAAATGGTAATAGATCTCCTTAAAGTTGAGCACTTGTGATAATTTGATGCCAAATATGATAGGTCATGCTTATTAAGGATGATTTTTGAAATACCAAACTAGATTTCTTTTTATTATGAAATGAATTTTTAGAGAGTGATGACAAAGTTCCCATAAAAATGTAAAGAAATAAATTTGACATGGGTCAGTACAATTGTAATAAAGACATTATACTCGTATAGTGCTTGACAGTTTTCGGTACAATAATTATTGTAATACAGTAAAGTAGTCATTTCATACTTTGAAAATGTATACAATTTGTATGCTCTTTATTTTGATTTTATTTTTTACTAGATGTCAGCCCCGGCTTCGCCCGTGTTACATTAAATAGCACACTTTGGGATCCCGTACATATCCAACGGTGAAATGCACAATGCAAATAGACACATGCTGTCATGTAAAAGCATGGCACGAAAACTCTCAAAAAGGAATATTTTTTCCTGTTTTTGTTACATTCTTGATTCATGCTCTGCTTCTATTGATATTATTATTGATAATATATATATGACGATAGCGTTATTTTCTACAGCCTATAGCCTTCCTCAATAAATGGACTATCCAATAGAAAAAAAATATTTCAATTTGGACCAGTACTTCCCGAGATTCTAGCGTTCAAACAAACAAACTCTTCAGCTTTATAATATTGATATAGATTAATTGACGTGTAAATTGTACATTTATGAATGTACAATTTACACTGTAAATTTGTAAACACAATTGTAAATTATGAAAAAGTAATTCAAAGTACATCAATCACACCTGCTGACAACTATAATATTTCTATATGAGTTTTGGTTATGGTGATTGCACTCATTCCTCCAGAGACATGAGGTTCCTCTTGTTACCCTGTAATTTCACCGAAAATATTAGGTCCTTACAAAATTATGAAATTGGTATTCTGTCATACTGGCCAACTAAGATCTCAAATATCTCCTCTTTGGTTAGAAATTACAATTTCAAATTAATACAGCTATTTACTCATGCTTTTGTGTTTGAAAAACCGTAATTCATTTGTTTTTTCCTCTATTGGATTTTTTTTTGATAGGTAATTAATATTATGTATTTAGTTGGTCAGACATGTACATCAGAAAACATGATGATAGTTAAATTTAGTATCATGGACAACCATAGGTATAGACAGTCTTCTTAGCATTCCATGGATTCACCGTGCGGGTCCATCGTGTGGCAGAGAGAGATATCCCAAGTAGATCACGAGACTTGTGACACGGGAGTAGGTTGAAGGGGCTGACGTACATCAACACTCACTTCACTACTCGTGTTTCTCATATCCGTATAAACGATTTGTCGTTTGTCTTGTGGTTACAGTGTCTAATTATACTGTGACGTCGTTTTCAGGCTAACCACGCCGGACAGGTGACAGTCCACGATGGAGGCGTCGGCGCGGGCCCTGGACGTGCTGCCCCTGCTCCAGGAGCGGGTGGCGGCACTGACCGGCGGGCGCGACCGGCGCGGAGGCCCCATCATTTGGTTCCCGGCCAACTCGCGCCGGGACCGCGTCGCGCCAGATGACTATAGGCGTTTGCTGCATTACTTGATCAGTATACCCAAGTGAGTGCTTCCTTAAGGTACAAGTTCGCGCTGAGACCGCGACAGGCACTTGACACTAGAATTGTATGGGCGCTTTTCGCACCGAGACCGCGACACATGTCTCACGACATGTGTCTCTGTCTCCTGTCGCGGTCTCGGCGCGAACTGGCGCTCATACAATTCCATAATGTCAAGTGCCTGTCGCGATTTCCTGTCGCGGTCTCCGCGCGAATCACTACCTTTACATGTCATATCTAACCTACAACAAGGATGTAAAATTAGACAATGAATGGTGAAACCGTCATTTAGGGCCGTTTCACACCGGAATGGCAGTGGCCGGAAGCAACGCGTCAAGCACTTGCAGTGAGAAGTAATTTTAAACTTTATTTACATGCTTAAAAGACTAGTATCGTTTGAAAAGTTCGGAAAGGAGGCGCGGGCGTCCGCGGAAGCAGCCACGCGGCCGCGGTCGGCTCGCCGCTCCCTGTGCGCTCGACGACACTGCACGCGTCCACTTCTCTGTGTTCTAGCGACCCGGGGACAAGTTGTGTCTTTCAATTCCATCATTTTCACTCTAAACACACAACATGAGTAGACATGTAGAAACTAAACTTGTCGAAGAGGATAAGCTATCCAGTCAGTGCTGCCGGCCGCTGCCAGCCGCTGCCCTTGCCATTCCGGTGTGAATCGACCCTTTATCGAATCTCTGTCAATTCACAATGTGACTAGGACAGGCACAATACATAATACTGTACCCTGTACCCAAATGGATATATCTTGTAATATGTCAATGCTAGTCTATAAATTGGGGTTGAACCAGTGTTTAATTCCATTCATTATCAAGAGGATTGTGTCGCAACTTGTTACTATGAGTACTAGAGTGGATATTGGGTACAGTAATCAAGTAGCAACACTTGATTACAGTACCCAGTAGTAGTGGGAAGATATGTCCATGTGCGTATTGGGTGCAGTAACAAATGAGTTAAAATAAGACGCGACTTGCGTATATGGCTCTATCCGCTTGCATTTGGGCACCTCATGTTGGACTAAATTGGACTAATAAAAAAAAAAAAAAAAATTGGACCCTTCTATATTGAAGAAGGTGATATCGGTTGCACACTAGCTAGGTAAGCTTGATAATGTCCTAAAATACAAGAAGTGAAAGCAGAGTAAAGCTTTCTTAAGTGATCAAAATCAGTTACTTGTCAGAAGCACTATTACAGTGTCGAGAATCTCTAAATCCTTACTAAAAAAACTTACATAGTGGAACTAATTTACATCAATAAAAATTATTCAATTAATTCTCATACAACAAGTACATCGTACGAGTGTAATGTTTTGTCTGAACAGAAGTACCAATTGACATGTCTCATTCTCCTTAACCACATTGTGTATCTTCTCAAATTTCTTAAGTCTACTTCACAGTGCAGATTTGCCATTAATATAAAAGTGGAGCACAAACATATAACTAATCGAAACTCCTAGTATTGTTTATTATTTCGTCTGTTGTAGGGAATATGGATTTTAGGGACACCCTGACAAGTCCACGTGATCTAATACTATCATATACATCTTTTTTTTCTATCAAATTATAAACAAGAACAACATAAAAAATTTTGATCAACCCCCGACTGCCTCGGATTTGTTATCTGTACAACATTCTACTAGTCAAGCCCTTTCATTTAATAGCCATATTAAGGGAATTGTGAAAAAAAGAAATGTATTTCGCCATTTTGTGGTAGCAGCCAGCATCTTGGATTTGAAATTTGTCGTAATGCAAAGTATTCTACTAGTCAAGCCCTTTCGTTTGATACCCATATTGAGGTAGTAGTGAAAAAAATTATATAATTCGCCATATTGTGGTGGCGACCATCTTGGATTTGATTTTTTATAGTGTGTGTAGTATTTTACTAGTCAAGCTTTTTCATTTGATACCCATATTGAGGTAGGCTGTGAAGAAATATTTCGTTCGCCATTTTGTGGAGGCGGTCATCTTGAATCGATATTAACCAAACATTGCTAAGAACATCCGCACGGATATTAACCTTCAAATAAAAAAAACCGCATCGAAATCGGTCCATCCGTTTGAGCTCTACTGTGCCACAGACAGACAGACACACACACAGACAGACATCGACGTCAAACTTATAACACCCCTTTTCTTGGTCGGGGGTTAAAAAGAGCATAATTACAAGGTGTTTCATCACCAGTAGTTTAACGTCAAAGGAAAACCTGTAAACATGAAAATACGACATGTTCCAAAAATCTTTCGAGGTCATGCTTAATCCATCAGCCCGGACTGGGCCAGCGTGGTGGATTATGGCTTTGACTCTACTTGCGAGAGAAGGCCCCGAGTCCCAGCAGTGGGAACATTCAGTGGGCTGTTTATGTTTTTTATGTATGCCACTCCACTTTCATTTAACTTTTAATTTTTAACCTGTTATATCAAGAATAAATATTTTAATTTGAAGTTCGAACTAAAAATGTCAAAAATATTTATACTGTGTCTCTTCTTTTATCTTTAAGTTGCAGACAAAATGTTTTAATTTACATAACATCTTAAGCTACGAGTAACCGACACCATAAATAGGTACATTAGTAAATGCAGTTGCGCACAGGCGATCATGCGATCCGTCATCGATTGTCCTATTGCAAAAAAGTTTCCAAATATGACTGTGCTATCATATAAACTCTTAGGCCAATTTCTCATTGGCTACATTTCTTCTAATTTATCTATACTTATACTTATAACATTAAAAAGCTGAAGAGTTTGTTTGTTTGAACGCTAGGATCTCGGGAAGTACTGGTTCGAATAGAAAGAATATTTTTCTATTGGATAGTCCATTTATCGACGAAGGCTATAAGATATACAACATTACGCTGCTATCAATAGAAGCGGAGCATGAATCTAGAACGTAACAAAAAACGGGAATAAATATTCCTTTTTGAGAGTTTTCGTACGGTGCCTTGACATGCCAGCATGTGTCTAAGGTTGCGTCATTGAATATAAACCTTTACTAATAAAATTTGTTTCTAAATCTGAGTTGGTACTACCAATTTCCGACAAGTGCGTAGCAGGTAGTTAAGAGGTTTTTTGTTTGAAAGCGATATTCTCAGGAATGCCGATCCCCGAATCCCGATGAGTGCTATATATGTACCACGGGCTAAGCCAGGGCGGACATCTAGTATAGTTATAAACCTCAATCATAATTATGTCTTCTAGTGTTGCTTATCCTACTGCCCTACAGCTTACCGATGTGTACACCTCAGTTTTCCTTTTACGAACTACCTTCATTTTATGTAATATTGTTTCACTTCTCAAGACTTTCTATAGCCAATATTTTTTTGTTCTATGATCGTCTTCGTTGGGGACAGAATACCAGATCGAGGTAGTATATTATACTTAATCTTTTCGATTTCTTACCGCAACGCCACGGGTTATTTTATGTGTCTGTGTATTGTTAATTCTGATATTTTTATGAATTATGCTTTTTAGTATGTTCCTTTGATAAAACAAATAAAAGTGGTCAAGTGCGAGTCGGACTCGCGCTAGCAGCAAGTAACATATTATAAAAGTTCTCGTAGTTCATTGTTACTTTAATCAGTGTTTGAGACGATCTTCTTAGCATTCCATGGATTCACCGTGCGGGTGCCGGGTCCATCGTGTGGTAGAGAGAGAAAAACTTGAGTAGTTCCCGAGACTTGTGACTCGGGCGTAGGTTTAAGGGGCCCCTTTCTGACGTACATCAACTCTCACCTTCACTACTCGTTTTTCTCTCCCTGCCCAGCCAAATCTGATATGAACCTACTAGTGCAGCTTTAGATACTCGTTCTAGTATAGAACCTACTGCACTTCTGGATAAGCCAAGGTCTTTCAGTAGGTTATAGAGAGATTTTGCTGGTATACCTCTCGCTCCCACTTCTACAGTGTATAAACTGACTACATAGCCGTTTTTTGTTAATTCGTTTAGGAGGTCGTAATACTTATTTTGTTTCATCGCGTGGTCTTTAGGTATATTAGTTTCCCACGGTACGGTAAGTTCTACAAGGACTATGCGTTTCGTAGCTCTAGAAAAAAGGAAAATGTCCGGTCTGGATGACGAAACACCCACATCCTCTGGGATTTTGTAGTGCTTTTCATACGTGTCCATTAAAATAAATAGTGAATTTATGACGTATTAAAATAAAACTACTCACCAGATCTCATTCAAACCAATTTTCATTGAAACTTTACATGGTAATGTACATCATAATTTTTTTATCATTCCCTTATTTTAGAAGTTACAGGGGGGACACATTTTATCACTTTGGAAGAGTATCTCGCGCAATCTATTCAGGTTAGAAAAATAATATGTTAGCAACCTCAATATCATTTTTGAACACCTATCCATAGATGACCCTCACGTATGGTTTTGATTGAAAAAAATGTTTGAGTTTCAGTTCTAAGTATGGGATACCCCCAAAATATATAAAAATATATATTTATTGAATAAAAAATATAATTTATATATTTTTTGCTATTTGTTGTATGAAAATCTTAATGCGGTTCCTAGAATACATCTACTTACCAAGTTTCAATAGTATAGTTCTTATAGTTTCGGAGAAAAGTGGCTGTGACATACGGACGGACAGATAGACAGACAGACATGACGAATCTATTAGGGCCCCGTATTTTGCCATTTGGCTGCGGAATCCTAAAAAAGTCTTATTATATTTCAAAATACATTAACAAATCAATATTTTTTTAAGTTTACAAATTTTAAGCTTACTGACGTACGTAACGTAATACCATTTATGAGCTTGATAGAAATGAGATTCATAGAAATTTTCAACTAAAAAAAAACGATCGCAAAATGCGTCATAAATTTGTTTTAAACAACGATCAGTATCCAAAGCTACTTATTTAGGACTAGCTGAAGTCTGGGCACGTCAGCGCGCGCAACGAAAGCTCTCAAAAAGCAATCTTATTTCCCGTTTTTGTTGCATTTTTCTGTCATACTGCGCTCCTATTGATAGAAGCGTAATGTTAAGCCTATAGCCTTCCTTGATAAATGGACTATCCAACAAAAAAATAATCTTTCAATTAGCATAATTAATTTTATGAGCAGTAGTAGGCTACAATCCTAAAAAAAACTTATTAGCACGTTAGCAAAATATTATTGTAAACATATTTTTTTTTGTTTCCCAAACAAACAATGACGAAGATAAGTGTTAGAAGTTTTGCGTGACGTCACTTGTGGGTACGATTTTTACTATGAGTGAGATACGTCACGACCCCCCACTCTGGAAGTTTAGTGATCTATAGGTATCTTTGTAAGTTTTTAATAATTTGAGAAAACTAAAAATACGTGTCCCATATTTTTCCATGATCTGGCTGACGGACTAATTAGAATGGTTTATTTTTGACCCAGTACGATACCCTGTTCCCGAGATCCTAGCTTTCACACAAACGAACAAACAATGCAGCCTTATAATATTAGTATAGATACTATTATCGTTGCACGTACAAGGTATCCACCATATTGAAAAATTGCCTATATGTAAGCACAGCTCACAACTCAACTGGTAGACAGTAGCCAGTGTGTAAACGGCCTTAGTTTTATATCAACACTTACCAATGTCGAGGTAATTAATAGCACACTGGACGACAGACAATGGGTGCTCGCACCCGTATACTATCTTCAATAGCCAATATGTTACGTATTGTATTCCTTGATTGATTATACCTACATTCCTGGTTGTACTCATAGATTGATTGTATTTGAGTTAGCGTCATAGCCGAGACTCCCCCTCGTGATATGAAACTGGATTTTTCTGTACAGCTAGGTGTACAGTTACTTAAATCGCAGTACTGACTCGATGCCACGCGTAGCTATTATTTATCATGAATCCAAATAGGAACGTTTTTTAATGCGATTTTAGATTTGTTTGCGTATGACAACGACGCTTTTGCCCAAATGGTTATTGTTATACTATTAAAGGTTTACGCTTGATCGCCATCTCACTATTCTCACTTGATGTTAAGCGACAAATCGACTTCTACGATGAAGCATGTTTAGGTACCTAGAACTTGTCAGCATTTTGCTACAGTGTTGCTTTAGGGGATAGTGCTAGTTAAGAGATGGCAGCGTTGAATTTATAGAAATGTTATTATCGTTGACTATCAAACATTGACGTATAAACAAGAACAAAATTAAAAATTTTGATTAACCCCCGACTACCTCGGAATTGTTATCTACTTGTACAACATTCTACTAGTCAAGCCCTTTCATTTGATACCCACCCATATTAAGGGAGTTTTGAAAAAAAAAATGTATTTTGCCATTTCGTGGGAGCGGCCATCTTGAATTTGAAATTCGTCGTAGTGCAAAGTATTCTTCTAGTCAATTCCTTTCGTTTGACACCCATATTGTGGTAGTAGTGAAAAAAATAATATTATTCGCCATTTTGTGGTAGCGGCCATCTTAGATTTGAAATTTGTTATGGTGTATAGTATTCTACTAGTCAAGCCCTTTCATTTGATACCCATATTGAGGTAGGCTGTAAAGAAATATTTTGTTCGCCATTTTGTGGAGGCGGCCATTTTGGATCGATATTAACCAAACATAGCTAAGAACATCCGCACGGATATTAACCTTCAAATAAAAAAAAAACCGCATCGAAATCGGCCCATTCGTTTGAGCTCTACGGTGCCACAGACAGACACACACACAGACAGACATCGACGTCAAACTTATAACACCCCTTTTTTTGGTCGGGGGTTAAAAAGTCGGACGTTCTCGCTAAAACACAAACTGTGTCTATAGAGTCGGGCAACGCGCTGTCACATACAGGCTGAGACGCACACGTACACAGCGCACTGGCCGACTCTATAGACACAGATTTTATTTTAGCGTGACTACGTCCGATTTTTTTTATCAAGCACTCTATAGCTATGCTACGACTGCTAAGGCCCTATCCTTCTTTTGATTTAGCTAAAACCTTTTAACATAAAAGACCGTCAAATATTTTAATGATAAAATTTAAATATCAACCGAACATGCTCTCGCGATCTACCCCAGAGACATACTATGGAATTCGCTTCCTCCGAAGATTTTTTTCAACGAACAAGGAAAGTTTTTAAACAGTTTTATGAAAGATTTGAACACTTTTCAGGGCTAACTTAACTTCGCTGATGTTCATAACGAACGGCTACCTCTTACCATCAAGCGGACCGTATGCTTATTGGTCCTCAGACTATAAAGAAAATCACTTTTCGTACATATTTTCAAAGCTAGAGCTATTATTAAACAGCTTTTATAATAGGTCTTCAGTACCATGTAAGAGCTAGTCTTGCTAGTATTTTATTTGAAAACAAAAAACATTTCTGGTAAATCTTCGTAGTCTGTACAAATATAAGAACATGTTTCTAGAAACTACATAGGTCCTTCATAAAACGTTTTCTGCATGCATGTAAGGCCATATGAGAGAGGAAGTTGGGTCACTGACCTTTTACAATAGCCTGCCTCTGTCTGCTGATTGAGTCTTTATAGTAGTGACAAGTATCTGTTAGTATCTCTCAGTGAGCCTATAGATCAGATATGGTGATCCTGTTTGTGATCATATCCATATGGCCTAGTTCGCTGCTTTTAATACAATATGTATACCAGATCACATAAATATGCAAATATAACAACATAAATCCAATCAACTCATTTTTAGTAAAGATTAAAGTTACAAATATCTCTGGATGAGTAAGGACTGAAACACGACAAGAAGAAAAAAGGTGTTTGCTTCTATCTTTGACAGGCCTTGTGGCTTATTGGGTAGTAACTCTGCCTGCGAAGCCGAGGGTCATGGGTTCGATCCACACCCAGTGCAAATATTTGTGTGATGAATTCGAATGTTTGTACTGTATTGAAGTATGTATTTACAACTATGTAAGTATTATGTCAGCTATCTGGCCGCCATATTACAAGCTTTGCTTAGTTTGGGGTCAGATGGTGCTGTGTGTGAATCCACCAATATCTTGGTCCAATTTACGTATCTGTTAAATAAATGTTCGAATAAATAGATATTGTTGGATATTTCTTATACAACACAAACTAGCACCAAACTATGCAAAACTTGGAGTATGGGAGCCAGATATCTGATGCAATACTTCTACACCACAAAATTGGTATCGAACTTTAGGGTAGCGCAAGGGTTTTCAGTAACTTTTAGTTTTGTTTTCAATCAACTTCACGTTTCGACAGTGACTCGGTGCGGTCCCACGGCTTCACCATACTGATCGACATGAGGGGGTCGGCGTGGGCTGCTATCAAGCCGATCCTGAAGGTTCTCCAGGAGCACTTCCCTTCATCCGTCCACCAGGCCCTGGTTGTCAAGCCCGACAACTTCTGGCAGAAACAACGCACCACTATAGGAGCGCATAAATATAAATTTGAGGTGAATATACTAACAACACAAAGAGACTAATATACCAGTTTTGAAGTTCTTGCATTTCGTCAACAATAATATAAACGATAAGACCTTTAAATGCCATGTAAAGTCCTAATAGTCTGTTAATGTTTTGGTAGTCATAACATTTTGACGTAATGATCTTGTGCCTTGAATACCATTCGCTAAATTACAATTTCGAATTAAAATTACACTGATAGTATTGTTTGTTTTAGATAATGACAGGACAGATAAACAAAACAACCGTTTGATGGTAAGCGACGCGTTTGCCCATTACATCACAGTGCAGCAATTTGAATATAATGAGTTCACACCCCTAGCTCTACATTGTGCTGGTCACCCGGATATTAAGATGATTTATGTCTAATAGACTTGCCTTCAAACCGAAGCAATATTTTTTTGCACATTATTGTTTAATACAAGTGTGCATAATATTTAATTTCACTGGATGTGTGAGGAAGTGTAATTAAAACTGTTTACAACAATTTACCGAATGGGGTCACCTCAGCGGTTTCTCTGCAGTCTTTCAAAACAAAATTAAAAAAAAACTGACCAAGCAATGCTTCTAACATATAGCTAAAGATAACAGGGAATTTTATTGTTTTGAAATTTAATTGAATATTTATTTATTGTATGCTAATTAATTGATTACCATTGAAATATTTTAATTATTTATATAATGTAATTAATTTGACTTGAATTTTCTATTGATTTGATTACGTACAATTATCTTTTACTATGGCAAATTACATTATTTTTAGTTGACATGTAGAATAATATTTTATCAAATATAAAATGAAAATGAAACTAATATATTCGGGTTACACAATTACACTTCCACACACTACAAACCCTCTACTATGCAGGAGAGAAGATATTATGCTATGGGCAATACACAAAACTTATTTTCGCAATATTTCATATCAAAATTGTTTTTTCTTTTCAGACAACGATGATAAGTTTAGAAGCACTGCCAAAAGTAATAGATACTTCACAACTCACTGCTGATTTAGATGGTACCCTGCAATACGACCACTCACAGTGGATAGATCTTAGATTGGTAAGTTATCAAAAAGAAAATGTAATCTAAGCATGACGTCGAAATTTCTATATTTTTTTACTTCAAGGCAACAGTCCCTGGGTTAATACAGCACTGTAGATTTTGTTACTATTATAATCAGTTCGCCTTATTTTAAGTGACGATGCGGTCTACGCTGAAGCGTGTTTACCTAGAAAAAACCCATGCTCTCTCGACTTAAAGTCACCAAGATTGTAAATCAATGACGTTGGGGAAAACGAAAACCTACTCTGGCAACGCATTCCTCAGCTTAGTACGCAAAAGTACGCAAACTTAGAAGGGGTTAAAGTATAATTGTTCTTCGTCAGGCCTTAGAAGAGTTAATGTGGCAAGCGGGCGAACTGCTCGACCGTCTCGACGACCTCCAAGAGGATGTGGCCCGCGCCGACTTCGCGGATGACGTCACGGGCGCGAGGCGGGCCATCGACGCACATGCTGACATCAGCAAACGACTGGCCAAAGTTCCTGTAGACGAACTCGAAGCTCAAGGTCAGTTGCCTGCTCTAATTAAGTCACAACTTGCCAATAAGTTTCAAAGACAAACTTACAAGTAGGGTTTAGAGGCACACTCAAACGGCTGGTCAAAGAATCTGTAAATTAATTCTGAACCAAGACCTACGTACCGATACTGTACCAAGTCGGATTGATCTTTTTTTATGAGACGAGCAGGACATGTGCCTGATGGTAAGCAATGTACCTGCCCATAACAGTACAGTGATATGCAGCTATTGGAACATGAACAGTCCCAATTATTACCCAGCACTGCACTGCCACACCTCTCGGTCTTTGATTTATCCATCTAGAATGACAGAAACAAGGATTGTCATTCCTACTTTGATTCGTTTGGATAGCATTTCCGAATCAGTACCCAGATGCTTTCACTAATTAGGTTCCAATTTGACAACATGTTTCAAAGACAAATACACGTGGGGCTTAGAGGTGCAATCAAACGGCTAGCCAAAGTGTAAAATCTGAACCCAAGATCAGTTGAGTTCACTAGTAAGATCCCAATTCGACAACAGGTTTTGAAAGTTAAATTATAAATAGGACTTAGGGGCACACTAACATGGCTGTCAAAATGCCTGTGGACGAAAGTTAGGTCAGTTTCATTCATAAGGTACCCTATGTACCTTAGGTACCTTATAAGTAGGATTGTAACGGAGGCCTTCTTAGCGGAGGCGGAGGCGACGGGTTTCACTTCCGCGGATGCGGAGGTGAACGGATGCGGAGGCGGAAGTGAAAGTGGATGTAAGAAAATAGTAGTTTATGGTTTATTAAAACTATCAATAATACTTACAAAATATTTATTTTAAATCAAATACGTATGTATGTATATTCAAAGACTCATAGTACACTTAATTTAACATGTAATTTAACATTTCCTTCTAGTAATTAAAATTAATGAGAGGCAAATTTCGACACGTATCATTCATTTGACAAATGACGTTTACACGCCCCCCGCCCCACCCCGACCGCGTCCCGCCGCGCACGCGTTGATTCTTGTTCATCTGTCGGGCGCAGCAGGCTGAGTCGTCGCGAGCGTCGCTGCTTACGTATGATAAGTAAATAAACCTTTGTTATGACTCTGCAAAAAATTACACGGATGCAGAGGCGGAGGAACAATTGCTTGCGGAACTTCCGCAGTAACGGAGGCGGAAGCGAAGTTCCGTTACAACCCTACTTATAAGGCACTCATAAGAAGATTCTGATGACTGCTTATGGAGATGAAACTTACCAATGAATGATAATGATTAATATTAATCACCTTTTCAAAAGTAAAGCATCAGGGTCATCCACCAAGCTGGCCGAGCGCGGGATGGCTTATGTCGGTCTGCTGGTGATGTTTCCCTTCACCATTAAAGCCAAACTGGAAAAGTAAAGCCTGATTATAGAACGGAAAAAACTTTGTCAATCGCCACTTTAGAAATTACTCAATTATTACTCACGACGTACACGCACTCTTCAACCCTAAGAACTCACGCTCGTGAAATCCAACGTTATCCGCAGTGAGCCAGTACAGCTTCAACATTCTAGCCGACTACTCGGCCAAGTAAACAACGTGTTTTCGTAATTGTAGATATTACGTATCCGCGATGAAGTAATATTTTGATGAATTTAATGCCGGCATCATCGGCATCCATCAAATTGGGGCTATAAGAACTCGTTACAAAACTGGAATTGTTACCTGAACGTGTAACTGACACTTTTGATTTGTATCATTTACGAGAGTAGCTATAACGAGTGTTTCATCAACTCTATCGAAACCGACATCTTATTTTCCGTGTATGTTTCAGGTTTGGTTGAAACCAAAACTTTGTAAGACATTAAATATCTAATAGTGGTCGCCATGTGGTGGAAATTCGGACATAAATCAATAAGCAATAGTAAAGTTTTTAAGTGTGTGTCAAATAAATAAATGATTTTTATTGTCACAATGTATTTTTATGCACAATAAAATAAATGTATTCTACGAGTACCACTCTCTCTTTCTCTCTCTCTATATGTAAACTAAAAGTGTGCGAAATTTCATACTCCGTCCGTGCAATTATCGAAAAAGGGGGAACGAATATTTTAGCTTTACGTATTATTAATAGTACCTGGTTGACCGAGCTTTGCTCGGTTTTTTTAAATGATATTTAGGCAAGTACGAATTACGTAGTGATAACGTCCTTAGACCTACTTAGATACGAATTAAATGAGTTTATAAAAGGCTCTAAGTATAAGATTTTTTCAGAAAAAAAAGAACATAAAGAAAATTCCCGAGTGTAACCATCAGGATCCGAACTGGGGCTTGTTGACTCCGAGGGCGAGCATAATCCGTCTGAGCCATTTAGACTTAATGTACAGTGGCGAAATAAGTTATCGTATTCTAATGACATTGTAGGAGTTTTTCATTGTCTAAAAACGCGCATAAAATGATGTTTTAAAAAAATAAAACCTAGCTAGATCGATTTATCGTCCCCGAAACCCCCTGTATACATAATTTCTATTCTATTAATATAACTATTATAGCTAAAAAAAATCATGATAGTCGTTCGAGCCGTTTCCGAGATTCAGATTACATATATATATATATATACCTACAAGAATTTGTCGTTTAAAGGTATAAGATATATAAACTACACTATCTATACATCGTTTACTGAAATTTTATTCTTTAATAATAATTAATAACTATACCAATACTATAAATATGGAAATTTGAATGTTAATTGTTTAATTACATCGTAAGAATGGAATGGATCAGTCTAAAATTTGGATAACAAATAGATTATTATAGCGGCACTTATTATTCCGACACGATGCAGCAACTATTCTATTTAAAGATTAAACACGAACGAATTCAAGGGTAGATACTAGTAAAACATCATCATTCACAGCCTTCTTTATCCATCTGATGGGTATAGGCCTCTCTCTCTCTCTCACTTTCTAAGTTTGCCATCTACCTCGGTCCTGTGCTAACCGAGGCCAGGTTTGACCCGCGATAGTTACAATATTGTCGACCCATTTTGCTGATGGATGAAATCAATCTTATTAATGAACGTGCCAATAGTACCATAGAGTATGACCAAATAATCTGTGGAATGTAGCGATGGCACCACAATCGCAATGTCTAAACAAAATTAGACAAATTCTGTGTCTGTGTTCTGTAGGCGTCAGTAGTTTTACTTTTGGCCGTTCTATAAATAAGTTGGTGGCACTGTAATACATAGACCCACAATCACGCCGGTGGCCAGCGATCTGACAGGCGACGATGGCGGATGACATAATAATGACATACGAACTCTACCGAAGTTAGCCGAGCGACGCGCGATAGTACGCATCGCGTCGCTATGTGACAAGTTTTCAGCTTGCCTCAAATATCTACCCAAAATTTGCTAGTAGCTCTTGAAATATAAGTATAGTTGTTCTAAGTCTGAAGTAAAAGAAATATAAAAAAAAAAAAAAACACAAATACGGTCGAATTCAGAAACCTCCTTTTTTGAAGTCTGTTAATAATTTATGAATAACATAACATAGATGTTTTCCTTGACGTGGCTTGAGATGACATGAGATTGAGGACAATCTCACGTCGTAAGGGAACGTTGAATTGGTACTCAATAGATTATAGGATACAGGATAGTCGATATATTACAGGATTAACACAGGATACTTTTCATCCCGTAAAAAATGAACAGTTCCTTAGGAAATAATTCAAATTCTAAATTACTCTACTAAGTCTAATTACTGACGAAGTCGCTGGGAGATACCTACTACTCATAGTAGATATTATAAATAGTTTCGTTCGTAGTGCTATTACACAAATGTTATTTCCAACAATTCTCCAAGCATCGGATCGATAAGATCGATTACTAGTATCCAACGTAATATATTAGGTAACGTCAAAATGTAATATTCGACCTTGTGCGTTGTAGTTGAAACGAAACTGTTCTATACTAATATTACAATGCGAAAGATTGTACAGACGCTTGTTACTTTTTTATGCAAAATTAATGGCTCTGTATGAAACTTTGTAACTATGCCTCGCGTGTGTGTTATTTAACCTAAATCTTTATTTAGGTTATCAGTAAACTTTGGGACCTGATGGTGTTGTGTGAGGAAATGTCAAACAATATTTATTTATACCAACGTTGCTCCCGCTATTTTCCCGTGATAAAAAATAACCCATGTGCAGCTTATATTCTAACAGTGTTCCAAATTTTCAGCTCGATCCCCTTCAGCAGTTCTGACGTGATTGAGCAACAGATATCTAAACGTACAAACTTTCACATTTATTGTGTTGTAGTAGGATTAAATTACATTGGTTTAGCGAGTGAAGACGCGCGGTGCAGCCAATACTTCGATGTTTAGTTAATCCACATCCGGAAGCCGTGCCCAATAATGCGTGAAGGGATTAGAAAACTTTGATTTGCGGGATGTCTATTTTATATTGGTTAGTCGCTCTTTGTTTTTGGTTCAGTGAATTTTACGATACGGTTGAAAATGTTTCTTGTTTTTTTTTTATCAGAATTGGTAGTCTAAAATGGTGGAAAGTCGTTTAGTTGCCGGCAATCTTGAATTTGTAGTTTAGTTTAGCGTGGGGTGAGGTAGCGTCGGGTCGGGTGGGGACGTATTTCGGTGTTCACACAATAGGGATGTTAACACTAATTACAAATTAATGTTTAATGTTAATTTTCTTAATAGAAAATCGAAAATCACATTATTATAATTTAATATTACGTAGTAAACTTATTATAAATGATTTTAAAGGCTGTATTTTTAATCTGTTGTCACGTGACTGGAAACACCAATATGACTTATTACGTCACTAGTCGCAAAACAAGCCGTCGAAAACTGACTAAACTGTTTACTTTTCTGCTTATTATAGTTTGCGATCTTAGCGACGACGATTTTGATTGTTTGTATTCAAATAATGATAAGAAAACACATGAACTGGACATACAGTCATGAATCGCGAACAATGTTTTTCGACTAGTGACGAATTAAAAATTAGTCTTATATTGTATATTTTCTCATCGAAAGTACTAATATATTGAAACAAAATATTATTTTTATGATATACATGCGTCAATCTTTGAAGTAAAAGCCATTTCGAAAAATTGTTAACATCACTATTTGTCGGCATTTAAGCAACCTTCGATCATCGTCGTTTATATGTGTACTACTAAAGGTAATACCAAACACTTTGTTAAACTGTATAGTTAAATAGTCCGTGAAGTCCCTTCGCGCGGAAGAATTGAAACTTTTCACTCTCGCTCTGTCTCTTTCTATGCCCTCTCCCCTGCAACAACATCTTTCATACCCCTCCCACAGTAGCGTTAAACGTTTAACGCGACTCTCAACTAGTGTCGCGTTTCACTTCAACTAGTGGCCCGTCCCGGCTTCACTAAGGGATTACATATCCAACGATGAAAGATTTTTTGTAATCGGTCCAGATTCTGAGCTTAGCGCATTAAAAAAAAACTTCTTCAGCTTTATAATATTAGTATAGATTCACACGAACAATTATTAATACCTGGTGTTAAACAAGTGTTGAGATTGCCATCGCGCACCTTATGACCGAGCTTTAAGGTTCACAATAGCGGAATACTGAGAGTCGGTTGTCCTGTAAAACCAACATAATAAGAACTCATGATAAACCTCTCGAGGCCGTACCACGAGCTTTTATCGATTTGACTCTGTGAGACAAATGACGCTCAGCACTCAGTGCACCTGGACCTCGAACCTTATCACCGGGTGACTCGGCTCACATTCACGGTGCGTAAAAATTTGAATATCTTTTCAATCGAATAAACATGTCAATATCAGCTCATGGTACTACAGACCGTGGACTCGATTAGCAAATAAATAATTGAGACAGATAGCAAAGTAAGAGAGAGCTTTTGGCTTGTACAGAGAAACAGCTTTCGAGAACATGTGTCATCTACCAGCCCGCACTTGGCTACCGTTATGACCTTATTTCCATTAAGGATTTTGATGGATTATGACCTTGGTTCCATTGTGAGAGCTTTATCCGAGCAGTGGGAGTATAAAGTGGTTTGCTTATGCAAGTTGCTGATGATGATGTACAGTTTAGGTAATATTCGTGCAGTATATTGACGGCCATTGAAGCGCGGTATCCAACGCCATGATTGACTGCCAACGGTGCAGCATTGTGTTGTATAATCTTCGCCGGTACAGCCGCAGTCTTGCGTTATACAGTCCGTGGTGGTAACGTCTTGTGCGTTTCGGCTATGTGCTTCGATTGTTTTAAAACATGCGAAACCGAATGGAAAGGTGAACAAAAACTTGTAGAGATGCCCAATAACGTTATGTATATATGTCACCGAAATATTGTCAACACCGCCAGATTATAATCTCACGGTAGTTTGTAATCTTACGTCGTTAGATTATAATCTGATGGCTTTTAAAATTTCACGGTGACGTATGGAAAGCGTTACATGCACTGACGCACTATGTTTTCGGATGTGGATTTCTTTTCGGGATAGTAAAAAACATCCGTTGTCTGCTTATAAGCTAAAATACTGGAAAGTTTAATCTAATTACGGTCTGTGGTTCTTGCGTTGAAAAGTTACAAACATTTAATACATATTTACCAACTTGCCAGCTTCTAATCAAGCGTAAACCTATAACGTAAAAGTGAGTTAAAATTTCACGCGTGTATTGTTTTATTCTTCAGGCGAGCGGGTACTTCAACGCCTAGAAGCAGCTGAGGCGGTGTGCTCGGAAGCGAGCGGCAGCGCCGACTCTCCCGCGTACCACTGCGGCTCGCCGGCGGCGGTGCGCGCGCAGATCGCCGCCGTGCGGTCGGCGCACGCGCACGCCCACAAACTTTGGCAACACAAGAAGATGCAGCTCGATCAGTGCTTCCAGCTACGGCTCTTCGAACAGGACTGCGAGAAGGTATACCTCTACAATCCGTATCAATCCATAGTTGTCTCATAGACCACTTTATTGCGGTTACGTGATCGAGTAACGCTTCCTGGCGTGGCGATCTGGATTTAGCGCAAGAACTATTGTCACTTTAACGAAAATAAAATCTCACTAGTATTATAAAGGCGAGAGTTTGTGTGTTTGTTCAGATTCAGTTTTTTATACATAACAACATTACAGATAAACGTAAAAAAATACACAAGAAAAGTAGTATGTCACTGTTCTGATTTATTTGTAATGTGTCCGAAAAACATGTCCACCATGTTTTTCGTCATTCATTTCGTTAAGCATACAAGAAAATTTCTTAAAAACTATTAAAAAGGCTATTGCTGGGGTACGCGTTTCCCGCTAACCAAGTTTTGTTTTAAGGTCATAAGGTCAGTTGCGTGTCGGCAGACTTCACTTGTCTATAAAGAGCTAAATCGCCGATGTTTCCTCACGATGTATTTCTTTCACCGTTTTAAGTTAGCGCCATTACGTACATGACTTCCAAAAGACAGTGGTGCGCGTGTGATTCGAACCAGGGGCTCCGGGTCGGCGGTTGCAGTTCTCCCGTTGGACCAGCCGTAACAAAAACAATAAATACAAATCAATTTCTGTTAGGACTCTTGGCAGAGTCCGCCTGGGGAAGTACCACACTTTTGCCAGTTATTCTACCGCCAAGCAGTAATGTGCAAACATTATTGTGTTCCGGTTTGAAGGGCAATGTTTCCAGAGAAATTACAGGGCTTAGAGATATAAGATCTTAGATCTCTGGGTGACGAGCACAGTGCAGTGCTAGGTAATGATTTGGACTTTTCATGTTCCAATAGCTGCGTGTCACTGTGCTGTTATGTGTCAGGTATGTTGCTTACCATCAGGCACGTGTCCTGACCGTCCCGTCGCTCTTTATAATAAAAAAAAACAATTTCTGTGACAAATTTCAGAAATAAAAAATACTTTGGTCACAGATGCTGGAATGGATCGTGAACCATCGCACGGTGTTTCTCTCGACGTACGTGGAAATCGGACGATCTTGCGCGGCGGCCAAGCGGTTACAAGAAGAACATGCCAGGTACATGAACAATGAACAAGTTATTACTTAATTTGATCATTATTGTGGCTGGCGGCCTATTGGCTTAGTTGGTAGTAAGTCTGCCTGCGGAGCCGTAGGTCATGGGTTCGATTCCCACCCAGTAGAAATATACGATGAATATACCAATATTTATATTTATTTCTATGCAACATAAGTATGTATTAACAATTAAGTATACTGTGCCGTATATGGTAGTTCGGTCTAACGGGTCGGAGTTGGCGTGGAGTATTAAAAGCATATGATTTCAAGAGACGTCTGTTTATTACTAGTGCACATTAATACTAATCTAATACAGTCGGCACAATATCAACATTATATCAGCAAATTGTAGAAATATGGAAGTAAAAACTGTAACTTAGAGGTAAAACTGCAGTATTAAAGAGCGCTAACATTGCACAATACGTCACCTGCATAGCTGCAAATATACTGTTATCACACAATCGCTCATCAAAAAAACGTTTAACGCGCACATTCCGCTTCGTCGCTTCGACGCTACGCCATTATACCTATATGATTCTACTATTTAGACGATATTTTCATGATTTACAATGCTGATTTGTTTATGTGGGCGCAGATTCGCCGCGGCGTGCACTGGCGGCGGCAGGCCGAGCGTGGCGCGTGTGACCACCGCGGCGCGCCGGCTCGCCGACAAGCGGCACTACGCCGAGTCGCAGATCACCGCGCTCGCGTTGCGGCTTGAACGCGCGTACAAACAGCTGGCGGGAGGTGAGCGCTACTGTCACCTACATACCGCCTATGGAGGGTAGAGCAAGGAGTATCATCTCATAAGGTAGAACAATTCAAAAAGTGGCTAGCTGTATGATAAAAATAACAGTGCAACAATGTTCCACAATAGCGCTGGTGTTGACAAAGGGTATGGTAATGTAGCGATTGTAAACGAATTGAAGTATGCAGAGTTGAGGAATGTAATATTATTCTTGACTAAAATAGTTGCTTATTACAGAAAATATTAAAATACTTGCGTTGTACATAATGATGTAGTAAATATCATCATCAGCATCCACAGCCTTCTATATCTCACTGCTGAGTATAGGCCTCTCTTTTCCCAATTTTTGCCGTCTTCCTCGGTCCTGTCCCAATAAAAATAAAAATAATCTTAAATAGTTATTATAAAAAAAACGTGTAGCTAGAGTGAATTTATTTCGTGAATAGTAAGTTTATGGATTTCCTTTAAAATTTACACTGATGATAATGTGGCGCCACACTAATTTAATGCATTTGGGCGGACTCTTTCTAAAGTACACAGATGAGACTTCATGCTCTACCCTTCATATTACCGCCCTACACCGCTCTGTCAACACTCTGGTAATCTGGTGGTTATCGTCACAGACTGGAACAACACTACATTTCATAATACCCTATCATGCGCCTATTATTTAATTAAATAAAAAATACATATAATATGTACCAATTTCATAAATTAATGTTCAAAATTTACATAATTTTATCTGATTATAATTTTGAATTATGTAATTTCATTTTATGTCTACATTTTCAATCGGTTTCAATTTAATATGTTAATATATATTTTAATTCTGGATTAAGTTACTGTAATTTCATTACATTTAGTAGTGGTATGACTCTTTGCAGTGTCTGGTTAGGGAAGTACCACATCGAAGGAATAGCCAATGAACTTACTTATTTAAGAAGTTTTAACTCTTCAAAATCATTCAATCAATCAATTGGCAAGATAAAATATTTGGCCAATGTCTAAAATGTAAAAAAATGTTACAATTCGTGATACAAAAACACTAGAAAAAGTACAAGCGTCAAAAAAATTAAAGAACGAAAACATAATTTTAAAACATAATATCGCAAGAACTGTTTAGTTTTTCTATTCCTCATAAAATATAATTTAATTGAATTTACCGTGTACCGTTTATGAGCGTTTTCACACTGTGACGATAACGACACCGACACTCGTTTGCTCGGGGCGCCAACGATATCGTATGACAAAATCGCGATGTGACACGATATAACCAACAAGTTAGTCGCTTTGCCTCAGCAAAAGTAACCGCGGGATTCCACAAGCGTTATAAATAAATGTGTATATTCGAGGCGAAAAAGGCATTCAAATCGAAAATAAGGGAAGAGCGGTTTGCAGATGACATCGTCCACTTTTCTTCATCAGCAACTGATTTGGGTCACATGCTACAAGATCTCAGCAGAACAAGTTCTAACGTCGGCCTGAAGATGAATATGTCAAAGACCAAGGGGTATGACCAACAGCGTAAAACGTCAGATCCTAGTCGATAGCGTTGAGATTGAGTATGTCCATGACTATGTGTACTTGGACCAATTAGTCTCTTTCCAAGCGCGACAAGATGCAGAAATTTCACGTCGCATCGAAAACGCTTGGAAGAGCTATTGGTCCATGAAAGATCTCATGAAGGGAAATATGTCTCTATCCCTGAAACGCAGACTCATGGACATGTGCATTCTCCCTATCTTAACAATGGAACGATGGCAAGACGACCTCGACAAATATCGGAAAGACTGGACTGTATTAGCCGAAGATAGGGAAAATTGGAAGGAGGGTAGGGAGGCCTTTGCCTAACATTGGGACAAGACAGGCACATAATAATATTTAAAAAAATCGAGGCGAGGGGATCGATTGATTCACCCCGCACTTTATCGGTAACAATATCGTTACGGTTTAGTTATCGTCCAATCTGAAAACGCACGATAACTGAAATTATTAGCTAAGTAAAAAATTACGTATTCAATACCAGGTCTGGAAGAGCGTTCAGCGGTGTTGTCTTTGTCGGTGGTTTTCCACCACAAGGCCGAAGCGTACGCGTCAGCTGTGGGGGGTTGGGGCGCGCAGTGCGCCGTGGCGCTACAACTGGCGACGGGGCAGGGAGGGGCGCCGTGCAACGACCCTCGCGCCCTCGAACAACACGCCCAACGCCATCGACAACTGTACGAGCACATGTGCCAAGCATATACCGAGGTAATCATTTCTGAATCAGCTGTTGTCTTCAAAATACAAGCTATAAGTCCCGCACGATGATATTGCGACAGAACGTTGTCATAATAAAAGCTACGTGACGTCATCCACCGCAAAAAGTACAGATAACAAAATAAAACAACAACAAAATAAGTGAATAAGCTAGGGTAATACATATTTTTTATATTTTATTTCTAGAGCATGGTTCATATTTTGAATCAATAACTTAGCATCCTTTTGTCTTTTACAAAACAATGCCAACTTGTTAATTTTAATTTCACGAGCACGACTGTTAACTACTTTCTTACTCATTTTAACTCAATAAATATGATAACAATAACACAACCTTAACAACAAAAATAAAACAGGATAACGAAAACATACGATAACACTGCTATAAAAAATACGTGGCAGCTAAGAAGATACTCGTAGAGCAACTCAGTTCAAGTAAGCACTGGCTGACCTTGCGAACGGTTCTGACAGTTCGACACTAAGATGGCCGCCAATCGCAATATCAACGTTTGGTGATTAATATCCTGCTTCAGACGAGGTTTTAAGGAATGGGGCTCAGGGCGCTATGGCTCTTCAACTATACAACTACGTAGCGATGGGACAAGAATGGGTGTTTTAGACCCCTAGCACACGGCGTATTTTAAAACATGCGACGCGTATATTACGTGCGTATACACGTTTCAAATGAGATTCGAACGTTACCTTGTAACCTAAGCACATGGAGCGCGCGCTGTAGTCGCTCGTAGCTTCTGCGTTTTGATCAAATACCTCTCGTCAGTTGTACATCTCTGTCGTATAGTCCTCTGCTCCTCCTCCGCCCCTTTGTACGCGCTTCAAACGATTTTCGAACGAGCTTCTCCCGCGCGTTTGTATCGCGTATTACGCGCTCTTGAATCTATACAAACGTAAAAATTGGCATCTAAGGCGCAGAATATGCGCGTAACAGAAACGCGCCTCGTCTGTGCGTTTAAAATACACTGTGTGCTAGGGCCCTTATAAACATTTTTATTGAATATGAATATGAAATTTACTTGCTACTCTCTTCCTCTCAGAATACAGTATACATTACTTTAAACCATGGATTTTGGTATGGGTTAAGGCGGTTGAAAACCCCCTCTCCCTAGTTGTGAAAGCGAGCGCGCGGGTCTTATCTCAGCTGTGGGGAATGATCTCTCACTTCCAGCGTTGATTAATTGTTTTTTTTCTAGGTTCATTCTACGAGCAAGAAATTGCTGTACCAACTAGATCATTTAGTCCAAGTGTGCCATCAAACCGACCCTGCAGATATGGTGAGTTTAGTGTTGGAGCTTGAAAATATACATAAATGATAAGACTTCAAAACTAAAGTTTTAGGCTTGCATATAAAAACAAAAGTCAACAATCTGTTGTTCTCTTGCAGAGGATTAAATAAGGTTTGCATAATTATGTTTATGAATAATAATAATTATTAATACTGAAGTTTTACATAATTCTAATCGTTAGTCAGATTATAATATACAAGACAAAATTTACAAAGACTAAAAAATTTTAGCCTATAGATTAGCAGTAAAAAGTGGATAAAACAAATTATGTATTTTTTTAAAGGTATTTGTGGTAGTTAGCCTTAAGTGGCTTTTACTGTCCACCAAACTTACCATATGATAGTTGGGTTTGGGTTTTTTAATCGTTGAAATTTTCTTTGCCTTCCTTCGCTGCCATTGCCTTCGCATGCCTCCATAGTTTTGGGGACTTCACAAATAAATGAGCACTATATACCATGTTTTTCATGTAAACTTGACAATGGTTCTCGCGCAACGCGCTCAATCCTGATTCAAGAAGCGTCACTCAATCACGTGACCACATAAGTGATCATTTTCTAGAACGACGATACAGTCAGCAGCACAGGGTGTTAGTCGAGTTAGTTAATGAATATTGTCATTTTCTAGACCGACGGACTAGACGGACTAGAGTGGGGGTATCAGTCGGATGAAGTATTGAATATTATCATTATTTAGTATTATGAAGTGGCAATGGGCAGGCAATATAGCTCGCAGAGCCGATAACCGCTGGGGAGTAAAGGTTCTCGAATGGCGACCACGAACCGGTAGACGCAGTGTAAGACGGCCCCCACACGATGGACCGATGATGTTGTCTCGGTCGCGAGAAGTCGGTAGATGGAGGCCTCACAAGACCGCTCATTATGGAAATCATTGGGGAAGCCTATGTCCAGGAGTGGACGTCTGCATGCTGCAGATGATGATTATTATCTAGAACTACGGTACAGTTAGCAGCGCAGGGTATCAGTCGGGTTAATTAATCAATATCATCATATTCTAGAACGACGGTACAGTTAGCAGCGCGGGAAGCAGCGGCGGTGACCCCGCAGCGGACTATAGCTCGGGCGCGAACCACGTCCTAGCAGTGATACACCAAATCCTGGGCCACCACAGAGCTTTGGAGGCCCGGTACCATCAGGCGAGGCTGAAGCTGCACCAGAGATTAGCGTTGCTGCTTTACAAGGAGGATTGTAGACAGGTTAGTTTACAAACAATGCACATAGGTACACTACAAATAAATACTATGGGAGCTGATATAATTTTTCCTTGAAGAAAACCGGGAAAGTAAAATCTCCCTAGTTGGCAACGTAGTGGGTGGGTTTTAAATAAAAATGATCACTGGGATCTTACGTAAAGTTTACGGAATGTGTGTTAAAAGGGGGGGGGGTTGGGTTATAAAATCTCAATAAATTGCGTTACGCAATACTTGAACGCAACATTTCACCCATCCAGAAAGCATCTAACGCGCACGTCTCGCTTCCGCCTCGATGCTACGCCACGAACCTATATGAATTTTTATATATATAAATATACTAGATGTCCACCCCGGCTTCGCCCGTGGTACATTATATAGCACTCACCAGGATCCCGTACACATCCAACGGTGAAAGAATAACTGAAATCGGTTCATTCATTCCTGAGAATATCGCTTTCAAACAAAACACCACTTCAGCTACCTGCTACGCCACCTGTCGGAAATTGGTCGTACCAACTCAGATTTATAAACAGATTAGCAAAAAGGAGGTGTTAAATCTGTGAGCAAAGCTGAGGTATGTAATCTGTGGCAAAGGTTTATATTCCATGACGCAATCTTGAGACATGCTGTCATGTGTCATGTCAAAGCACGAAACGTAAGAAAACTCTCAAAAGGAATATTTTTTCCCGATTTTGTTACATTCTTGATTCATGCTCTTCTTCTATTAATAGTAGCGTTATGTTCTATAGCCTATAGCCTTCCTCGATAAATGGACTATCCAATAGAAAAAGAATCATTCAATTCGGACCAGTACTTCCCGAGATCCTAGCGTTCAAACAAACAAACTCTTCAGCTTTATAATATTAGTATAGATATATATAAAAAAAAGAGTTATTTTCTGTTGATGATTTTTGACGTGACAACGTAGACGTCATGAATAAATCGATGAACGCCGGCTGCATACACGAAAAAGTGTCCCGTTATGTCCCGTTACGCTCATTGAACGCTTGCGCCGCGTCTATCAATGTTTGTTATGACGTTGTCACGTTAAACTATCGTCCGTAAACCAACAAACTTTACAGAAAACCAATTTTTTATTTTGTCCTCAGGTGCTAGACTGGTTGGCGAATCACGGTGAAGTTTTTCTGCAGAAAAACACGGGAATAGGAAGGAATCTCCATAAGGCTAGAGTTTATCAGAAATCTCATGAACATTTTGAAAATGTTGCTCAGGTGAGTTGGTCAAATAAATGATACGTCATTATACAGATAAAGTAAGATAGGTTTAAAGTTTAAAGATAAGTAGGCACTGTCATCGACACGAAGAAGAAGAATGACAAGCCGTCAGTTAAAAAAAACAATTACATAATATTGATGGCGCTTAGCATAACCTGTAGTGGTAGGACTCTTTGCATAGTAGGCCTGGGGAAGCACACCTTTGCGAGATTACTGTCAAGCAGTAAGTACTGCAAGCATCATTATTCTGGTTTGAAGGGCAAAGTTATCAGATAAATTACAGGGCGTAGAGAAAAATATCTTATATCCCTGGGTGACTAATGCAGTACAGTGTTATGTATTGATTTGGACTGATTTTTCGTCTCGTATTTTGAAAACACATCCTCATAAACTTTCATAATTAGTAATAATCTTCGGTTGACTAAAATAATTATTGAATTGGTCATAAATGGCCTACCATTCCTGTAATATCAATGTAATAATGTTAAACTATTGTCCCTAGAACACATACACAAACGCAGAGAAACTGCTCGGCGCGGCCGAAGAGTTGGCCAGGTCGGGGGAGTGTGACCCTGAAGAAGTGTTGGGGGTGGCGAGAGAATTGGAGGCCCATGTGGCTGCCTTCGCTGCCAGGGTGGACCGCCGGCGGCGAAGGCTCGACTTGGCGGTCCTACTCTACACACACGAGAAAGAGGTGAGGATAATATGTGATTATGATAAAGCATTTACATCTAACAGACATATGAATATTTGTCTTTAATCACATGAAATTTATGTGAAATTGATTTGTCTCTGTGCATGATAGAATGACCCAATCGTTAAAGAAGATCTTGGTTGACGTAGCCCATTAAAAATAAAATTTGGCTTTGCGCTAAATTTCCGATTCAATATGTTTTTTTATAAGATTTAGGATCACTTCATCATAAAATTACACAATGCTGTCAGATCCCGGTGGAGCTTCAAGCTAAATGTTTACTAATAACTTAATAGACTAGATAGACTAGAAAATTTTAAGAGCTTTGATGCTGACAAAGCAGGTACTGGAGAACCTTATTTGCCATCTTTATACCATCTATTGTAACCCAGAATGACCAGCAAATGATTCCTTTAGAGCTATTATAAACATCATAGTTTCAATTAGTTTCTGTGGAAGCTGAGGGTTTAGTAATCTTATAAATGTAGCGACATAAATATGGGTATACGGGTCGAAGGATCAATACAAACAACTATTATATTAGCGAACCTGCTTCCATTGTACAAGCTTTACTTATATTGTTTTTAAACTTTCGCAATTTGAACATATAATGGCGCTGTGTGTATATAGAACAATTAGAGTTGGAGTGGCTTATTTTAGCCTATCTTGTCCCAATTTTAAGCAAAACCCTCGCTTTCCTCCCTCCAAATATCTCTGTCGAGAGCTATTGTGTAAAACATAATTCTGTGAACTAATCCTTGTTGTGGACATTAGGCTTGTCTTTCCACCTTCTTCTGGGCCAAACAGAGGGTCTACAGCCTAACTGAAGCTGTCTTGGCTTTGACATTTCTCTCTCTTTTCTTTTCGCTTGAAATGACAGAGACAGCAATGGCATAACCAAAGCCAATTTAGGCGGTACACTTGTTGGTGGCCGTTTACTCTTCGCATACAATGAATCATCCGTAAATTTGTCTTAGCTCCTTCAATGGCTGGAGACGCTACGCAGCGGTGGCGGCGTGTGCGCATCTGACGACACGCCTGAAGCGGCGCGGCGCGCTCTCGAACAGTGCGCTCAACATCGCGCCGCGAGTCTGGACGCCTGCGCAGCCACTATATCGCATGGAGAAGCACTCTTGCAAGATCTAAGGTAAGTCTCTATCAATACTTATTGAAATCAAATTCTAAAAATGTAAATATATGTAGCAATGATTTCAATTTTGTAATGTATCTGTCACTGTAAAATTGTAAACACCGCCATATTATTTATCTAACGCCTGAGATTATAATCCTACGGTAGGTTAAGTTGGTTTGTAATCTGACATTGTTAGATTATAATAATCGGACGGTTTTAGGTGATATTTACCTCAATAAGGTAGACCAGCAGCCTATCAGCAATATCAAAAAAGCATGGATATATGACAACTACCTCACATCACGTCTCACTTGGCCTTTCCTAGTATATGACATCGGTAAAACTCTCCTGGCAAAGCTAGATGCCAATGTCATAAAGATATTGAAGTCATGGTTCGGATTGGCACATCCGGCTGATCCCTCTACTCTTTTTAGGGATCACAATAGTTTTGGGCTGAAACTAAAGAAACCGTCTGAACTTTACAAACACCTAAGAGTTACAAAAACGCATGTTTTGGGAAAGTCGCAAGACGAATTAATTACATCTCTCCCAAAAGACAAAATTGCTTCAGACCTGGAATCTAGACTTCAATTCCATAAACAATTTATGGCAGGTGCACAAGTAAATACTGCTGGGTTGGGTGCGAGAAAAAAAGGAAGACCGAGACATGGTAAAAACCTTTCTACAACAAGACGAAAATGACGGTTACAAAGTGCACGCTATGAATTTAGAAATGCAAAGTGAGTGGTTAACCATAGGTGAGTTCTGTATCCCATTAGCTCTAAAATGGCGCACCTTGATCTATGACTGGTCCCCTGCCTTATTAAAATTTTATCTAAATGCATTCCAAATGACCCTCCCTGACCAGAGTAACTTGGTAAGGTGGGGAAAAGCCTCTGAAAAATGTTGCTATACTTGTGGAGAGGCGATATGTACAGCAAGGCACATATTGGTGGGATGCAAGGTGCTCCTTAATGGGGTCATTACTCACGGCGTCATGACAGAGTACTTGAAATCATACGTGAAGCCATGAGCCTTTCGGTAGCTAGAGCCCAAAAAGGATTGACGACAAACAACAGACAAATTAACTTTGTAAAGAAGGCTCAACTTCAAACTCCAGGAACAAGCCTTACTCAATCCTGGGTACAGCACCTGATTGGACTATTTTAATGGACACGTATGAAAAGCACTACAAAATCCCAGAGGATGTGGGTGTTTCGTCATCCAGACCGGACATTTTCCTTTTTCTAGAGCTACGAAACGCATAGTCCTTGTAGAACTTACCGTACCGTGGGAAACTAATATACCTAAAGACCACGCGATGAAACAAAATAAGTATTACGACCTCCTAAACGAATTAACAAAAACGGCTATGTAGTTAGTTTATACGCTGTAGAAGTGGGAGCGAGAGGTATACCAGCAAAATCTCTCTATAACCTACTGAAAGACCTTGGCTTATCCAGAAGTGCTGTAAGTTCTATACTAGAACGTGTATCTAAAGCTGCACTAGTAGGCTCATATCAGATTTGGCTGGGCAGGAGAGAAAAACGAGTGGTGAAGGTGAGTGTTGATGTACGTCAGAGAAAGGGCCCCTTAAACCTACGCCCGAGTCACAAGTCTCGGGAACTACTCGAGTTTTTCTCTCTCTGCCACACGATGGACCCGGCACCCGCACGGTGAATCCATGGAATGCTAAGAAGATCGTCTCTTTGTTTTAGGTTTATGTATTGTTTAGAGGATAAATGAATGTGTAGTAATGGCAAAAATATTTGTGTAATGCCAGGAAATAAACAAAATGGTATGTAAGTGAAGGCTAAATGGTTTTGGCTGCTATCCTCGAGATAAAACCAAAAACTCTGAATACTATTCACGATTGGGACTAGTGAAACCAATATTATGTACCCTGACACTGAACACCTATAAGTAGATATATATATAAGATAATAAGACATGAAAACTATAGGTGTTCAGTACACCTATAGTTTTTATGGCTTGTTCGTGGTTCAAAGGACAATCTTACCAGATGAATCTGAGGATGATGAAGAAGTTTGTTATCTTTCATGTTCAGAGGACAAGGTTATCAGAAGATTCTGAGGTTCGTTGTTACATTCATAGTTCAGAGGACTAACTTCGGACTGTTCTGATGTTTTTTGTTTCTGATGTTGTCATGGTTGCCAGATGGTTCTAAAGTTCTCTGTTTTACTCGTGGTTCAGAGGATATTGGTAGTCTGTTTCAATTACGTTTGCATCTTTGTGATGGGCAGGCTAAGTACCAGCTTGTGGACCTGAAATAGATCAAGAGACGGGCCAAAGGCGTCATTGGCAACAATACACTTGTTCGATAAGGAGTTCAAAGTCTTGAACATGGTCACAATCTTAGTATCTTCAAGTCCAGAGTGAATCGGTTACTTCTAGGTACACCGCATCGTCGCTTAACATCAGGAGAGAGGGCAGGAAATGTGAACCTATCATTATTTAAAAAGAAACTTGGCCAAGATCACCAAAGGGTATTGGCAAAGCTTGTGCTATCGGAGCCAGGTAGGTCATGTATTAGATTAATACCAATAAATTATAATAGCTAAACTCCTCCTCGTATGCAGATAGAGATGTCCTTGAGATATTAAAAAGAAAACTGAAATACATAACTATGCCACGTTTGATGATAAAAAAATATCTAATGACTATACGCCTTAACTGCATCAATAAGGTGATTTGCTATCTGGCTTCCATAGTACATGCTTTGCTTAGTTTGGGGTCAGATGGCGTTGTTTGTGAAATGTCCACCAATATTTATTTATTTAAGAAGAAAAGCGGTTGCATGTAAATATGCTTAATCCGAAATAAATTAGATGGGCAAAATATTCCTAAATAGTAACAATAATGAGCATTCTGCATGAAACATTTTCGCATCCAATCTCAAAACGATGTTATACAAAATTAAGTTAAGGCTGCACTAAGGCCCCGCGCTCTCGGGAGTATAATACCTCACATGTAATTTCATCAGCACACTGTGCGCTTTTGGCTTATAAAAGTATCACAACTTGTCAACCTTTTCTCGCATCTACTAGATGCAGACGCGACACACTTTCTTGAGTCGGTCGCTATTTTGAATGTAATTGAAAACAAATTTATTTCATTCAGGACAAGTTTGTATTTGACTTGTCTTTTTTAATGGCTCTGTAGCAAAAGAACGTTCCCAGTTTGCTCCCAGAACGTTCGTAATTGACTGTTAAGTGTCTGCTCTCTGATATTTGATGGGTGTTTTTATTTTTAACCTCCGATCAATAAAGGGGTGTTATAAGTTTGACGTCGATGTCTGTCTGTGTGTGTGTATGTCTGTGGCGCCGTAGAGCTCAAACGGATGGGCCAACTCCGATGCGGTTTTTTTTTATTTGAAGATTGATATCCGTGCGGATGATCTTAGCTATGTTTGGTTAATATCCATTCAAGATGTCCGCCTCCACAAAATGGCGGAAAAAAAAATGTTTCTTCACAACCTACCTCAATATGGGTATCAAATGAAAGGGCTTGACTAGTAGAATGTTGTATAGATAACAAATCCGAGGTAGTCGGGGGTGAATCATTTTTTTAATTTTGTTGTTGTATTTAGGTTCTATTTGATTATGGCTGTTCGCCTTCAGATAACCTCTATTGCTTGCCGAACTTTGGGTGAGCCCAGAAGGCACTGGACCCTACTAATCTAAGCTAACTAACTATAGTTGCCATGTATAACGCAGAGCAAACTCGAAAGAGTATTTAAAACATAACTTTCAAATAGGTATTCCATATACTTACCTTACTCACTTTCTGTACATTTTTTTAACCCCCGACCAAAAAAAGGGGTGTTATAAGTTTGACGTCGATGTCTGTCTGTCTGTCTGTCTGTCTGTCTGTGTGTGTGTCTGTCTGTGGCACCGTAGAACTCAAACGGATGGTCCGATTTCGATGCGGTTTTTATTTGAAGGTAAATACCCGTGCGGATGTTCTTAGCTATGTTTGGTTAATATCGATTCAAGATGGCCGTCTCCACAAAATGGCGAACGAAATATTTCTTCACAGCCTACCTCAATATGGGTATCAAATGAAAAAGCTTGACTAGTAAAATACTACACACACTATAAAAAATCAAATCCAAGATGGTCGCCACCACAAAATGGCGAATTATAAAAATTTTTTCACTACTACCTCAATATGGGTATCAAACGAAAAGGCTTGACTAGTAGAATACTTTGCATTACGACAAATTTGAAATCCAAGATGCTGGCTGCTACCACAAAATGGCGAAATACATTTCTTTTTTTCACAATTCCCTTAATATGGCTATTAAATGAAAGGGCTTGACTAGTAGAATGTTGTACAGATAACAAATCTGAGGTAGTCGGGGGTTAATCAAAATTTTTAATTTTGTTCTTGTAGTACATTGCCTACGATTCGTAATACGGGTCGTCGCACCACCAAAGCGCAGGTTGCCCTACACGACGCTCAGTAATAAGTAGATAAGTGTCGTAATAAAACTATGTATGTATTCCAAAACATTGCTTCAGTATATTTTCTGTTTGTTTGACGTCAAAAAGATCAGTCATCGTGCTACGAACTATTAATAAATATTGATGGATATATCACACACAACTTCCTCTGTCCCCAAATTAAGCAAAGCTTGCACTATAGAAGCCAGAGAGCTGAGACCTTTAAAGTTGTAAATACATACGTACTTATTATAAATAGAAACATCCAGGCACAGAACAAATATTTGTATTCATCTCTCAAATATTTGCACTAGGTGGATATCGAACCTTCGGCTTCGACTTACTACCAACTGCCACTAGACCAGCCAACTTATAAAACAAGCTATATTGCCACAAAGAGTAAACAATATTTTCTTGCATAAGCTTATTGCAAGATGCAATAAAAATATGTCCAGAATATAAAACGAGAAAGTTCCATCCAGCGCATCGCAACTTCTGTTCGGACAGTTTGATTTTCTCGAAGCGTGTGAATAGCGACAACTGTTTCTCAACTGTCCTGTTGTATAAGTATTGTACTCTTAGCAGGGTTACGCGGAAACACTACTAAGGATCTAACAATCTCAACATAATTGTGGGCTCGATTCCCTCTAAGGATAGATTTATATATGGTGAATACAAATGTTTGTGTGAGTGGGTGTTTCTTTGTATCATAGTATGTCTTTAATATTATATGGCTCCCGTAATAGCTTTTCTTAAATAGGCTAGATTGTGTTTGACGTCATGTTTTTCAGTCCATATTCGTCCAGTGCTCTCCAATAAGACGACGCTCAGCCCAATTCTTCACTTTACGATTCCTTCCGCCACCAGCTATCTTTCGTAGTAAATTGCTACTCTATCTTTCTAGTCTCAACAGATCCGAGAAATCAACCGATTTTGATAATCAAAATTGTAGTTTTACAATTTCCCTACAACTTTCTCCTAGTATTAAGCAATGGGCTCCCTTTCCCTTATGTTATAACTAGCTGAACCCTGCGCACATTGCTATGCCACCTATCAAATATTGGTCGTACCAACTCAGATTTAGAACAAAGGAGACGGCTCATTTCTGCCCCAAGTCGTTTCAAGTTTATGTACGTAATTAGCTCCGGAGACCTAAAAAAGTTATTTAATTAAAATAACATATAATTAAATAATGCAAACTGTACATTCGATACTAACTTGCCAATCGGGGATTGCAAATTGGTGTGATTAAAAAGTACTTTAATGAATGTAAAGTCAGCCATGTTTTTCTCTATTTTTTTCTTCTGTTGAAGTTTACGTAAAGTGAACGTGCTTATGCCATTTTGTCTGGAAGGCGAAATTGGAGTTTTGGCGCCAACGTGAAAAAAACATGTCGCCTTATTGTATTATTTTCTTTAACTTGTGTGTTTTCGAATGGTAATGTGTAATATAAATAGTGTATTATTATACATTATTTGATGTTCGTGGACGTGCTTCTTTAACGATTTTTAGTAAAACTTGAAAATATTTGAATACGTAATACGGCAAAACACATAAGACGTGCGACGCCAAAATCCTCTCCAATTTTGTTCGAGTCTCCTGCACTTTTGCTGTGGGGCAAATGTCCAGGAAAAATGGGCCGTCTCCTTTGGTTAGCTTACGAGTAAGTTATAATGATGCAACCTTGAAAAATAGACATACATGCTGTTAAGGACTTCGTTGCACGTCAGCCCCCACAACGAAAGCTCTCAAAAAGGAATATTGTTTCTCGTTTTTGTTACATTCTACATTCGTGCTCATTTTTCATTTGAATATAGATTTATTTAGGTAATTCGTTTCATATAAAGGTAACTAGTCTGGAAGAACACATGTGTAGGTTCAACAATTTTTATATCGGGGAAAGCCACGAAAACGGGAACTACGCAGGTAAAACCGCGGGGCCTTGTTAGTAGTTTAAAATAATACCTAAATATATTTTTAATAAATAATTTAATCCTGAACTCCACGAACCAACCTATATTATATACTTACATACTACATACCTATATAATTACGTTATTAAATAAATTTAAAATCAAACCATTTTTTATTGTTAGCTGCCTGGGCGAATTTCTTAGAGCTTCATAGGTCGTGTCAATCAGTGTCGTGCTACCTTAATTAATTTAGGAAATTGAAAGATACACTAAAAAAAATACAAAAACTTACAAGCAGTTTATGTTTTAGGTAAATCTTGCCAATTCGAAAAATGATAGGTGCAAACCCCAAGCACATTTTGGGTGCGAAAATGTTTTACCTTTATTTAATTTGTTCCTAAGTTTTCCCATGTTTTTAAATTATTCGACACAGAGACAAATACAACAAATCAAAGATCATAATAATACCTATCCAGCTGTTCTCGAGAGAGTACAAACCCGACTTTCTTTACGTAATTTTTTTTTAAATTCATAAAACATAAATTACCGTTAAATAGGTATGGCATGCTTAATAAGTTGATATGAATGTTTAAATTAGGATTATTTACACTTATAAATTAATTAATAAATTTGTATAAATTATGACACGTCGTTATAACAGTTATAATTAAAACTTAGAAATATTTAGACCACATGTAGTCGCGGGGTTTCGTCTTTCTGCTTATAGTATGCATAAAAATGCATTTAGCGTTTAAAAAATATTTTAAATGGTGTTGTCCGGGGAAAAATAATACACAACATACAACTAATACGTCCCCTGTACATCTACCGATATTTTCTATCACGCATGTAGGTGACGCGAACTGATATATTGTTATTCTACCAAAAAGTGCTTACCGCGGCTAAAGATGTTTTCACTTCAAAAACATACGTGCAATTATTTCACTGTGCACTATGTTCCTTTCGAGTAAGTGTATCGTTTCTGCGGAGTGCTGCTGCTGCAGAAGTATTGTGCGCTGTTTAAATCCCTGTTTCTCTAGGCAATGTTTTGTCTCGTTGCCTTTGTTCGTCTCTGAATGTAAACACAACAGCGTGTTGTAGGATTGACCGAGATCGAGCCACGGAGGTGTATAGTTCAGCGTTTTCAAATATTAATATTGATTTAACTACGCCATCACACCGAAAGTATACCATCAAGAGATTCATGAAATTCATTCGTTTCACAGTCGGGGTGTTTGCATAGTGGCATCATTCTTCATTCGAGTTCTTTTACGACGTATAAGTTTGACCACTGTGTGTCCGTTTGATAGCTCTGAAACGGTACGAATCAATTAGGATGCGGTTTTGTTTATTTGAATGCAAGTTTTTTGGCAATAGTTCTTTGATATCTCTTTCTCTCTCTCTTCCTGGCTTTATATTCCACTAGCTTTTACCCGCGACTTCGTCCGCGCCACATATTTACTAAAGTAATTGAGGCAGTACCTACTCGTATGTCTACTACCATACAAATTCACGTTTCCTAATCAAATTCGGTCTAAGTCAAAGTTTTATATTTATTAATAAATGTACAATTTACACGACAAATTACAAAAAAACTATGTTCTCAAAAAATTAATCAAAAACAGACTTTAATTTAAAATCATATTGGGACGGTCCACCAAATTTTATTAGTCTATTAGTAGATATTAGTAGATATATCGTCTGATTACATGAACGCAAATTTTAGTTTGTTGTTCATATTTCAAAAACCGCCGCACTGATTTCGATAAAATTTATATGACCACCTCTGAACTATAATCTACCAACCAAAAAAATAACCATCTAAATTGATTCACAATTGGAAATACAACTGGATTGATAACCTCCTCCTTTTTAGAAGTCGGTTAAAAATAGCATACAAAGAGTGCAAAGATCCTTCCATGCACACTTTTACTCCTCATTCCACTCTTTTCAACTCTTTTTCTGTGATAAAAAGTCGCCGTTGTCTTTTCTTAAGTCTAGTCTATCTGTGCACCAAATTGTAACAAACTCTTTAAGTGGCTTAAGCGTTAGACGGTAACGGACAGAGAGATTTACTTTCATAAATATAATTTCATATCAGAATTGAAAACAGGTGTTCCTGATCATTTTATAGGAGGCAGTTGTAAAAGATTACCGAAAAGTAATACGTTTACTCCTCCAAAAAACTCATTTTCGCAGTTCTTAATTTGCCTTAATCGAGCGTCCATCATGCATAACATTTGATAAGATACCATGAAAATCTCGTTGACTATCAAAAATTCTGTCTGATACGCCATTTAATGGCTGCGCCCATCTTAAATATTGAGGTTGTATAGTGCACTGTATTCTTCTTGTCAAGCCCTTTTATTTGATACCCTTGTTGATGGGATTGATAAAACCTAAGTTATCCGCCATTGTGTAGAGGCCGCCATCTTGGATTTTAATTTTATATAGTACATTGTATTCTACTGGTTGAGCACTTTCATTTGATACCCATATTGATGGGATTGATAAAACCTACGTTATCCGCCATTTTGTAGCGGCCACCATCTTGGATTTCAATTTTTTATACTATATTGTATTCTGCTTGTTGAGCCCTTTCATTTGATACCCATGTTGATGGGATTGATAAAACCTACGTTATCCGCCATTTTGTAGCGGCCGCCATCTTGGATTTAAATTTTTATAGTATATTGTATTTTGCTTGTTGAGCCCTTTCATTTGATACCCATATTGATGGGATTAATAAAACATATATTATCCGCCATTTTGTAGCGGCGGCCATCTTGAATTTATTTAAGTACATTAATTATAAATAAATGATACCGCTAGAAGCGTCTTGAAACGCTCTTGAGAGTAAATGGCTCAAACGGGTAAAAGTAAGGCGGCACTTCATATGCCGAAACATTAACACCGCACTTATGTAACCTGACACCCGTTTTCCCGCCAAATTTGTAAAACGCGAAAAGCGGCCAGTGTATCAAGCGGTTATATAAGTATCCCCGTATAGTTAGAAATTATAAAATTGCTGGAACAAACGTTTATCGACTCCATTTCGAGTGTCTAGATACAAAGTTTCATGGTTTTATCTTCAATAATATTGAACTTCCAGACTTTCACCCCCAATTCCACCCCCGTAGGTACTACAGTTCGAAACTACAAAACTGCTAAAACATACATAAATATCTAGACGTAAAGTTTCATAGTTCTTCAACAATGACGAAGTTTTCCATATAAACTTTCATCCCTTATTTTAACCCTTTCAACCCTTTTTTCGGAACAAAAAGTAGCCTATGTCCTGTCTCGGGATCTATTCTATCTATGTATCAAATTTCATCAAAATCTGTTGGTTGGTTTAGGCGGTAAAGACGGACAGACAGACAGACAGACAGACAGACAGACAGACAGACAGACAGACAGACAGACAGACAGACTGACAGAGTTACTTTCGCATTTATAATATTAGTATGGATAGTGGCGGGGTTAGCATTCCACTTTTAATCGGAGACGTTCGTTCTTTGATAGATTGATAGGATCAGCCGTTTGTTATTGCGTTGGATTAAAAAATATGTAATTTTTTATAAACCACTCTTACAGCTGTCTAGTAAAATACTTGAGATATTTCCTTCTCTGAAGACGCAGACGCCAAAAGGGTGGCGATCTTTGAGGCACACAAAAACAGTTATATGTGCAATAAACCTGTTCGTCGAATTCGTCATGAAATTTCGTAATTTTTCCCACAAATTGGTTGAGCTAGTCAGTTACTCTAATGTCAAGGCGTGATACGAATAGAAACTAAGTTAATTTTTCATTTCAAGGTTCAAGCATCCTCAAGTACAAAATTATCTCATGCTCCACATTCATAAAACGGCTATATTGTGGAAGGTCTTGTTATAAGGATTAAGATGATGATGAAAGTTTTTAACAAGCGGCGTAAAGATATGGCACGTTTGTGGTATGTATTTCTGAACGCAAACATTTGATCGCAACGAATACCGATAATGTAATGCAAATACGCTACGTCGAGTGAAGTGCTCGTAGTTAGAATGGACACGATTCTAGTGTCAAGTGGTTAGAACATCCGATTTCGCCATAAGTAGCGCATAGATTCGAATCCCACCTTAACTTCTTAGTATTTTTCCTAATTCCGATGTACTAGTTTGTTATCACCACTGCCTTAGCGAAGCGAAGCGATAGCGAAGGAAAACGTTTTAAGAAAACCAGCGATTTGTAGGATATGCTTCATCCGCCAATTCAAATATGTATATCCTCAACGTGGTGTATTATGACCTTGGCTCTCTTGTCATAGAAGTCTATAAGTCCAAACAGTAGTAACACAAAGTAGGCTATTTATGGTTATGCTATGAAGTGAAGTGTCGTCTTTAATAAGGAATAATCACTACCCGTTAAAAACGAGTATAAAACACGTTTATCTAAAAATACAATACCCTTAGGTATTTTTAAAAGGGAAACACACGAAACATGTGATTATGATATTTATGGCAAAAAATCGTAAATCCTTTATGTTCTGAGGAAAAATACTATATAATAGAAAATGATGAGTACGCTTGTATTGCAAAGACGCGATATAAACGCGATTCTATATCTAGAACAATCCTCGTTGTCAGAGCCAGATTCAGGGGAAGCAACGGGTTCTCCATAAACGGGGGGCCTCCACAATACAGACTTCGGCAAAAAAATCTTTAAATTCCGACTAGTAAACATCTTTTATTTCTTTTTTTTTTGCTGTTTTACTTACTTTGTACATACATCATGTATTATTTGAAAATTAATTTGGGGCCAGGGGTCTCTACTCCTCTGTTGCCCTGAGGCCTCCAAACCTCTAAATCCGGCCCTGTTCGTTACGTATAAGGCCGTATGAATAGAATTGTTTCCAGAGATTGGATACTTGTAATTGTTCCTATCGAGTTCACCAATACTTTAAATTGTTCCGATTTTCTCGTCAAAGATGAAAAAAGGTAACATGGAATATAAATTGTATACGTGATACAATAAGGCTGTTTTTGGAACAATTTCACTTAAAAATCTGCTGTGAGCGATGTGATTGAAATTACACAACAGCGGGAGTCGTACTATGGTTTCTTATTGCGAATAATTTTCATAACAGGAAAAGAAGTACGAATCATCGTCGCCGCTAAAATTTGTAAGTATAACTTAGAACAGTGCCTGCCTCTTGTTTACGTAAAAGAGATCAATCATATTTGCTTATGTAGTTGAATTATGGTTTTTCAAATAACTGTTGAATTTTGTTGAACTATTAAATAGTTTCAGTTGCCATCATCAGCAGTTGTATTTCATAGAATGAAGCTTTTCGTAGAAGATGCCCAATATACTAAAAAAACTACCCAATCAGCAATAGTTGTGTGTGTGTATTCTTCAAAGAGGTTACTGTATTTTACTAGGATCTCATCATGATAATTAAAAAATTTGTCCGTCAGTTTACAAAATATTTAAGTACATGTATATTTTCTTTTGTTTCACACACAGAACATGACGAAGATATGCTTTAAAGTTTTGAGTGACGTCACTTCATGGTGCGATTTTTACGAAGACCTGACGTCATAACCCCACTCCGGGAGTTTGATGATCTTTGTCGATTTTTAATAATAAATGATAAAACAAAGTATACGCGTCCCGTATTACTTGAAATTATCTACTTGACTGTCTTATTAGAATGGTATATTTTTGACTCAGTATTCATCCCAATTGCGAACCTTCTGATTTGATTAAGTCTGCTAGAGAAACCACAGATCGTTATTAAAGAAAGCTTATGGCCTGAGTGGCGTCAATCACGAGTCAATTGGTGACAGCACTCTACTGCGATAAATGACTTGACGCGTGGGTGCCATATTTACGACAACCGAAACACAAACAGACACCAACCTGACTTGACCTACGATTTCGCAGGATTGTAGTGACGGTTACGGTCAAGGTGTACTAGTTTAGCTTATTGGCCATCGTGAATAGAGCCGTGCGAGTAGTGAGCGCGCTACCAATTATGCCCGAAACGGACCATCGCAAGTACCTACTTGCGGAAATTGGTCGCTAAGTTGTTCCGTTTGTTTCTGACCTCCGACGCGAAGTCTACGGGATGTTATAAGTTTGACGTGTATATTGGTGTGTGTATCTGACAGGCTGTGGCATCGCATCGTAGTTCCCTAACGAATCATCTGATCTGATTTTGATTTTTGCAAATCGGACCAAGGCGGCCGGCGCTACAAAATGCCGAATCAAATATTTTCACGCAATTCCTGCAATATGTCAAATGAATGGGTTTGACTTGTAGTATACTAGTAGTACGACAAATTTTCAATTTCAAGTTCAAGTTCACGGGTTCCATTCGTAATATGGGTTTGATCATTGATCAATGTGTCTTGAGTGAATGTATTTCTAACTCAATATTTTGATGCTGATATAGAATTGACTTTGGGGGTAAGAAACGGTATTTTGAACTAATTATCCATTTATCGCCGATGTTGAGGTACACTAAATTTACGCTGATTGTGCCACTCCCGTATCTATACACTAATATTGTAAAGCGAAAGAGGTTTTTTGTTTGAACGCGCTAATTTCAAGAGCTACTGGACCGATAACATAAATTATTTCACCGTTGGATTTGTCCGTGATCCCTGAGTGCTATAATATCATGTACCATCGGTGAAGCCGGGGCGGACCCCTAGTCTTGTCTATATAACCGTCAAAAAGTGCCCTGACAGTTCCCGCAGATACTTCGTGAATCATCTGTCATATACGTCGGACGTAGATGTTTCACCTATAAGTGGTCTTCAAAATACGCAATGGTTTATCTATCTCTGTTCACAATCTAATACGTAAATAAAAAATCTTATTTAAGCCGTTTTAGAGTAAACAGTGCACGTTATAACAGAACAGCTGACTCGCGGATGAGTAAACAACGAAATATATAATTATTCTACAATTATCTGCGGCAAACAACTATAAATGGTGTACTTATGAATAAAACTTATCTACAATTGAATCGAGAAATAAACACATTTAGCCCGTAGACAATCTAACTGTGTCTATTTAATTCCAAAATAGTTATACTTACTATACATTTGTTTATGTTTGTTGGCCATTTCAAAAAGTAATGACTCAAAGAATTTAATTGATCGATTTATAATTTTTCGTACTAAACATATGCGTCGTACTATACATATGTATCCCATACATTTCGTACCATACATATGTATCCCATATGTCGAATGGACAAAACGCAACTCATAAGCATAAAATAACACTATTGCGTACACGTGGCACACTCAATGTTCCCTGATTACGTAAGTAGATATGATGAATTTCATCAAATTTTCAACAGTAATTTTACCGATAAAGCTAGAAGGTCAATTGTGAGTGCTATAAAATTTAATTTTTTTCTTCTTCTACAATGAATTGTAGAATTAAAAACGTTTTAACTAAATAAAAATTGAGAAGATTTTAAGTATCAACGAAATAACACATCAAAATATATGTATGTATGTACAAGTCATGATTGATATTAATTGTACGACACTTTCCTAAAAGCTTTCATAGTACCTAAGTTTAGAACTGACCATCGTTTTACAGGGCTTTAGCTGAGGAACTTCAGCAAAAAAATATCATTGATTGCGCAATCATGAACTATTAAATAAACTGTTTTTAACAAGTATGGCCTTAGTAGGATAGAATGTAATTGATATGAATACCGCGGTATAGTTTTCATAATTGTCTTGGTTTCCCATTCGTAATGACAATGAACTATGCCTTGAATCAATTTACCAATCGAATGGCGATCGTTATATCTACACGTAAGAAAAAAATACTACGCTATTAATAACAACTATTGCGATTAATCGAAATCTCGAATTAATCGGTTGTCCAAATGTCCCAGAGACTTGTATGGATACCTTTTCGTGATTAGAATTGTATGAAAGCTGTCTTAATGTTATAGTAATGGTACGTAAGGTACTTTCTCGTGAATTCACCATCCTCGTCGAATATATCCAACCAAATCTTCTAATTTAATTATGTCTAAGTGTAACCTTCGGTCACATTGTCGCTTACCAACAGGCGAGTTGGCAGTCAAACGCAGACTAATTTATGTACAACAAAAGATTGATAATTCAGTATCTCTTTTTATTGTTTACGCGTCTCGTGTGCCCACTACAGGACATACCTACACAGTATGTGACACGAATTATGTACTGTTTTGTGTACAAACTTCCTTCGCCGTAAATAAGTTTAAAATAGTTTTACATAGAGACAGGTTTTTAGGCTACCTAGTTTTTGATCTAGACTAGACTATCCAGCTGATGTTGAGCAGATACGTCTGTTTATGTCGGTAGTAAACTAACCAGCGAATATAAATACTAATAGAGTGCTTCTGAGTGAGGAGAACAGGTCAATGAGTTTTAATTTACGACGCGAAAAAAGAAGGGTGTTTTCGTTCTGTTTGTGGCATAGTAGCTTGTAAACTGTAGTGTGGAGCGCTTTATTGGAACGAAGTTCCTCAAGGTAGGCCTGGAGGAGGTAGGGATTAAGTTGAACTGAAAAAAATGTGAGACTAAAACCATAAGACAAATATATACCTAAAGGAAGTGACGGGTAAAAACTGCCCGTGACCAGTGTTGCCAACTTCAGTTTTTAGATGATCGTACCATAAATAACAAAATTAAGCAATAATTATTTTTCATGATTATGTTGCTTCTGTATTATCCCCACATCTTTATTTCTTTATGGTTTCAAAGCGGACATGGTCAAAATTATTATTTGTTGAAATTTGTGTCCCGGACACAATCTAAGCTAATCACCTTTGATTTTGACTTTTTAAAATGTTTGTAACGACGCATCTGTTGTACCTCTATTGTTTGTATGTACGATGTAAATGAGATATTTGTTTATTTGTGGTTTTGCTAGGCTGTGAACACCAATGTATCAAAATCAATTCTAATGATCGTTTAAATTAATTTACATTTACATGTTCAATTAGTAGCATAAGCTGCACGTACATAGGAGGGTAAATAATTACCTAGGAATTACCTTTATTACCTAGTAAATCATCATAATCTATTGAGACATGCACATTTTCAACCTTTTTCGGCCCTTTTGGGGTTTCCTATTGTACGCCACTTGTTTCGATCCTCTGCTCGACCCGCGACTAGTAGAATGTTACGTACCTACTCGTAGTATACATGGGTTGTATCTCTAGGACTCACCTCATGTCAGAAAATAGTGATATCGCGATGGGACTTCGCCTCGTTACGCCACTTTGTTAATTAGTTTTCTCTTATCTCTTAATCAACATTATTTTAATAATCCAGTCTTTTTATCTCATTGCTGAGTATAGGCCGGTTTTATTTTATATTTTCGAGTCCAGATTTGACTTTCGATATTTCAGTAGTGGATATCAGTAGTTTTTTTTTATAGTTTTGACAGTTAACGATACGAAATTTCGGAAGTAGAAGTAGTAGTTCGGAAGAGTTTGCGACAGATACGCGTTTGTAGTACCGCTATTTTTAAAGTAGAACAAATTTATATTATCGATACTAAGACATAGCACTAGTTAGTGAACACATAAGACAGGGAGTGCAGTCCTGTTCTGACACCATAGTTGGTATAAACGCCGAGATCCCGTAAAAGGTCACAGAACTGGCGCGTTTCCGTTGCTTACTCAATGCGTGAAAAACTTGCCTTTACGATGACTTAAGCTGGTTTGCAATACAAAATTGTAGACTCTCATGCTTCTAGTGAAAAATCGATGTGAGAATATTCATGCAATCGATTCGATCCGGTAGCGAAGTGTTTGATTAGACGTTTTGCAATTGTTGATATGATTGCGAACGCGCGAGACACAGCCCTGGCGTTTCGTGTTACGAGATTGAATTATTCACGCTTTTTGTGATGTCTTTGAACATTACACGTTTAATAGTTGCCGTAATCTTATGAAAATATGTCGTCGTAAGAAGAATCCCTACTATAAAAGAAAAAAAAACGCCGATTTTGCCAGTAGTGTGATGTCTTGTTGTACATATAAAATATAACAACTGAGTTGTGTGAGGTAATCTTCGGAATAACTTCACCAAAATATCGAGCATTTTTTTAAAAACTGTTCTGTTGATTAAATCAACAAATCGGTTGCACTATCTAATATTTAAAAAAATTGCCTGTTTGACTCGTCTATACAAGTATTCTAATGATATTATTTTTATCAAAATCAATCATTCGCGCTTTATCTTTAGAGCGACACTAAGAAATAAACGAAAACACCTTTGCGTTGTGTATTCTGTTATAAAAATGTGGTCAAAAGCGGCGTAGTTGTTTTCTTATCCTGCCAACACGACCTATCAATTTGCAGCACCTGTATTATGAAAAGGTATGGTAGCATGTTAATCGCCTGCTTCTCGGTACAAAATGAGTCACCATTAGCTTGACTTGACCTTAACAGGAAAGCGACCGGAGTCCTGGGTCCAGCGGGAGCACTATGCCACAGAGCAAAAACATAACAAAAGAATAACTACTAAAACTGAGAAACTGAGTGTTACAATGATTAAGTTATACATTTTTGGCGGCTGCGGTTTTTTATATGGTAGAGTGAGACATATGCGAAATATATTTACCTACGTGTTTGTAATTTTTTGTAGGATTATATTTATAACTCCGTTTATATTTCTTTTCAGTACCACATTGTCAGATAAGCATTAAACATTGTGAATTTTTCGATAATAATTTTGCACTCGGCCTTAGCGGTCAAGTCGCGCCTGATTTTAAGCGATGTGACCCACGACGGAGCTCACTAACCTATAAAAACGGATTCACTCTTCAATAGACTGTTTGTTCAAGTCTAGTGAAGCCAAATTTTATCCACGAGGAAATATCATCTCCAAATAATCATCCAAAGTATAAAATGTTAATTAAGAACATCTTACGAAAGTGGAATAAAACCTCTTCATCGAGTCTTCGGAACATCAACTATGAATCGATCTTGCTTTCTGGAGCTACGAGCAGTCAGATAAAAAAGAGAAAGGTAGGTATATCATTCAAAGCTGATGCACACCCTCCGAAATGTATCCAAAAAAACTCGACAACATTGTGACGATATAAAAAACTTAAAAGTATTTTAAGAAATTAAGAATAAGGAAGTTATTGCAAATGAGCCTTTTGCCACGTCTCAAGTTGTGGAAATTTGTCCATTAATTACGTAAAATGTTTAGGGGGGAAGAGTTTAGTACCATCCATTGTGACGGAGCCAGAGGCACGTCACTTTGTGCCGCTGTAAACAATGCACAGTACATAAAAAGATTTGACAAATAAAAAAAGTTACTATTGTTATTATCATTGTAAAATATACACAAAATAGATGAATAAATAGTTAAATTAGACAAGAAAATTAAATTATTGTGGTAAAGAAACATTTTTTTTTTTTACCCACGACGGAACGAAGATGGTACCTATACGAGTATGTGCGTCTAGGGTGAGGGATATATTTGTGCAGTTAATCTATATATTGCCATTTTTCTCCAGTCGTCGCGTCCGCCGCCCCCGACGGATATTATTTTATTTATTTACTTAAATTTATTTAAATATTGGTGGATAATTCACACACAACACCATCTGACCTCAAACTAAGCAAAGCTTGTAATATGGCGGCTAGATAGCTGATATAATACTTATATAATTGTAAATACAAAATTATTATAAATAGAAACACCCAGAAACAGTGCGGGGTTTTATTAAGTTTTATGTTATGTATCTTGCGTTACTTTTGCTTTTAAGCTATTGCATAGCTTATATCGCGGGCCTGGGGACCGAATTTTAGTGATCGTGCATCTCTTTCTTATGTTCACAAGAAAGAGGGATGGAAGACCGTGACGCCGTCTTCCCCACTCGGTCATTCGACTTGAATCTTATTTGTATTAGCTTTACAGACTAAATGCTCTTAGCAGTGTTGCCAACTTAACGGATTTCCCGTGATATTTTTTATGGTAAACAAATGTCACTCTGCAAAATAAAATCAATTCCGAAAAATTGTTAACATCCCTATTGCTTATGTTGATAAAAATGCATGCAACAGCTTTACCGCGGCAGTCTCCGAGTGTCACACTCCTTATTGAACTTAGGATTGTGTAATTATTTTATCCTTATTCGATTAGTATTCTTTTGTTTTCGACTTTTGTTTACGTCGCTCGTCGTTCGTAGGTATTTTCAAAAATTTTAATTTTAGGTTTTTATATGTTAACTAGCTATTTACGATTGAAACACAGCAGTCTATTTGGTTACAAAAACATATCAGTGTAGAGGTACATAATAATGGTTTCAGCACTTATTCTATTTATTCTGTGACCGTTCCTAGTAGAGAAATAGCCGGTGATCACTTATATCGACTGAAAAAAGTTGGCGCCAACTAGAGATGCTACGGAAAGTAATCCAGAACTGGACGAATGACGAGGTTACATTTTCTTTACTGAAATTAGAATTGCAGTGTTGGATAGAAACATAGTTCCATAGAAAATATGAATAACTTATTAGTATATCACGTGATAATAGAAATAAAATAACGCTTGTTAAACAAATGTGTGTATACTCTTGTATATACGCAAAAAGTTATATTTCATTAATTTTCAAGAAGTATTAACGTCAGTATGTTGATTTTGGATGTGCTGCGCGTGCGCATCGTGACAACACAGTACAGACAGTTGTCAGCCAAATGCATCATCAACCGGAAAAGCCGGCCATCCGGAACCGGATTCCATGCTTAATGACATCCCTACGCGTAACATAATTGGACAATTTATATTTTATGACTAAAACTAGTTCCATTCACGGCAAATCATAGAAAGTACAAACTGAAATATCCATCTAGTTTTATCTGAACACGTTTTTCTTTAAATACTTAGTTCATTGCTGTGTAGTTAAAATGTTTCTATGTTTGCGATAAAATTTATGCTTGAGCGAGAAGTAAAAGTCAACCTATACTTGAGTCATTTGTACTAAAAAAATAAAGTATCGTACGAGCAGTCCGGAAACTGTTTTATCAATACAACGTTCTATCAACATATTCTAAACGCCTTCTTACAAACATTTTTTAAAATATGCAAATATTATTTTCAATGCTTCTTAGCCTTCCGAGCTAGCACGAAGCTAGATAGCTATTTAGGCAATAGAAGCTATTTCACGCCTGCTGTTATTGGCCCTTTCAAAATATAATTGTTTGTTTTATCTATGCTATACAGTTTAAACTAGTATTTGGAAGAGAGTTAAATTTAATTTTTTTTCGGGATAGCCTGTGTTTTTCCCGAAAATAGTGTGTTCTGAGCTAAGAGTTTACATATACTACGTATAGAGTTTGATTTTCCGCACGGTTCCTTTGTGTCAATCGTAAACAGACGATGTGCATACTTTCTATGGCAACAGAGTGATGTGCCGCGACAAAAGTATGACTTTTCCACAAAATCGGCAAGGCAAGAAAGATGCTAGCCGTGCTTTCGGTGTATAGCGTTTGTGCCAACTCTTGTTCTGTGTCTCTCTCTGTTTATGTCTCATTTTACGTATGATATTCGATTACTGGGACACGACGACCTATTTGTAAGACTAAACATTTAACCGCTTCTGTTATTTCTGATGTAACAAGTAGCTTTACAAATTAACTTGGCTATTCATCAAACCATTATAATAATCTCATACAGACCGTGATTCCAGAGCACAAAAACCCACTTGAGATCAAATAACGTTCGTCCCCATTACAATGTGACAAGCATCAAAATGAACCTGGTGAAATCTATACATAATATTGTAAATAGGGTAAGGTTATACAGATATATATGTACGTGAGGTAATTTTGGGAATCTCTGAACGAATGTCAATAAATCTTACGCCATTTGAAAGGTAGAGATCTCGAGATTGATATAGGTTAAATGTCAAATATATATACTATATTTGTACTATAGCTCTGTATCTTATGAATATGTATATAAGTACAAATTAATAGGTCATTAATTAGAGGAAGACGGGACGGACTTTTTAGGGTTCCGTAGCCAAATGGCAAAATACGGGACCCTTATAGATTCCTCATGTCTGTCTGTCTGTCCGTCCGTCCGTATGTCACAGCCACTTTTCTCCGAAACTATAAGAACTATACTATTGAAACTTGGTAAGTAGATGTATTCTGTGAACCGCATTAAAATTTTCATACAAAAAATTTAAAAAAAAAACAATAAATTTTAGGGGTGTCCCATACTTACAACTGAAACTCAAAAAAAAAAAAAAATTCATTACATCGATACGTGTGGGTTATTTATGGATAGGTCTTCAGAATTGATTTTGAGTTTTCTAACAAAAATTTTTCTAAACTGAATAGTTTGCGCGAGAGACTCTTCCTAAGTGGTAAAATGTGTCCTTGTAACTTCTAAAATAAGAGAATGACAAAACTAAGAAAAATGTGTGCGCTTAAGACCGCACGGCAGAAGTGAAAACTAAAATAAGAAATACTTATATTTAGAGACCACTAAATTATTTTAATAATTAAAAATTATTTAGAAATTGAAAATAAGAATGTATTTAGTAAACACAGCAACACGAGAATAACATGCGTATATATATGTACATAACAGAGGCTGAATGACTAGTGCATTCATGGCCAAGAATAAATTAAAAAAAAATTACGCGTTTCGGAAATAGCGTTGGACAAACAATTTTTTAGTATTTCCCATTTATTTATTTATTTTATGGTATTTCGCTAATAATGCATAACTATGTTGTGCTTATGGTGTATGTGTAAGTGCTGTGATGTGATGTGTGATGTATCATTTTCTGTGTTTACGTAGTGTAAGTGCTGTGATAAAACAGTAATACGAGTATATTACAGCAAAAACTTTTTTTGCAATGTATGTGAAATACAAATTTAATATTTCGTGACAAGTTCAATTAATGTGGTCAGTACCTAGAAGTGTAGAAGTTAATGTCGCGATAAAAATACATAAATATAATAAACATAGGCACTCAGGGACTATGTTATCTGTTTCGCTCTGACGCGCTTGTTCACTGTATTTTGTTTCTCGCTCTAGCATCCCTAGTTCATCCGGAAATTATTATCATACCCGAGCGTGACGGTAAAATTCAATTCGCAGTTCACGAAAAATTTGTCTCGAGGCGCCCAAAGAAGTTTTCACTTCAAAAAAAATTATGATGTAGGTACATTACCATGTAAACTGTCAAAAAAAATTGGTTTGAATGTGATTTAGTAAGTAGTTTTATTTTAATACGTCATAAATTCACTATTGTTAAAACACTGATTAAAGTAACAACAAACTACAAGAACTTTTATATTATGTTACTTGCTGTTACGGAAGCCTTCATGGGCGAGTCCGACTCGCACTTGACCAGTTTTATTTATGTTATGGAGTGACGAGCCGAACTGCACATATGCCTGATCGAAAGCAACAAGCCTGCCCACAACAGTCCAATATGTCACGCAGCTGTTAGAACATGTTAAATCCAAATCAATTCCCAGTACCTACACTGCTCTCGTCACCCAGAGGACAAAAAAAAATATATATATTGGTGGTACAATTCACGCACAACACCATATAGGACCCCAAACAAAAAAAGATAGAGATAAAAGATGATTTATCTCTATGTCCTGTGATTTTGTTAGCACTAAATACTATAATTATCGTCAAGTCGCCATCTTGATTGGACATCATAGTCGACGTAATAATTTTTATCTTTTACCTGCTTTTTATAGTTACTTCTTACTTTACACATAAGGCCAGGCTTTCCGTCGACTGGTAATCATAAACCAATGGTAATAAGGACATCGGCCAACAATCAGATAATTCGACGCAATTCATTCGCAGCCCCTCACTAACTTAAATAGTACTAGTGGGCCCGATAGACGTTGTCATGTTTATTTATTTACACACGTTACAAAGTATTCAAACTTTTTGTTAATCTAAATCTCTAAACCATTATCGAAGCCATTTAAACACACACGAAAATATCATCAAAATTGGTCTAACCGCGTTTAGTTACAAACACACGCACAGAAGATTTATTTGAAGATGTAGAAGCACAGCAACTTACACATTCTAGACTTTTTTCAAATAGCCCCAAACTATTTTTTTTTGGTAAATAAATACTATTTAAAGTTTCGTGGGGATTTCAATGGAAATGACAATAATATTAATTTTAGTACTGCCGGTAAGTACCTCTAAGTAATAAAAGTGAATCACAATCATGTAGTTTTTTAGTAATTTTCATTCAAATCCTCGCGGAACTTTATTAGTTATTTATTACTGAAGATTGCGATACTTGAAAAAACAGTTGAGGTTTGCTCTTGTTTGACGAGGGGGAGCTTCGACTTTGAAGCCTGGTTTAGCATATTGGTTTATTGAATACAACTCAACACAATAAGTAAACGCTCTAGTGCCAGGAAGCCGTCACTTTGATTATTTAATGGTTTTTTTTGTGCGTATTGTTTTTCTTATTCGTTTTATTAACAGATCCTACCGGACCACAATTGGGTGTAAAAGTAGAATTTAAAGGAAGAAGACTAATAGTAGAATGAGGATAGAATGGTGGTAGAAAAAGAGATGTTACTGAACAGTGTAGGGATAAGTGTGAAGTTGAGATTGTTTTTTTTTGTATTAAGAAGTGATGGGACTATCGACAAATGGGCCTTACGGTGATAAACTGGCTTGGTCATAAAAAGTCGATGCCATGCCATTTGATATTATTGATAGCTATTTGATATTTTTGTAATAAAGAGTGCAAGACGCACAGGGCTTGTGCTTGATGTAAACAACACACCTGCTCATAACAGCACAATGCCACGCAGCTATTGGAATACGAAGAGTCCACATCGTTACTCGTACCTAGCACTGCACTGTGCTCGTCACTCACAGAAACAATATACATAATTTATCTCTATGCCCTGAAATTTCTCTGGGAACAAAAAACATTACCCTTCTAACCGGAATACAGTAATGTCTGGACATATTCATGCTACACGATGGAATAACTTTCAAAGGACGCGAATTTTGCAAAGGAGTTCTACCACCTATCGGTTGTCTCGAATAGAAGTGTATGTATATGACTGGAAAATAATAATATTAAGTACACTTATCTAAGAATTACACATAACATAAAGTGATACTACCGTTTATGTACAATAAATATTAATTTTGACATGGAAGTAATTGATAGTTAAATATCCAACACGGACGTCAGTAGGTAGCATTAAGTATATGGCATTAAGGGTAATTGGTTTTCGTATCGAAAACGATCGTACGTGTACCTACATGCTTATTTATTTTAATACTACTTGCATAAGTCTAATAAGTGTACCTAACTCTTTTCTACAAAGCTGTAAGATACTTATAATCCTACTAATATTATAAATGCAACAGTTCTAACATGGTAATATTATGATACAGTACTCCAACTTCATACAAACGGACGAAACGCGAGCTATACCTACGCGCCTCGATCTCGGGGTGCGCTCGGGACGCGTTGCCAATGTAATCTCTATCTTAACGTGCATGATATAAGGTAGCCGAGACGTGTAAGTCGCATAAGCCTTATCGCTTTTTTACGTGCCCGCAGCTGTAGATATGAATTTCAAAGAAACGGCTTAGTTAAATTACTGTATAGATAATATTACCGTGGTTCTGATGTCTGTTGCTTAATTAGATTGGAACGCTAATTAATATTCAGTGCTAAAACAAACTTAAAACGTTTTTCTACAACCTCTGGACGTTTCGGCGTTAGAACGACCGCGATCACAAGAAGCCTGCTTTAGTGTGTAATATTTGCAATATGCTATTTGGGATTTGAATTCATTCAAATCGCGGAAGTTAAAAAGGTTAGCACCAATTTTTGAGCTCATACAAACTTACGCAATGAAAACTAATAATGTGCTACAAACTAATTCAGACTTAGGTACAAGAATTAGGATTCGATTTTGAAACCGAATATTACCAAAAACAGTGTAAATGTACACTAAGTGTATCTCAAAACGTAAGAAAACCGTAATTATGAGCAATTTTATCTCCAGTCTTAATTGCCAGTTGTTCGCATTGCGTTATGTTATAACGATTTTGCTTTTACCTACAAATGTAATGTAAATTACATAAATACATTTGATTTCCCTCTCTAAGCCCTGACCTTGCTTTAGAAAATTATTAACATAATTAACAACATTTGCATAATTAAGTGCGCAGATATTTTATAGTGCTTTCTAAGAATAATTACGCATCTCTGTGTTATAATACAAGTTGATGTCCATATCATACTCGTAGTCAGTGTGCGAGATGGTAAATCTGTGCGTCTTATGCACGTAACTACATCATTATTGTCACCAAACCAAGGGAGTCTTGTTAAACACTGGCAGACCAGCCGATTTTTTTAAACCTTATCAGCACCATGCGACTGGTCCCACTTATTTTGCCACTACTAGTATTATAATATTGGTTGTGTTTAAGGCGTCCTTCTTTAGTTTTAACAGCCCACGCTATGTTAAGTTACAAGTTATACGAAAATATGTAATAACTAGCAGCTCCCCGCGGATTTACCAGCGTAGATTCCGTACCCGTATTTTTCTGTGTTAAAAGTAGCCTATTCGTTCTTCCAAATTATGTGATCTAATTGTGTTCCAAATTTCAATCCGATCCGTTCATACGCTAGGACGTGATTGAGCAACAAACATACAAATATAGACATTTTTAATAATTGTAGGATTAAAAGAAAAGTATGAACATTAGACTCAGATTACCTCTAATAACTACAGTAAACTTACTACGTAATCTTACCTAAAAGAACAACATTCGAAACAGTGCAAAAACATTCCAATTACCATATTGAACGACTAATGCGTACCTCTTACAACGACAGTTATTTTTTTTAAGAATACAATAATCAAAGCAATGAACAGTAGTACATTTTTTTCTCAGGTTTTCCTGACAAATGTATAAACTTTACTGCCATCTTAAGCAATTGTAAAGAGTGTATTAAAATTTTGGAATTGACCAAATTACCGCTTTCCGATAGAGAGCTTTTTCGCGCGTAATTTTCTTGGTCGTGCGCCCCCTGTCATCCAAAACCATTAGAATCTGCATCATTATAACGGTAGTTATGTTCGTACCTCGTTATCACGAGTTTTCTTTGCAGCGCATTTTTCTTTCTCTAGCTGTTCGTTCCGCGGGCGATAGTCTCGCGTCGCCGCCGCCGGCATCCTCAGTACCCGCTCGGGAAAGTGCGCGGCGCAACGTACCGACGCCGCGCGACGCGACCGAACGATTATTTCGCGCCACAAACATTTGAATTTCGAATGTACTCTTTTTACTTTTATTTCTATTGCCAGCATTCTTTTTTTTAGTGCTTGTGTAATATGTGCCTAGTGTTTTTTTCTAATTAGTTATTTTCTTCGGATCCCGTTAAAAATAAAAACTGATATAACTGTGCGACACAACAGCGATTAATTACTTTGCAATTAATTATTATTTAACTAATTATTATTTTACGCCCAATTAAATTGCGAGAGTATCACGGACTTGTAAGGTCGTATATTTTTGAATTGATTGCATATTGCTTCTGTTTTTTTTTAATTAGCGCGTTCGCATGGTAGTTAGATGTTTTTGTATTAGATGTAGGATAAGTATTAGTACAATTTAAACTCCTTAAAGTTGTTGTGTCATATTAGGAGCTAGTTATAAGAGCGAAGACAGGCGGAACTAATGTTTAAAATATACCGACACGCTTCAAATTAAAACATATTTTGTAGCGTAAAAAAAAATGGAACCTTGAGCGAAAGTAGTTTATATAAAAATTGACCTATTCCTATTCTCCGTTTTAACGAAGCGCTCAGAGACACAACAAATTAAATGCCATATTTCAAGTTTCAGCAGTAGTAGTGTCGCTTAGACTTTGATTTGTAATAATAGGACAGTTTATCGCTCACTAACTAGATCCAAAGCAACCTAAAATTAATAATATCAAATCCTAAAACATATTTTGTTTTTACTCTTAGATCTTTCATTTCATGCAGGTCGAAGGCCCGGTATTGATATTCTGGCATGGATGTATTATTATTAAAGTTTTAGGATAGAAGAAAACTGTTTATTGTTCCAGTTTTAAATTTTCCAAATTATTTTCTCCAATAGAGTGAAACAATAATAGCCTCAAACATGCAATGTTTTTTAAATATATTTTTTTTTGGTTGAACACCGGGCGACTTTTGACCAATACAATTGTCCAAAAGGATTTGGTCAAACAATCAATGTAAAATTTTGAAGTAGTATCGTAGCTATATGTAACTGTATTTTTAATAGGCCTCAAAAAAAGAATGTAGTTTTCAATTCGATTGTGTTACCTTCGAACGTTTGTCCAAAATCGTTAGATTTTGATAATTCGTATTTAAAAACTGGCGCTTCTCGTGTCGTTCTATTTAAATTTGACCAAGATATGACCAATAGCACCAGAAGCATATTTAAATTATTCTCAATAATACGTGTACATAGGTACATACTTTATTGAATTCTACTGATGATAATGATAATATATTGATGATTTATCATCTTATTGTAATTGTATTGTAACCATAATTTATGAACCGATATTGATATTTTCACGTTCTACTTGATCTCAGAAATTGAGATAAAATTAGTTGAGGTAGTAGTCTCTTTTAAAATTTCCAGTTACAAAATTTAATTTTATGAAAATTTGTACATTAAAATCACTATTCAGACATATTATTTCGAGCTCTATTAATTACTTGACCTCTAATACCAATCCTGTTTCCCGTAAGTGTAACATAGAGCCCATGTAAATGTAAATAATATGGTACGTAAATTGACATACACGATTCTGTAAAGGTTTTATGAAATATCAGATCATCCCAATTTTGTCCGTGCAGTTCCCGTTCTCGCTATTTTCCCGGGATAAATAACCCTTTGTGCTATTCTATACTATATAATCTGTGTTCCAATTATCAACACGATCCGTTCATACGTTCCGAGATTCTGACGTAATTCAAACAACAAACGTTCAAACTTTCGCATTCATAATATTAATAGGATATTTTAAAGACACCTGAGGAAATTTGTACTGCCTACGAAACCTGAAGATAGCGCGGAGGGTGCAATGCTCCACTAACCTAAACTTATTAACTGACAGACCGATTTTTTTTATTCGTGTCGATGATGTTGTCTTTTTTTTTGTTTGTGTGAGTCTTTTAAATTTTTGCTGCCCAGTATTCCGCAACTGCGGCTCCTGATATCGAGGCCTCCATTAGGTCAATTCTGGTGCAGCTGGTTGGACACCGCGGGCATGACAGCAGGTGCTGCATGGTCTGAGTGGCACCACAGTCGCACAGGATGTTATTTGCGTCAGCGTATCCCCATTTCGCCATATTAACTTTGCAGCGGCCCACTTGGGTCCGGAGTCGGTTTAGTGACTTCCACGTGGGCCACGCTAGGTTGCTTGTTTGCAGCGAGACTCTCTGGGTGGGTCAGGCCGTACCATTAAACAACCGAGAAAGCTTTTGCGACTCTTGAGGCGTGTATTTGAGATATTTGCATTGTAGAGGGGGTGCCTGATGTCAGTTTCTTGTTTTTCTTTTTCTACAGAACAGATGACAGACCGATTGAAACACCATATAGAGAGACACAAGAAACACTAGAATAAATAAAGGCAATTCCATAAATCTAGTGCCATATATGCACGTGCACTTACACATTTACACAGACCATAATACAACTACAAATATTTTATTACCAAAACAGACACAGCACTAAATTAATAAAATACAAATGCACAGATACAAACGCAGCGGCGGGTTAGCGCAGATAAAACCTCTATTATTACCTCTATATTAGTGTTAGGTAATGTTGTTTCGTTGAACCCTTAAATACATCTCTACCGAAATGGAAACCTAATCAAAACTTAGTGGCGTTTAATTAAAACAATTCGAGGTTGACATGATTCCTGTACTTATTAATATCGCATTAATCTTCACTGGGTGTAGGGAGCCCCAGATTAGGTCCGCGGCTTACGGCCCTTGTAATTACTTAGATTCCTATTAAAGGCCACAGAATAAGTACTAATATCACTAGTAGGGTGACCGCCCTTACGTCTGTTAGGCCTTTGATTCGCTAAAATCACAGCGCATCAAGGTCCTTGATTTGTTATGATCACAGCGCGTACTTTTGACATGTAACGCGATAATTCGGTCTCGGTCTTTTTTAAATAGCAACATCTTAATTGATTTCGAATTTGATTTTTAACCCCCGACAAAAAAAAGGGGTGTTATAAGTTTGACGTCGATGTCTGTCTGTCTGTCTGTCTGTCGGTCTGTCTGTCTGTCTGTCTGTCTGTGTGTGTGTCTGTCTGTGGCACCGTAGAGCTCAAACGGATGGGCCGATTTCGATGCGGTTTTTTTATTTGAAAGTTAATATCCGTGCGGGTGTTCTTAGCTATGTTTGGTTAATATCGATTCAAAATGGCCGCCTCCACAAAATGGCGGACAAAATATTTCTTCACAACCTACCTCAATATGGGTATCAAATGAAAGGGCTTGACTAGCAAAGTACTAAACGCTATAACAAATTTCAAATCCAAGATGGCCGCCACCACAAAATGGCGAATTATACAATATTTTTCACTACTACCTCAATATGGGTATCAAATGAAAGGGCTTGATTAGTAGAATACTTTGCACTATGACAAATTTCAAATCCAAGATGGCCGCTACCACAAAATGGCGAATTACATTTCCTTTTTCACAATTCCCTTAATATGGGTATCAAATGAAAGGGCTTGACTAGTAGAATGTTGTACAGATAACAAATCTAAGGTAGTCGGGGGTTAATCAAAATTTTTTAATTTTGTTCTTGTCCATTGTTGAACTTCAATTGAGATTGAATGAGACGAAGCCTTGGTGAACTAGTAGCTAGAACGTCCGACACATAATCCTGAGGTCGTAAGTTCGAATCCTGCAAGGACCACGGTTTTCAGATGTAAGAGTTTGTCATCAAGTCATCACCCTGTTTCTTTTATAGTATAGAGTGATGAAACGAGCAGGACTGAGCCTGATGGTAAGCAACCTGCCTGCCACATAACAGCACTGTGACACGCAGCTATTGGAGTATGAAAAGACCAAATCATTACCTAGCACGACACTGCGCTCGCCACCCAGAGATATAAGATGTTTTATCATTATGCCCTGTAATTTCACTGGTCACATTGCCCTTCAAACCGGAGCGCATTACTGTAATTAGGTTTTAAAGGCGAAGGAAAACATGTTTAGAAAACCAGAAAGTTCAAAGAAAGGTAACTTTCGAGGACATGCGTCCTGCGCCGACCCTCATTGCCCAGCATTTGAGATTGTGCCTTGGACTATCTCCTTGTAACAAAAGTCCCTTATTCTCAGTAGTGGGTACATAAATTGGACTACTCATATTTATGCTCACATAATAATATTAAATATTTATACACATATTTCACACAACGATAAAGTTGAAACTCGTATTAATTAGTTGTCCGACATTTAGAGTACTTAAATATTCCTTTTGTGTATGAAATCAAATTATGTCATTGTTGAGTTAAAATAGAGATTTAAAATCAATTAGGCCATTCCCAACTTGGCTCTGGTTTGAACGGACACGCAAAACTGTCTGCATGTTGTTCACATAGAATACAATTGAGTAATTATGCTATAGAATAATGTATTCCTGTTGCCGCCAGCGAGTATACTCGTATCAGGGGTATTTTACACCGGCTAGCATGTTCAATTATTCGACGGCTTTGGTCGAGTTTCGAAAGATTAAATGTTATAAATGGTAATTGACAAGTAAATCCAAAGTTAAAATATGCTCGTTGGCTATAATGTTTATTTCGAACTGTAGGAACAGTAATCTACCTAAAGCTACCGTATATATTCCCTCAAATACTTCAGTACAGACCATAACTTAAAATTAAGTTTATTAAAAAAAACAATTAATGAATCTTCTCTTACTGCCAAACAGTATATTCTATCATCAATTAGTTAAATGTAATCGTATTCCGGTTTGAACGGTAATATTTTCAGATAATTAAAGATTTACATAAATCATTCATCTTATGTATCAAGTTGATCGATTCAGCGCAGTGCTTTAGACTCTTTCTTTCTCGCATTGCGTTGTGCTGTTTGCGGCTGGTGCTACTTACCATCAGGCGCATTTCTTCCTCGTCTTGTTATTCTATCTTAATTTAAAAATACACAATACACATACAAATATTTGAATTATTATTTTCGTGGTAGAAATTCATGAAGATCCTACGATGTTCAGGGTAAATTTGGTCATTTGATTTCGTTTCGAACGGTAATATTTTCAGATAATTAAAGATTTACATAAATCATTCATCTTATGTATCAAGTTGATCGATTCAGCGCAGTGCTTTGGAGTCTTTCTTGCTCGCATTGCGTTGTGCTGTTTGCGGCTGGTGCTACTTACCATCAGGCGCATTTCTTCTTCGTCTTGTTATTCTATCTTAATTTAAAAAATACACAATACACATACAAATATTTGAATTATTATTTTCGTGGTAGAAATTCATGAAGATCCTACGATGTTCAGGGTAAATTTGGTCATTTGATTTCGTTGATTGATATTCCGCAACGCCGTACAAAAATCATGCGACAAGGAGAAAAGATCGAAGGTTGCAACCTCTCCTCTTCAACTTGCGCGCAGCTTACAAATGCCGACATAGTGCTGGATCATATTATTTTATACCCTTCTACCATCCTACATCTAAGTCTCCTGGTGGTTCATATGACCCATAAATTTTGTTCACGACCCTGTAGTAAATTGTTTTAATTACTTCGCCCTAATTTTTATATGATAAGCCTACGTACATGCGTTAAGATATTGTAGTTAAATATCCATTTTTTTTAAATGTGAGCATAGCTATGTTCATAGCTTTATGAACATAGCAGCGGCGCGGTTGTAACCGTGGCCGACCAGACTGTTCTACACGGATGTATGGAGTATCAGAAGAACGAAGTGCACGTGAAAGGTTGAAGACATTGGGTAGCGTCGCTCGACGATTTCCCGCTATGTATACTTGGGCCATATACCCATTGTTATTAGTGAAGGTCCCTTACGTTACTTGTGTTCCCATCAGCCTGAAAGCGTATGTCACCTCGGTTCCGCTAGCTCCCTGTCAATTTCCTGTTTGAAAGCGTCTATCTGGGTCACAGTCACAAGTACAACTGGTGATGGCTAGGACTGGATAGACGTCAGTCTAAGCCTTGGAATTAGAGCGATCTTTGCTATTCATCGTCGGCTAAACCCAACTTTATGACCTACTGGTATTCACTTCACTTTCATTTGTAGATTCCTCTTGCAGTATACTACTAGTACTATGAATGCGAAAGTTTGGATGTTTTGTTATATTTTTAGTGCTCAATCACGTCGGAAGGGCTGAACGGAATTCGGAATACTGGTTGTTTATTCTGAGCGGAGTATTGGACGATGTTCCTCGGCTCTCCTACCCAGGTTGTATTGGCCACAGGATGGTGTTGGCGGATTCTTAACTAAGGTTCATAGTTAGATTATGATCTGGAATAGGAAATAGGGATTTTATCGCGGAAATATAATGAAAACGGGACAGTTCCCGTTAAAACTGCAGGGGAGGGGGCACTACTAGTGTTTTTGTTTACAGTTCATCTTAGTCTTTACCCAGCGGTGGGTCGACGCGTCTTCCTCTCTGTGCCGTTCATCTCTTTCCTAAGCCGATCTCATCCACTTAATCCCCGCGATGCACTTGATGTCATGGTCCCGCCTCGCCTGGCTGGGAAGTCTACCAACGGAACTTTAATCGTCGATCGGTAGCCCCTCTGTCAGAGATCTGCTCTAACTGTCGTCATTACTTATTTGGTCTCGTGACACGTCTGATATTTTTGAGGAATTAATATATTATAATTGATCTGTCGATTTTTCTATATTTCGATCTTAAATTTTGGTGCAAAATCCGTCTAAAATATATAAACTATAAAATATTGTAAATGAAAAATATCGTTTGAAAAGTTTTTTCGCTTTCAGGCGTGACAATTTTCGTTAAGAATAGCTTCTTAGCTACAAAAATCTTGATCTACCAAGTGGCTGTGTATGTCAGAAATAACTTAGGCTCAAACAACACGCGAGGAGAGAGACATTCGCGCAATATTCGCAACGTTGACAAGCTGGACAGTATACCTCACTCTCTCGCGAGATCGGAAAAACTGAGTCACATTGTCACATCGGAAGTTTATGTATAATACTCTTCCTAAAATGGTTAAATAGCACCGAGTTCGGGTAGCTTCAAAAACCGACTAAAAAGCTGGCTTATCACTCAATCTTTTTATAGTTACAGCGAGTTTTTAAATATTGTTGGCAAACTCACAATAAAATTGTAAAAAATTGACATTGCTCATTATAATTGTAATAAATATGTACATATATTTTAATGTTATAATTTAATGACACTTATTTGTACGATACTAATATCGTACAATCGAATGTTCAATTTAAACTTTAAAAATTATACTCTGACTTTGACTTTGTCAGTGTCATATGTAATTGTTAAGAACTATAATTAAATGGTCTATTTCACGTTTATTTACACTTATAGCTGAGGTGGCCTAGTAGCTAGTACGACGCACAATCGCGAAGTCGTAGTTTGGTTTGCATCTCTGAGTATTTTTCCAAGTGCAGATGTACAAGTTGGTCATCCAAGTCATCCACCCCAAGGTCCACCTGTGTGAAAATATAGTGGGTTGTCTATGACTTATGCTATGTACATCATTGTATATTTTTCTTATGACTATAATGGTAAAGTGTAAGCATTCGAGACTGGACTCATTAGACAATACAAAACATTCTATTTGGCATCACAAAAAAGTTGACAATAGATCTAATATATAAAATTCTCGTGTCACAGTTTTCGTTGCCATACTCCTCCGAAACGGCTTGACCGATTTTGATGAAATTTTTTGTGCTTATCCGGTATCTATGAGAATCGGCCAACATCTATTTTTCATCCCCCTAAATGTTAGGGGTAGTCCACCCCTAATTTTAATTTTTAATTTTTTAAGACAAATTCTTTAATTTATATTTTTTTATGATACAACATACAAAAATACATACAATACTCAATTTTCACCCTTCTACGATCAACCCCTATTTTTTAATAGCCATTTTAGTAATTGAATCATTTTTCATCCCCGGTCGTTAACTGACCAATCGTGATTTAATTAGTTATCCCCGCCAGTTGTCTACAGGTGTCACTTCTGACCCAGTAAACAGCACGATAATTTGGGGATCAAAAGTAGCCTATAGTTTGAACACGCTAATCTCGGTAACTACTGGACCGATTTTAAAAAAATCATTCACCGTTCTTTCATATGTACGTAATCCTTGAATGCTGTAGGTTATATATATGTACCACGGGCGAAGCCGGGGCGGGCCGCTAGTAACATATAAAATCCTGATTTTCTAGATTTTGATGGACCTCATAGTTGAGGTCAATCTCGATTTATGTATAAACAAAAAATTTGTTACTCATCTGTTTTCAGATATGATGTGACAGATAGATCTATCTACCAAATACACTTACACATTAATGTCACCCCCTCCCAAATTTCAACCCTCCTGCGCCAAGGGTCAATGCAAAGTCCAAAGTATAACACACGAAAGCAGACCTACAAACTGAAAATATTTACTGATTTACTCAGATTCCTAACGGACAAAAAACATTTTTTTGTTAAAAAGTACATAACCTAGAATTCTAGACATAGACACGCAAACGGACTGAAACAGCGAAACCGTGAATGTTTTCAGTGAGCGAGCGAAAGCATGAGTGGTGTTTACACTGCCGGCTAACAGGTCTGTGAAGTGGGGAAACAAGGGTAAAAGGGCAAAAAGTTGCATTCAGTGCCCGCTCATGCTATTTGGCCGAAAACAGACCAGTCGACTTGAACTTGAGTGCTTTTATGTCACAAAACGGCCTACTTGTGGAATTTAATGACCCTTTCGGAATGTTAATACGCCTGTTTTGTCTTCTTTTCAACGTAACTCTAATTTACATATCCAGATTTTATATGTGAAAGTGATTTGACTTAGTTCGTTTTGGAATTGCGGTGTTGTATGAATTATTTTCTTCTTTATTGCCTTCATTGTCACGCAATTCGTTATAGGACTTTCTTATTCTTGATCCTCTGCTTCGATTATTAATCTGATGAACTAACATTATATACTGCTACGTGTTGTAGTGATATTGGGTTATGCAAAAATGATATATTTAGTGAAAGAAGATGCGTTGTGTACTAAATATGTCACAGTTAAAATTCTAAGATAAAAGATACATAACATTTAACTATCTCATAGAAATAGTGAAAGTTCATAAATTTATAATAAACATGTTATCCTCGTCCTCCTTAATGTTTCTGTTTATGGCGAATCGAGTTTGCCATCGCGAGTTATCGTTTGGATTTGTACTATAGTAAAAAAAAGCTGTTCGTAAAGATAATCACTAGACGACGAAGGCGGTAAATCGAAGATTATGGAAACAGTTGGAGGAGGCCTAAATACAGAGAGGAGCCATGCCCTAAACTCGCCTTATACAATTTACAGTACTAATTATAATACTTTAAACGTAATGGAATATGTATGGGAATAAAAAGGCTTTATTGTTATTATATAAAGATAATAACAACTCGTTCCATTGTTATGATAACCACAACACATCACAACAGATACACAAAAGCTTAACAGCTAGTATTGCACAAAATGCCAATCTATAAGATGACCAGAAATTGTAAAATTTATTCGCCAAAGTCAGGCACGTCAAGGACTACCTCGACACATCCAATTGTTGTGCTTATCATTAATTCCCAGGAGCCCTACAATGTAATCAAAACTGTAAAAACAACCGAACATTGGTGAAACGAACAATATTACTTTCAATCCTTTATAAAAGGAAGTAATTTCTATCAAATCTTGCTTAATAAAAGTAGACTTGGGCCGACTGGGATGACAAAGAACGTCGTGGACTGAGGAGTATTGGACAGATATGGGTTTGTTTGCGTTAACAAAGTCCGCACTCCCCACCCGCCATATTACGTCTCCCCTTGGACACTCTCTCAATATTAGCTAGTTGAATGCAATGAAAAATGATTGAAACCTTATTTAACTAACTTTTATGCTCTTTTCTTTCCCCTATCGAAGTATTTATTGGTCTCTATACAGGGGCCAATACGTAACCGAAAGAGATGCTGCTTAAATTATCTATAATAATCGTCTAAATAAAGCTGAAGAGTTTGTTTGTTTGTTTGTTTGTTTGCTTGAACGCTAGGATCTCGGGAAGTACTGGTCCGAATTGAAAGATTCTTTTTCTATTGGATAGTCCATTTATCGAGGAAGGCTTTAGGCTATAGAAAATAACTCTACTATTAATTGAAGCGGAGCATGAAACAAGAATGTAACAAAATCGGGAAAAAATATTCCCCTTTTGAGAGTTTTCGTACGTTTCGTGCTTTGACATGACAGCATGTGTCAAAGATTGCGTCATTGAATTTCAGTAATCTGTGCCTTGAATATAAACATTTGCTATTTTTTTTTCTAAATCTGAGTTGGTACGACCAATTTCCGACAGGTGGCGTAGCAGGTTGCTGAAGAGGTTTTTTTTTTTGAAATCGATATTCTCAGGAATGAGTGAACCGATTTCAGTCATTCTTTCACCGTTGGATATGTACGGGATCCCGATGAGTGCTATATAATATACCACGGGCGAAGCCGGGGCGGGCATCTAGTCTATAATAATCGTCTAAAACGATGTACTGACATCTTCTTCGATGTATAAAAAAGTTATGTTGGTTCGTGTACGCTTCAAAAACTCAAAAAGTTCTGAACCGATCGAGTTGAAATTTTAGAACAATATATAATCCGCATAAAGGATTGTTTTTATTATCTAATTTTTGCATCACAATGTGCCACAGCGAACTACTAGCTGGCGGGGGTACTGCTAGTAGTTTATAATTAACATCTTACTAGAAAGTAAGCTAAAAAGCTTGTGTTTGATATTTTGAAAGCGCTAATGTCGAGAACTACCAGACAGATTTGAAAACAATTTTCAAGCGATTATTATCAAGTCCCAAGGAAGACTATAAAATATAACACCTATGAAAGAATAAAGTATTGTTTAACAACAGTCTATTATAGTCATTTCAACAGCCCAGTAAGCCAACACTTCGTCATATCGATAATGGCTTGTTGTCTTTCACGCATACCTTGGTAGAACTAATCGATTTGTTTCGTCAATAAACTGACGAAAAATATTTTTTATGCCAGTTAGTTACTTAACATTTTGATGAACTTTATTTACCTTCTGCTTGAGTTGTTCTACAAATTTTGTATCGCGGCGCGTATAATACTAGGGAAGGGATATTCTTAGGGGTAAACAGCGTTTAATAGAATAATCGTCCTCAGTACGTTACCATTTGTTTCTGATCAGGAGTTTCTAGAATACATCCCCTCGCATAGAAGAAATTTGAGATATTTTGGAAAAGTAGGTCGGAATATATTGTAAATGTGTTTTTTGAACCGAATCGCAATTTAAATTCGAGTTATATGGACTACAAATTGAGGATTTAGTCTTTGTTATAAACTCCGTCTCAGTTTTCGAAAGCAAATCGGAAGCTGAGTCGCATCTCTGTAAGATCTCAAATGTAACAAATTAACTAATGAATTCTATATATACAAATTGATCGACAGAGAATCAATCATGCTGTTCACAACACATAGTGTATCAACTACAAATCATTTACGTCGTCCTCGGTCCACCCTAAGCCCCGAAAGAGGAGGATTATAACAAGACACACAATGTCTTTCCCGTTCTCCAACTCAGTGGAGAAAAGAGCTCGGAACGTTTAAAAATGATTGAACGATGAAAGCTCAGATGAACCGGGTTAGCTAACATATTATTAATTTATATTTCTAGAAGAAATTGGTTCTATAATTTGAGATAATATCTGTCATATATCCAAATATAAAACGATTTATCGCTGGGGTCACTTTGTATGATGTGTGTGTCACTATTCGTTCCGTGGAAAGAACGGTGATTGCCGTCGGGAAGTGAATAACTGGTCTGAGAGTGACTTCAATTGCGACAATCGGCTCTTCCGGCCATGCCCGTCGCAGGGTGCTCCTGTCTAAGTAAGGACCCTCGCAATAAATGAGCAAGTTCCGAGACGCTCCGTCGTATTTTAGACTATTATTATATCACAAATACTCTTTATCGTTAAAACTGAGGTAAATTATAATTTGTCTCCCCACAAATAGGAGCGGCGATCATAGAGCTAACTCTGTGATAATTATGTATAGTAAAGTCCATAAAAATAATATTAGTTTCAAACTGATTAGCAGTCAAGATTAGGTCTCACGATTTGTTTTACCGCCATAAAACTGAGTTCCGTGAATACTGTTTTAAATACAGACGCTATGTTCAGGGGGACCGGTCCACGCGTTTAAGACCAGCCGGTCCTTTACGACTGTTTAATACTCTCTCACAATGAATAGATTTGTTGATCGAACTCTGTGTGGGGAGGCATTGATAAGAGTAATAAGAATGGAGAGATGTGGTACGCGCTTGTACATAAATTTTGATCCGTGTGAATTATCTCCTTCGGTAACATTAGAGACATTACAACTGTCAGGTGTCTGTTTACTTGTAAATTCTAACCAATTTTGAATAAAAAGTCTTATAATTATGTACTCTAGTTGTATCTATGTATGCTATTTATCAATTATATTATGTACCGATATTGACTTTCTTTCTATATTCGAACTGGTTACTTTCCAAGTTAGTCCAATTTGCCTCTAAGTATTTTCTTAGGTTTTTGTAGTAATTTTTGCCTTAATACCTTTAATGTAATGCCTTTGTAAGAAAATTATGGGACGTTTAGCACTTTTAGAAAAAAATAGTGTAGGAGACGGAGCAAAGTTGACACAAATGAAATTCAAAAAACATATTATGCGTGCCCAAAGGTCGGAAAAAATATGTGGCTGATTTATTACACATGACTTACTTTTTATATGACAACAGTTTATTTATAGTTCTACTACGAAACGGTAAGTACTTCGTAGTCATCTTTTCTACTCGAAAGTACATTGTTAATGTCATGTAGTATTTAAATCGCTTGTTATTTAATAGTAGTTTTTTTACCGTTTTTGTTATTTTTTACCGCATTAAAACCAATTTTCCACTTAGTCCAAGAGCTTTAGCCCTCGCCAACGTTTACCATCAAGTGAGTTGGTTGTAGAACGCAGACCAATATGCGTTAAAATACCCAAGTCAAATCTTGTAAAAAAATATCGTAGTCCGCATCGTTGCATAACATCAGGTGAGGTCAAGTGTAAACCTATAAAAGAAAAAAATCGTTTAGTGTCAAAGACCATAGTTTGATTAACCATCAAATGATTATCTCATACCTTTAAACGAGCGATTCTTTGGTTCGTTGCCACTAATTCCATTCACAGTTCCATGATGGAACAACTGGTAATATTTTTACAACATTACTTCCATTAAAAATGGATCTCGAAATAATGGAACTTTGTGTAAATTTTGAATCGACACTAGTTCCATTCACAGTTCCATGATGGAACTGCTGATAATATTTTTACAACATTTGTTCCATTAGTAATGGATCTCGAAACTAGGTATGTATGTATGTATATATATTACTAGCTGTACCCTGCCAAGCTTCGCTGTGGCACATTGTGATTGTTATGCAAAAATTTGATAAAAACAATCCTTGATGCGGATTATGTATCATTGTAAAATTTAAGCTCGATCGGTGCAGAACTTTTTGAGTTTTTGAAGCGTACACAAACCAACATAACATTTTTATATATAGAGATACTTATATATAGAATCAGAATCTCGGAAACGGCTCGAACGATTTTCATGAAATTATGTATAGGTACAGGGGGTTTCGGGGACGATAAATCGTCCCCGTTCCGATAAATCAACCTCGTATCTGTATCTAGCCAGGTTTTATTTAAAAAAAAAAACGCCGTTTTATGCGCGAGTTTAGACACTGAAAAACTGTTACATAAAGATTAAAATGCGATGGTAAATTTCGCGACGTCGCGCGACAGTATATTTGCTCTGTCGGGAAGATGGGCGGTCATAATATGGTAGGTCCGGGTTCGAATCCAACCGGCCGCCTTTCTTTTTAAACGGTTTTATTTAGCTCACCCCGTTTGTTTTATTTATTATTTAAATCCAAAGTGTATACAAAATTACAGATTAATCGGTTGACAGGAAGAGGGTGAAATTTGAATTACTAAATTTGACCCAAGAATCAAGTTATTTTTTTCATTGAAAAAATCGGTTTGTTTCTGTGTAACCAAGCAAAGCTCGGTCACCCAGGTATTGAACGTTAAAGGACTCGCCGATAAAATATGGATGTACTTATATAACTACGCTATTTGTATGTGAAACCCTAAAATAGGGTTTCGGTTTGTAATATCAACATGTATTTAAGTTTGTCGCACATCAGTTATGCACTAGCTAGAATTCCACTGGTACCTTTAGTAATTGGTATGTATTCTGAGCTCAGATTTATTAAATTCTGTAGAATTTTCGTTGAGTTTTACGCCTCGTCCGAGATATTTTATCAGAATTTTTGGTTTTCCGACGAGGAAAATTAAATATCCGGGAGTAGGATTTTGTCGATAACATCGGAAGTTTAATTCGTATGCTCAATTTTTTTAGCCTCGTTCTATAGTAGGGGATATTTAGCCCAAGAGAGGATTTCGGGATATACTCCAGCGATGCAGATCAATATAAAAGTGGACTTTGTACCCGTTTAAGTACCTCAATCAAATATGAGCCACATAAATAAGGCCGGTAAAGAAAAAAACAATGATCATCAGAAATTCTCGAGTGTGTCAGATAAGGTAGGGTAAGTTGTTTTTATTACATGCTAAAAAGTGTATACTTATTCCGCTAATCTGACGATTTGAGAGTGACGTAAAGAAAGGGGAGAGTTGTAAAATTGTAAAAAAAGTCAAATCTACATTCTCAAGCGTGGTTAAATTTTTGTTATTATGAAGGAAATAATTCAAGGATAACTAAAAATATATAATCTGACGATTTTCACAATCCGGAGTAATAAAAATTAATCGATTAAGCTGATTTTACATATTTCAATTAAATATTTTACTACAGCCGTTCCCTCACGGATGAAAAGGTAAACTTTATATAACACTAACGGTCCGTCTCGGCTTCGCCCGTGTTACATTAATAGCCTATAGCGCTCAGCGAACACGTACATATCCAACGGTGAATGAATTTTTGAGATCGGTCCAGTAGTTCCTGAGATTGGGGCTTTTAAACAAACTCTTCAGCTTTATAATATTAGTATAGATTTTTTCTTCTTATCATCTACGCTTTGCAACGTTTCTATGACGCTCAAGTAAATCCCCATTTAGTATCGTGGGCCCACCTACCACTAGTGATCTGTTGTTTCTACTTCTTTCGTTAGCTCTCTCCTGACTACATGTTCCGGAAAGGCAGGCTATCTAGTCTTCCCGGTCGGCAGTGCGGTGAAGCGTTTGTGTTCTTTTTTTGTTTATCTAGTTAGAAACTGTGTCTGACCGTCTCGTTTAGAAGTGACCTGCCCTTCCATCATTTTAAACTGGTATAGGTTTGCACTTGACCGACACCTCGCTTGATGTTAGCGACGATTCAGTTAGTGCCTAGGAAAAACCGATTCACTCTGAATTTGAAGATACTATGATTGTAATCATCGGGTAAAACCCACTCAGGCGACGCATGCCACAACCTAGACGTCTTCATCACAAAAGTAGAGTCAAACCTTTTCTATTCGACTTTTTAGAACGTCAACCATGAAACGTTGTCGCTTATTCGAGCTACGAGCAGTCCGATAAAAACAAAAGGGCAATGTGGTATTAGATCATGCAGAGCAGTAGCACACGACTTGAACTAAATACGACAGCATTCATGATAAGCTTTTGCTGTCTGTCTAATTTCTACTTAAGTTACTTACTATTTATACTTAAGTTATTTTTTCGAAATCGTTAGTTATCTTAGCATTTGATTCTCCTTACACCAAAACCGTACCTACTAAAATTCGGATGCCAAAATAATTTGTATAAAACTATAAAACTCAATTCGGGAACGGAGTCCGGAATTGAGTATTATACAAATTATTTTATTGATGTATGATCGATGTTTTCAAAGTTTATTTCAATATCGTCTTTTCCAGCATTTTCCATAATCAAAATATCGACTTCGTCTGTGAGCATGAAGCTATTGTCTCTATGTAATCAAGCAACTACCGCTAGAAAGCCTCCGCTCAACGATTGTGATCAAAGGAAATATGTGAAATGAAATCTCTCGCAAAAAGAAAAGATATTTCACATCAATTAATTATCTTACTAATTATTAGTACACGTCACACCACTTACTATCGAATTACATCATTATCATCAGCTCTTTGCTGTTTAATATAAAATTATTAACATTTTTGTATTTTATGTCTAGTATTATGATACGTCAATGAAAAATGTCAACTCGATTAAATTAAGCTTATATTAACTACTACGTATATTATATTACATATTTGAGTAAGTACTATCCTGCTTAAATGCCATAAAACCTTTGATGCTTTTTCGTACAACTAAGCTAGAATAATAAAAAATAATAGCGCTGACTGACACCATCGCAAATTCCTTTGAAGTTTTACCATATCACAACAGTATTTACAGATATGGTATTGATGCTTATGTATTGGTAACGAATCTTTAAATAACGAAATTTATCAGTGTCATATATTTATTTAGATTTGTACTTAACGTTGAGAGATTGAAATATATTGACAAGCTAGAATCCGGTATGTGAAACGTCCCTGGGAACTTTGGCTGCAACATTGGGTCACGTTGCGGTGTCGTTCTCGTAATACAAAGTCATCAAATTGTTGCTTGATTGCACCACGGGTTCTATTACATTTATATGAATTTCAGAATTACTGCTGTTTGCAATGAAGTTACAACGTAATGCTCGATTGAATTACTTCTTTGAAGTGGTGTGTTTTATTTCTATATAATATCTGAGTACGTTGTTAGGTATAGTATAGGTTAACAGGGATATAACAGGACTGCAATAGCATAGAAGGGCGATAGCATCGTGAGTGTTATTAAAAATGTATCAGAAAAAGAAGTGCCTTTGCTCAAAAATTTGGGAAGCCGCGACACAAGGGCTCTTGAAAAAAAACTCGCCACATACAATGACTTATTCCGTGCCGTGTGATAGTTTTCAAAACGAATTTTGCGAACCATATATACGCACTACCGAAAGTAGCCGGTTATCCGTTGGCGGAGACGTCAACGGAGACAATCTCTATTTATAAAAATGTTATGTTGGTTTGTGTACGCTTCAAAAACTCAAAAATCGACACCGATCGAGCTAAAATTTTACAATGATACATAATCCGCATCAAGGAATGTTTTTATCGAATTTTTGCATCACAATGTGCCACAGCGAAGCTTGGCAGGGGACAGCTAGTATATTATAAAAAAGTATCGAAAAACCGATATTACTGCGTTGCAACAATTATCACTAATCACTACATTTTGTGGCGTTGTTCCCGTCAGTAGGAAATATACTAGTGTCACCGGCAATACCATCGTATAATAAATAATAGTGCCGGTAGCGGCACTGCCTGCGCACGTCACGCGAGCCGGCGCCGGCGCATATAGAAAGTTAACATCTTGCGAATACACGACTACGGTGATTTCATATTTTGTTTGCCGCGCAGGACAGGTGGCAGGGTCGTTTGTATGTTTGTAGGTCTTGTATTGAGTCCAATAGTCATGTTCTTATACCAGCTTATACAACATAAATTTACTATTTTTTATTTAAGTAGAACGGACCCTTAATAGATAATTAATAGATAAATAATTTTTGAGAACATCTTTTCCTCCGTTTTTAAACTTTACTTATTTCTGTAAGGGACCGATATGGCAGTTGGCCTAAATTCTCAACAACCGAAAAACTGCATAACCGAGCTTTGGGCTAGCACAGAAGGTGCAGAAGGGCTCTATTAACCTAATATTATTAACTACAGCGACAGGTGACAGCACCCTTATTTTTATTTGTGTTTATCTACGAGTATGTATTATGAAACTACGGAAGCTTCAATTAACTGTCATTCAAATCCCATTTTATTGCACAGTTTAACGTGTCGCATAATTTTAGTTTGTTAAACGGAAATCTTATACATGTCCCCAAGAGCGACCATATACATTTATGTATTATGTTATTATGTATAGTCTGGCCTGCGAAGCCGTGAGTCGTGGGTTCGATCCCCACCCAGTGGTAATATTAATATTTGTGTGATGAATTCAAATATTTGTACTGTGCCTGGGTGGTTTCTATATGTAAGAAGTATTTAAAAAAAATAGGTGTCTGTAAAGTCCGTTGGTTTATGGACGATACTTTAACGTGACAACGTCATAACAAAACATTGATAGATGCAACGCAATCGTACGAGCGTAACGGAACATAACGGGACAATTTTTCGTGCATGCAGCCTGTGTTGATCGATTTAGACGGTTGACACGTCAAAAAAATGTATTATATCATCTTTCTGGCTTCCAAAGCTTGTAATAACAAGCTTTGCTTAGTTTGGGGTCAGGTGATGCTTGCTGGGTGTGACATGTCCACCACCAATATGTAATATATTTGTCAATTTTGGAGGTCTGGATGCCCATGCAAAGTTATTTATTTAGACCTTCGACCAAAATCTACTCACAAAGAAACTTCCCTTACGACGTCGTAACAGATGCATTGACTCGTCAATTACGAAAAGGCTGCCTTGTTCGTACGACGACACAATGCGTCTTCAATAGCTCTTGAGTCTAAATAAATTATAGACTCAAAGAAACCAGTTCTGAGTATTAATCCAGCTTACGATCGCCATTTACATGTTAACACGGAATGCACAATTACTCATGGGATACTGCATACCATAGTTTCGGTCACTTGGATTCGTCTTGTATATTATTAACTAATAGTTTTGTCAAAACAAAAATAATCGTCATATTTACATTCACACCTATGAAAGATGTATTTTTCCAAAAACTTACGTTAGATGAAATCATTTAGGCGTCTTTAAGTCGAGATGGCGGTCAAGTGTAAAACTATTACTGACAAACAAATAGTTTGTATTCGTCGGATGTAGTTCGTTCTTGTGTGCAGACATCGATAAAACTCACGCGCTAATGAAATCTTATGTGTATCTTTCGACGAGGGAAGATAGACCTCCACGCTTTGTTTTATGTTATTACTTAAATACAATTTTTTAGTATAATGTATAAAGGGTACCCTTTTCGTTTGCTAGTTGTATTTCGTTTGCGCTCAATTCGCAGTTTTTTAAAATAAATTCGTGGCCGGGTGGCGACACAACCATAATAAAAGAACCAACCATTTCGGTTAAGCCATTCTCAAGTTATGTATGATCGACCGTAAATGTAGTAAATTATTATTTATTAATGTTATAGATAGCCAATAGTTAAGCTACTTTGGTCAGTCCTTTGTGATCCATATCAGATGTCCTTGACGTGTTGTGGACGTATCGGGCGATGCAAGAATGCACTGTGTGTGTTAAATATAAAAATGTCCGTCGTGTCGCATCGTTCCGTGATGCGATACATCGCATGATATGTCGCAGAAATATTTCGTGTTTTAACCGCCTTTAATGGTTGGCCGCACTTTCGCCTGATGTTAAGCGACGATGCGGTCTAAGATGGAGCGTCCGAAACACTCTCGATTTGAAGACACTCTGACTGTATGCATTGAAAAGTATTTGAAGTACGGAGTATTTGAACTACAATTATAATTAACTAGCTATCCACCCCCGGCTTCGCCCCTGGTACATGTAACATATAGCCTATATCACTCAGGTATCACGTAGACTATCAGACTGTAAAATATTTTTTGAAATCAGTCCGTTTGTTCCTAAGCGTTCAAACAAATAAACTCATCAGCTTTTTAATATTACGAGTAGTATAGAAATAGGTAAAAGCCAACTTTTACCATCAAATTCAAAAACTTGTCAATTTTGTCTATCGTTTGACGCTACATAAACTATGAGTACGTACATTTTTCTATTTAGTTCCCTAGACATGCATATTCAATTAAAAACTACCACTCATACAGGATAATTTTATTTTCGTGTTTGGCCTTTTAGTCGCTTTAAATGTTGTATTACAAAGAAATTCATCACATTTTTTTTATAATAAGTGGTAGTAGGACGAGAAAGACATGCGCCTCATGGTAAGCTAAACTCCAGCACAGCGTATTTCTTTACACAGAGCCAATTGAACGTAAGTTCGAATCACAGCGTAGAGCTGAACTGTGCTTGGCTATATCGGAAAACATGGTACATAACACTGAACACTGACCAACATTTTAGCCCTCCCATGATCCTTGCCCCTTCGTTACCAATCTCGCCTACAATTTGACAACAGCGCATTTTAAAGATTCAATTTGAATTAATTGTATCTCTTGGTATATTATAACTATAAAAAAAATAATCTTTAGAGTTTCATTCACAATATTGTATTGTGAAAGAAACGAAAAAGAAAAAGGGTGCAGGGTCCGCACTGCCTCATGCGTGCATGAGGGCGCCTGGTTTGTTTTTAATCTCTTCAGTAAAACCGGATATAAAATGTCCACGGACGATTAGTTTAACTACCCATAAAACTACCACTGAGTCCTAATTGTTCAACTGGTCCTCTTAGCTACTGTTGGTGACACTTCGATTTTTATGACTGTATCGCTCATAAAATTGGACAGCCGTTTAAATCTCACAAGTGAATGCATATGGACAAAAAAAAATGTTATACTATGATGCCTTCCAGATACATGATAATACCCAGTTGATTTGGTCCAAGGTATTTCAGGCGGATTTAAATATACTGAATACTAAAATATACTGAAAAATAACCAATTTTTAATTTATTTAAAATAACGATTCAGGGCTATAACGCTCTTATCTGCGAATAAAATACCTAGACACTGTAATTTATTAATGATCACATCTTTTTAAACTTTTGCCTAAAACAGGGCTGCATTCAATTAAAAAAAGTCTGTAAGGATGACAATAAATGTATTCATATTAATTTAAATTTTATTTAAGATTTTTCGTGTCAATTCAGATACTACTTTGCAAAAACTCTTTGCAAATGCACAATTCTCGATTCTCGTGAGTGACGCGCGATCCGACAATTAAATAAATAAACATTTTTGGATCGTAAAAACTGTCGCTGTGAATGTTATTTCATTAGCTATATTCACCGTTATCGTTGGGAGTTTATTAACGAGTCTTTTTATGTCTTCCTCTATCAATGGTTTATTGTTTTGGTCACCTAATCAAATTGTAATTACCGGTCGATGGACTAATATTGGGATTTGTACGTGAGTCCAATGCTGAAATTCTAATCGGCACGAGTTTGGAACTTTGAAATATGTAGAACTCAAAAAAATCTCTCACTACAATCGAAGCTACTATCGTAGTCCAGTCGGGGCAGACATAATCAGTACAGTAGTTACTGAGATTAGCTCGTTAAAACAAAAAACCTCTTCAGGTTTATAATATTAGTGTATAGATTTCGTTTTATGAGGTTAGCTCGAACTCCTTCATGCCCCTTTGCACTACATACCTACTTCCAATTGTTTTGGATGACAAGTCTTACCAATAAAATTACCAGTTTCGTGACACAAATTATCACACGGAAATTCGTTTTGTTAAAAGTCTATGTATAAATTAAGTACTAGAGAACTTAAGTTCTGCTGGCTTCTAATCAAGCTGGGGAAACGCTACGGCTAGTGCCAATATTTTCACCAACGCGTTTCTCATTAGATTTCGCAACTTAGCCGAGGTGTTCCGACTTCCGTTCAATTAAGTATCTGGATGTATGGCTTAAATTTTCAATATGCAGACTTTCCCGTGTGTTATAATCCCTGTTTAATATTCTTTGAGTTTGGCTTAATGATCCATGATTAGTTACGGATGAAAACAATCGGTTTACCTACATTAAATTCTGCTTCAATACGAGTACAGTGCTCAGTAGTGTTCTCATACTGTGCAAACTAAATTTTAGTGTAAAATAATACCGAAACCCCTACTAATTATTCTAGTATGACTAGATATGATGCCTAAATGTTTATTGGTCAATCTATTCGTAGGAACTGAAAGGATCAACCTGAAATTTAGCACTCAAATAGATTATAGACTTGGAAGAGTATTAGGGCATCTCGAAATGCAGATTTCCCTTAAGGAATTAGCCATTGTCTAAATTCTACGCGGAAGAAATAGCAAGCTAGATACTAATAATACCATCAACATCATATAAAAAAAATAATTAAACAACATTAAAAAGTTAAACACAAAATTACACAATAAATATTACCACCATATCCCTTAATTCTTATAAATCGAAACCAAACTTCAAATTAGTGTCCAATCATGAAATCTTTAAAGATTTAAAAAACATAAAATTTACAAAATAACCAATTCACCTACTACTTCATATATTTTCATTACATGGAGATGTGCTTTAACGGAAAACTGGCTCAAGTTATGTCGGACTTTATACCACAAGTGGTAAAGACTAAAACCTCCATTCACCTTTGCCGCTTAAAGGCTTGTTCGCATTTGGCTAGCAAAGTAGTCTAGTAGAGAGTAATTTAGTAGCTAAAATACTCGCTACTATTCAAAAATCATTCGCACCGTGCATTAGTACAGTTCACAAGTGAGTAGCGTTTCGCAACATGAAGATCCTACAACGCAATAAAATAAATGAATGAATAAACTAATCTTATCGAATCGTAATGGTTATTTTAGAAGAGGTGAATGAGGAAATTTGTGTGATCAATAAAATAAGTTATTCCACAGACAATTTCGTATTTGGAAAATTGTTTGAAGTTATTTTTCTCTCCAGACTAATTCGACAAGTTCGAACCTGTTTAATCGGCGAGCCAATGAGCGCACCGCTCGCAACGAACGCGTGGTGGGGGATGCTACTCGCCCGTTGAAAATAGAACAAAATGGATTGACTCGACTAAATCACTTCCTAAACTACTCGACTAAATTTTCACTGTTCATACACGTTTAGTTGCTAAATTACTCGCCACTAGGCTAAATTACTAGCCTAATGCGAACAAGCCTTTACGGTAGGAGCGCGGGGGACTCTCGCTAGCTTCCGCGAACCCGCCGCGGCCTGCCCGTCTCCGTGTCCTCATTTGGGGGCACACCCCCTGTCACTGGCGCAAGCACGATGTGAGCAATCCGGAGACCTATGAGTAGGTGCCAGAGTCCCCGCATCTGGACATCTTTGGTCCTCCGTGACGAGTCAGGACTGTGGTTCTGCCGGCTATCATTGTTTGGCTGCAGAAAAAAGAGAGTACGGCGCGTCACCATACGGGCACTCCTTTTCCCCTGCAGCCTCACCGCGTTCGCCATATCATGGTGGCTACTTTTTATTTGATAAACGTTGATTTTAAGCTATTTAATGTTCTGCCGGTATTAAAAAACACCTAATACCGCCATTTAGTACGCAGTTTGGACTATGTACGCTATATGAATACATTTCATTGTTGATGTTCTTACGGTCCGTATTATTAATTAATATTAAGAACACAAAACGGATATATTAGTGAGTATATGTATAATAGGAAATTGAAATACATAGTATAAAATATGTGTTAAATTGAAATGAAAATGCTAATCGATACATACATCTTGTTTCAAGTCCATCCAGTCATCGCCGAATCGCGAAGTAAATTTTCTCCCATACATCACTGGCATCATGCTTCATTTCCAACATGAATAGTGTGGATGCGAGATGACGATATCTCTCGGTTCCGAGTGGTCGGCTGCGCGCGCGCCGCGACACCGCAACGGTCTTGAGCACCGGAATGCCCGCATCTCCGCGGCATAATCGTACATAAATTAGCGCGGCTATTTTCTAGTTTTCCCAGGCATTTGAACGCTTGTTAATATGTAGTTCCAATATACATTTTATTGAACTGTGTGCGATTCTACGGAGCATAAACTAACGCGGATATTCTAGTTTTCCAGTCCCATTATACATCATACTAATGTTATAAATGCGAAAGTCTGTAGGTTTGTAATAAATAGTATGTGTTTGTTTGTGGAAACTCAAATTAAATTAAAAAATGTAGTGTATCACCGGGATTAACTTATAACTTTTATCCCGTTAATGTTAGTGGTTGTTATGCCGCGGGTAACACGCAAGCAACGGCTAGTTTTATTATAACTACAGCATTTGGTGTCATTGTACAGAGAATAAACTAGAGCAAACAGTGGTCGTAGCGGTTGGGATCACATTTAGGTACGATAATACGCGATACTAAATCTAATGGGTCGAGTTCCACTCATCATTCCGGTCAAATTTGATGTAAAATCATCATTAAATATAAACAGGAAAAAAGGTTGTTTTACAAAGTATCTTCCGCATATTGAAAAGTGTAGCAACGCAGAACATGACCATTAATTGGTTTTAGAAAAAAAAAAACATACGGTCAAATTGAGAAACCTTTGCTGTGTTTGAAATCGGGTAATTAGAAGTCTAATTCGAAATTTCTCTGATTTGTTCACGGAATTATCATTAAAAATATGAATAATTTTATTTTCCACTCCACCGATACTGTAATTAACGAAACTGTTATTTTTGTTTTGCCTCAGTCAATAATTTTATATACGTGCTAAAAGAACTTTCTATTGCGAAAATCATTACGTTTCCTGCATGACATTACGGTTAAAAGTAGGCAGCACCGATTGGTCCGTGTTACGTCGTATGTCCCTTGGCGTAGGTTCACTTTTCCGCTGTTTCCATTCCAAGTAGTCCACAACGCTCGCTTAGAATCTCGTATGAGTTTCTCTTCAGACTACAATATAAATCGCGTCATAGAGACTTTAAACTTTCTCACTCTATCCCCGATACCACTATAGTATGATTTGTCCCCATATACTCGTATTGCTTTAAGAAGTACTTGCAAATGTAAGGTCATATAATTGAAAGGAATATTCTTGGGAATGTGGGATCTTGGCCATTGTGTTTATCTATAGTTTTGTGCCAATATAACCCGATATAATGACAGAGAATACCAATTTTCTATGTATTTTAAAGCACTTCAGGTACATTACTTTATGAAGTTAAAAAAATTGGTTGCCAGTAAAGTCGGTATACGGGCGAAAGTTTTACGTGACAACGACTTTGAGTGGTAAAATAATTTTACGGAAGGGACGCGTGCGTACCTTTCACTTTTTATGTCTGTCTCTCTCGCTCTTAGGCGGGCTAACCATGCCCGAGTGGAAGGGACGCGTGCCTCTCACTCGCTCTCGTTGTGAGCGCATAACGTGAGCTGAGCGTAACGCAGTTTCTTGAAGTGTCACCCGGCAAACCAATTTATAAGACGTTGTCACGTCAAAACAATCTTAACGGTACTTTATAATGTATTGTTGTATGGATTGTTTAAACCCGTTCGAAGTTTGCACCCTACGGCGCAGATAGCTCGATCCTAAAATTCATGTATTTCGATCCACATGGCTAATCTAAATACATAATTAGTACGTTCAATTTAAAATATGGCCATCCCCATATAACTAGTTAGTTGGGTTATTTCATCTACACATATATTATGAAGATAAAAGATTTGGTCAAAAAGCTTATTCAAAAAAGGTTTTGAAACTGTTGGACCGATTAGAACATTTATTTACCATTAGATTAATCATACATTACCCGTCATGAACGTGGGCTATGGCATGTTTTTAACAAAGTTTGGGATCCGTATGAAAACTTCGATAATGTACCGTATCAACGCGTGAAATTTTTTTTTATTCACGCCGCAAGTACTGTTTACAGTAGAGCAAATTGATGCATTACAGTTTCGCAGAGAACTTCAACGTCGACAAATACGCAATACTAAATGCCCAATCAACAAAATTATGCCACAATAACTACTCGTACTTTTGCATGTTAAATTATGTGTGTTAGAGTCAGTGGGTACGCCATATTGGTTTTACAGGTGTTATCGAGTCTCTGTCGATTAAGTACCATCAATAGTAATCATTCGATAATATTAGACTAGCAGCGCCCCGCGGTTTCATCAGCGTAGTTCCCGATCTTGTTAATTTCTCGGGGTGACGAATAGTACGAGGGGTGATCCAAAAGTAATGATAATCAGTTATTTCTAGTGGACATAAAAATACAAAAAATTACAGTCACTTGCTCAATTACCCACTAGTTCAGGAAAAAAATCATATAAATAGGCCACGATTCCCGGGAGCTACATTCATTTGAATACGGACTGTCAAGGAGTGAACATCAAAATGGAAAAACACGAAATCAGAGCTGTCATTAAATACCTCTGCTTGAAAAAATGTCTACCAAAGACATACACAGCGACTTGGTGGAAACATTGGGACTGTTCTCCTCCATATTCCACAGTTGCACGCTGGGCTAAGGAGTTTAAGCTGGGAAGAACATCGACGGAAGACGAACACCGCGAAGGGCGCCCATCGACGTCCCTCACTTGAGAAAATGTGAAAAAAGTTGAAGAAGTTGTATTGGAAGATCGAAGAGTGACTATCAGGCATGTAGCTGAGGTCACAGGGATCTCATATGGCAGCATTCAAAGAATCCTTGTGAACGAATTGCATATGAGAAAGGTCTCCGCGCGTTGGGTACCGAAAATGTTAAACGACGAGCAAAAGAAGAAACGAGTCGACATGTCAAGAGCAAATCTCGAAAAGTTCCAGGCAGACAAGGATAATTTTTTGTCACGTTTTGTGACCATGAACGAAACCTGGATCCACCATTTTGATCCTGAAACAAAACAACAATCGATGACATGGAAACGATCCGATGAACCGACGCCGAAGAAATTCAAAGTGTCAAGCTCAGCAGGGAAGGTTATGGCGTCTGTTTTTGGGACGCTGAAGGAATAATCATGGTGGACTACTTGGAAAAGGGGCCACTATTACAGGCTCCTACTATGCAGAACAAATAAGAAGATTGCGGGAGGCTATTAAGGAGAAAAGGCGAGGCAAACTGCGGGCTGGAGTGCTGTTCCATCAAGACAACGCACCGGTTCACAAAGCTGCAATTGTCATGGCTGCCATTCAGAAGGCGGGCTTTGAGCTGGTGGAACACCCCCCCTATTCACCAGATCTAGCCCCCAGTGACTTCTATCTCTTTCCACGACTCAAGGAACACCTCCGGGGCAAGAAATTTGACGATGATAGCGACGTGATGGCCGCGGTTGAGGACTTTTGAGAGTCAAGATAAAGATTTTTTTCTAAGGGAATTTTAGGTTTAGAAAAGAGATGGACTAAATGTATAGACTTGCTAGGAGACTATGTTGAGAAATAAATTTAGTTTTTGATTTTATTCATTGTGTTTATTATTGATTATCATTACTTTTGGATCACCCCTCGTATATGTGTTATTTCAGACCATTATCTATCTTATGTACCAAATTTCATCCAAGTCCCTTCAATAGGTTTAGCGTGAAAGAGTATCAAACATTCTTACAAACTTTCGTGTTTAAAATATTAGTGGAATTATCGATGCTTTTGGAATCCGCGCACAATAACTTAAACACAATTTAAGTTGCTTTTGTAAGTGCTGTGTAAATAATTCCTATTTATATAATGATACCACAGTCTGAAAATAGCTTCGTTTTTGAAGGGTGTATAAATATTACAGCCGTCGAGAAGCGCTTCGTGCTTAACCTCTAAACCAGTCCGAGTCGTGATCTCGAATACTTGATCTTGCCTGCTGGTAATTTCGCCTGGTAAAATATACCTCTAGGATCCGTCGGGACTTTCTTCGGATTAACGACGCGGCGCGCGTCCGCGCAGCATCGCTATCTCGATCCTAGATCACGGTTATGACGGACGTACACGAGTTAATTTAAATAGAATAGCGTAACAAGATATTAGACAACGGTAGGGTGTCGAGACGTTCGAATTGCAGAGGCGACTTTGGCAGATTCTGGACCCGTGCATTATATTTAAGGGCGTGTGGGCCGTAATTTAGAATTTTTTAAAACAACTTTAAGACCTTTAAAATAGTGTATTAAACCCTGAAAAAAATATATCTAATAGTTAAGGATCTAATCTAGTGCAATTCGCAGTCAGTAACACGATTTAATGAATTTTACTTGATAGAAAAAAATCCCAAAGTTACCCCTTTTCAAAAAGTTTTTTCAAGTTTATGACTAAACTAATGGTTTTTTCTACTAAATTTTTGTACTCAACGAAAGCCACTAAAAAGTTATAGATGCATTCGCAGTGTTTGACTTGATAAAAAAGTATCAGTTATTCACTATGTTTTAATATCTACCATATATATAGCGCGCCGTTCAGCAAGCCTGATCAGTCGCGTTTCGGCGCTCACGGACGACGGGCCTGTGCTTGATTTTGCAATTTTGACAACCGATAAATTTTAAATATTACGATCATAGTGCCACAGTATAACAATATCAGTAGGTATTACTAGTGAAGCACGCTATGATCTTGATTTTTTATATCGTTTTCATTGGAATTGCAAATAGACGCTGATACTAATTAGTACGCTGTTTACTTTATGTTGTAGACCAAAAGGGTAGTCTCAAAAAACTGACGTCGATACCACATCAGTAAAAAATTAAATGCGGATGCAATGGAAAATAGATAAGTATCGGTAAAATATTCGTCCGTTAAATCAGAGATCGGGATAAGGAAATAATGAGAGGGGAGAAATCCCCTGCGTAAATCCCCTAATATAAATACAAGTTAGGTATCATTTATGATATATATGCCATTTAGGTAAATTCTTTGGTAGTAAGGTACTTAGTACTTGGAAGAAAAGTCCTCACATACAGATTTTACCACTTTGGAAGAGATTTTCGCGCAAACTATTCAGTTTAGAGAAAAAAATGTTAGGAACTTCAATACAATTTTGAACACCTTTCCAATAGATAAACGTATGGTTTTGTTAGAATTTTTATTTTTTTATTTCTTTTCCAAGTTTGTGACACCACCAAAATTTATTGTTTTTTTTTTTTTTTTGTATGAAAATGTTAATATTGTTCATAGAAATGTAGACACTCGACCAAATTTGATAAGAAGCCTTTTAGGCAGTATAATTACTCGTAGAATTTAACTCTGCACTAAATTTCCGATTCGTATTTTTTATATATGATTCTATTTATGATTCTAAACCAGAATCATTTCCTGAGCATAAAATCACAAAATAATAACAAATCCAGGTGGAGCTTCAAGCGCCAGCTCGAAAAAACGTTTTTGGCCGATATTCTGAAAAAGTTATAAAGCCTATTATTATTGTAGAAAATAAAATTTCCCATCTTTTGTTGCCAGTAAACTTTTTTTTTAGAACTTACCGATTACGATTTATTATGTCAAATTTGATGATAACAATGTAAAAATAATAAGATGTGAATTCTGTTCCCAGTAGCATAAACATGTCCCTTTTTACCGGAATGGAAGAAGGGTATCTTTTATGTTTCTATATCTTTTATTTCCACGTATCTTCCAAACGGCAGGATGGATTTTGGTAACAAAGATATTCTAAGACTAGTCTGACTCGCCAAAGTGTCCTTAGATAGTAGGTAATATTTTTTTACGTGTAGATTTTTTTGTAGTCGGGGTTTTTAAATTAAAGTTATTCTATCATATTGCTCGTTGCTCGAATAAACAGCACCGTTCATCATCATGATTGAAAAGTTGAAAGAAGAGTTTGGTCTCCACTTTTGTAATAAGAACAACTAAGCTGTGAAACGCATTGTCAGAGTGGGTTTTTGTCGATGGTTCGAACCTTGGGGTTAACAGGTACACTGTGTTTGTTTCTATTAGAGAAACAAGTTCCATCGTAGACCACATCATTTTTATCCACTATTATCGGCATCATCACAACCGTATCATTAAATGGCCTATAAATCGTAAACGGTATGTATTACAAAAAAAAATTACAAGCAACAAAAGATGCAAAATTTTATTTTCTACAATTGTTGTCAAAATATGTGGTTTCCAAAATATCGGCTAAAGCAGTTTTTTTTTCAATTGGCGTTTGAAGCTCTACCTGTGAGCATTTTGTAATTTTATGCTCAGTAAATGATTTTTACCTCATAGAAAAAAATTGGATTAGAAATTTAGTGCGAAGTTGGCCAAAAAGCCGTCTGTTTTTAATGGCCTTTCATTACGTTTCAGCACATTTTTAAAAAACTTTGACGAACTTGGGAATTATTAGGAAACATTTCAAAAAGATGCATGAAATTTTAAAAGCCGTTCTTAACTTATAGTGTGACCAAAAAAGAAAAGGTTGAGTTTTGTATACCTACGAGTATAGATAAATTTAATATTTATTCGTTTATATAGCAACAAAACTCTTATCAGTATCTAGTATAAACAAATCTTGAACAAAAAGTGAGTTTAAATTACATAGTAAAATTACCAATATTTTTATGTTATTTCTGCACTGTGGCACCGATTCCGCGGTCGGTGACGGTTGCGAGAACAAGACAGCGTTAAATGCCTAATTTGACAGAACTACCTGGCCTTAAGTTACGGCTTGTCTAGTCGGGAGAACGACGACTACCGATCCGGAAGCTCCGGGTTCAAATCCCACATGCACCACGGTCTTTTTGAAATCGTGTGCGTAATGCCGCTAACCTAAACCGGTAAAGGAAAACATCATCAGGAAACCGACATGTACCTTGAATCTTTCGAGGACATGTGTCATCCACCAACCCGCACTGGGCCAGCGTGGTGGATTATGGTTTGACTTCTCTCCTTGCGAAAGAAGACCCCGAGACCTAGCAGTAGGAAGATTTAGTGGGCCGTTTATGGTTATGCTATGCATCATTATTTGACGTCATGTCACATACGCTTAAAGAACTTTTTTTGGTATTGAGGGACGGGGCGAGCAAGACATGTGCCTGATAGTAAGTAACACGCTTGCCCATTAATACATCACAGTGCCATGCCTATTGGACCATGTCTATATCATTACCGTGCACTGCAATTACCATGTCCTGTAATTTCCGTGTAAACATTACACTTCTTAAACTGGCGAAGGTATAGTACTTCCACTGACAGACTTTACAAAGACTCCTACCACGACAAAAATACGACTACGACTGTTTGAACGCCCAAAAGCGGTAGGCAAAATGTGCATACCCAGTGGTATAGCAGCATATAACAGTTAAAATTGCAAGACTCAGATCCTCGTTTTTACTACGAGCATCATTACTATCGACAACTTTATCCGTTACTGGATATAAGTTTATCTATATCTCACACTGCCACATGCCTGTGTCCTATGCCAGTTGAGTGCAGGTTAGTCGATCCATATATGTATAGGATTAATTTAAAAACAAAAATATAGAAATATAAAATATAATTTAAAATTGGGACAAACCCCAAGGTACTGCTATGCTGTAACATTTTATTGAGCAATATAGAGTGGTTTTACTCAGTACTCTTATAACGTTTGCCCCTAACATGTTGAGCATTCTTCTCGGTAATAATCGAGTACCGCTGCACAAAAAACCGACTAGATCTTGTCTAGTACTTGAAATATCTGTTGGTTTACAAAGGACCGTTGTTACTAAAGGTTTTTGACCTAACGAGCGACATTCCGCGTCAAGATCTCGACATCGTGTACACCTGCTAGTAATGACCACATTATATTTTTAATGAGGCATACATACTCGTACTATGTGACTTACCCTTATATTGCCTTATATAGCTTTGCCTCACTGTTTTCCTCGTATCATTGGAAAGTGATTTTGAAAGTAGTATGTTGGTAAAATAGACTTTCTAGTCGTCCTGAAGATACCATAAACGGTTTGATTTATACGAGGACTCATGTTTTCTAACAAGGAGTCAAGGATAACTCGTTTACCAAGTGCGGGTTAGCTAATTAGTATAGTAACTCCTCAGTCTCATTTAATTTTTTAATCAAATCCATTGATTTTATGTTTGTCGTTATATATTTATAAGTTAACCGTTATGCCGTAACCTTGTATACCTTAGTTGCGAAAACTTGGCTTTCCCGGGAGGCCACATCCCGCCTTTGTTGCAAAGTACGAAGTAATAGCTAAGTGGGTTACAACAAATTAATTTACGTTTAGCGTATTTACAAGGCTTCGTGACAGCAGTTAAATTGACGGAGGTAACTCGTTATCAGCTCGACTTTGAACAATATAAAACTCTACGTTAAAAATAACAACACGTTAATTCTGGTTGTGAACTAGATAGCTTGTGTTTATTTAACTGTTATTTTATCTACCGCATTACAAAACTAGACTTGAGATTAATTTACCTCATTTCGGAGTTTGACTTAAACATGGAATTTTTTTATGCCAATCTGATTTTTTTTTCTTTAATCATCAGGCTAGAAATATCAACCGTATACCAGATATGTAAATGTTAAATTTTGATACAGGGGTAACCATCATTGTAATCGTAGTGCAAGTTAAACTAATGTTTTGATTAAATACATATTCCAATTTCAACATTTTACGATGAAACATGAACTGAAGAGACTATTAAAAATTGGAATCCTACATCAATTTTGTTCACATTGGCGTTGTTAATATTACAAGGACAAAAAAAACGTGAGAATATATTTCAAATTGTAAAAAAAAACTATTGGTAGAAAAATTATGATTTTTTAGTCGCCCCTCAAATTGTTCGGAAATATTAAAATGCGAGAGCGACAAAACTGCTAAAAAATACTAGACATTTAAATCACGATTGACTAACGCTTGCTCAACGGATACGAGTTGGATACGAGCCAAAAACTTGTCAATTTTTTGACAGGTTAAATCAGTTTAGAAAATTTTCGACATTTGTAGCATCCAAAAGGAAAAAAAAATTGTTTACTAATATGGCAGTATAACGGTTATAGGTTACACTTGACCGCCATCTCGCCTGATGTTAAGCGACGATACGGTCTACGGTGGAGAGCCTAGCAGAAACAGATTCACTCTCGATTTGAATGTACCAAGATGGTTACCATCAGTAAAAATCCACTACGTAATACCACTAGACGTTCTTATCACAAAATTAGAGGCACACCTCGTTTTTGAGCCTTTGGAACATCTAACATGAATCGATGTCGGTTAATGCCATTATGTCTCTTTACGTTATTCACATTGCGATCGCGAAAAGATAGACGAGATTTATGTTTTCCAAACCCTCAACCTGGAGTCTGGGGCTCGGACCGTGAATACTAACCGTTCCACTCGCCCCTATAGTAAGCTTTCAACGTGTCCGTAATAATACTCGTGCTTCATCATTTTCTTTACCTTTTGAAAACATATCCTAGTACAATGGAATATCTTATGATTGTTTAGAATAATTGCATATTTACGAGAGTCTCAGCTCATTTTTTCAATTCTATTGCTCGTTTGTTATGTGTCATAACGATCGTTGTTATGTTTATGTCTATTGTTATGGCATCTTCAGATATAATTTCCAACTTTAATGATAAAATATATAATGTTGTACAACATGTCTGATGACACTAAGCCTTTTTCTTTTAGGTAAATCGAATCTAGAAAAATAAATCTGCTGTCCCATGCGGTTCAAATTATTAATATTGATGAAAAAAATGGCTAATTATTGTGAATTGCGTATTTTAACGTTTTTTTTGTCATGTAAATTACCTATGGCCGTTGTCTAGAAGTGGGTATTGTCAAAACATTACCTAGCACTGCACTGCGCTCGTCACCCAGAGATCTAAGACGTTATATCTCTCGGTAGTCCTGCAATTTCTCTGGATACATTGCCCTTCAAACCGGAACACAGTAATTATTATTATGTAATTGCACATGACTGCTTGGCGGTAGAATAACTGGAAAAGGTGTGGTATTTCCTCAGGCGGACTCTGCCAAGAGTCCTACCACTACAAAAAATAGTATAATATTAATATATCTGTAACGTTTCGGCGTTGCACGGAAATGATATTGGCCCTCAATTGTTCCTATTAGCCATCAATGTGCCATTGACATGTTATTGTTAGTCTCAGCTCAGGGTATCCCACGGAAAGCACAGTGCGTGAATACAGTGGGATTTTAATTGCTGGTTCTCTAACACGACGAGCTGAACTATTGTTACTACGCAGATTAGGATAAGCCAGAAAATAAATAGTAGTTTTAATGTTCTGATGTATTTAACAATTTTGCATAAACTTTATAGTTAATATATTGATTGAAGCTTTGTAAAGTAGTAAGCAGTAAGATTATTCATAACTGTGTCAAGTAAACACCTAACATGGTATTATTTATTGTTAAAATAAAAACTGAAGAAGAAAATTCATAGCTTCATTGAAAAATCACTTCTGTGAAGGCTTACCATCACGTTACACCAGCTTAACCTTTTGTTTTTAAGTACTCTATCGTAATGTTGTTTTGAAATGTGTAAAAATATGATACTCATAGTCATACAAATTCCAACGAAAACCTTATACGTAAGTTGGAACGTTAGATGAAAAAATGCATTGTTTACAATCGATTTTATAACACTCAATTGTAATAACAATTCAATTGTTCCCTGTCATTGAACCATTCAGCTCCATTCTACGTGCAGTCCAATTCTTGAACCGTTTATGAATAGGCGTTCAATATTTCTTAGAGAAAAATCCGCATTTAGGGCAGTAGTTGCACATAGTTATCGAATACATACCCTGTATGGCATCATCTGTTTTTTAACGTTCTGATTTAAATTTGTTTATGAAAAGTTAACTTGCCGTCTTATAGCTTTAATTTAACTAACTTAATTTCTGTAAAAATAAAAAAAATAAGATTGATTTTTATGCATAACCGTTCTAACACATCGTAATTAATATGCAATACAATCGATAATACTCAAAACATTCGAATCTTTTCATTCCTCATAGCAATGGGTTTTCGCCACCTTTCAAAGATGTCTCTCTGTTTTCTGGCAATTGTGATTTAACTGTTGTTTAGCCGGAGCCGGTTGCCGGCCAGTGACAGTGATTTAAACGAGGTTTAACAAGTTGATTAAAGAGTGGTAATTGTGACCGCTTCTGATTGGTCGGTGAAATGAACATTTTGGTGAAAAATGCTCAAATATCATCGGCGATCACACAGGCATAAGTCTCCAGTGCAGTGCTTACGATGGAGGTACGTTATAGTAAATATTTTTATTTATAATTATTCCCACTGGATAGAGAGATGCACAACACATTTTGCATGGGGTTACATCACATTCAGATATATGATATGTTATTTTGTCTTAAGTATAGTTCTTACAAGATGTGCAAATAAAGGCAGACTTATATAAAGGTGATGGCTAATGGTTTCTGTTTCTTTCTCCTATGGTAAGAAAAATTTGGTTTATCCAATCTTTGCTAATTTTATTAAAATAATATTAACTATTTCGAACGTATATTCTAGGAATTAAAAAAGAAGAAAAACCTGTACTGAAACAAAGATCCAAATTATGGAACGTATTAATCGACCTCCACTGATTCTAATTCTCCACTTGGTACACTGATTCTAATTTTATGTTTTAAATAGCGAAATGTAAAAATGCCATTTTGCAGATCCCGCTTAGGCAGGAACTATTCTTTTTGGTTTGAATGGAAATGTTTCCGCATTACTAATGCAAAGATTCATCTTATATTTTCGGGTGTCGAGCGCAGTGAAAAGTGCATGACGTGAATTGAACTTTTCATGTTTAATTTACCGGAGCCGGTCAGTTCCTCTGATTAATTCACACCAAGCGCGTTCAAGCATTCTTAATGACAAAAACAGTGCACATGCAAAAATAAACATTACTACAAAGAGTAAAAACTCTGTTTTCAACGTGATAAGAATCTGCTATACTCTACGAGCCGGTCTGTGTGAACGGACCCTAAAGGTCTAGTGTTCTAGTCTCAAAAATCTTATAATACTTGAATTTCATGTACATATTCGAATTTCATAAGTGTGCGTGTATGGTACCCATATTGTAGAAATTAATAAATCGATTTTTTCCTTGAAAATGGGCTTAATTTAGGTCAGTTATTGTGAAAACTTTTACTGAATAACAACAGAAGGGTTATTCAGTTTGCAGTGCGGTATTGTGTACAATTTTCACAATAGGGCCAGCCATCCGAAAATGAGCCGCACAACAGGCCGCTCCATTTCAATGTTTCGTTTGCGCTTCATTTGAAATTTCAGTCTACGTTACATACTAGAAATTGTTTTTACTTTGACGAGGACGTCCGGACTCCGATGAGTTGGTATATAAGATACATCTTTAAATGTTAAAGTATTTAGAATTAAATACATGAGACATAAGTGAAATACTAACTAGTCGTTAAAATATAATTCACAAAATGTAACTTGTATAAAACGCCCGAAAAGTAAAAACTAAAATATCATTACTAAATGGCCATATACGAAAAAAAATATTTTACACACCTGTAGCGTTCACCCACAGACAGTTAGATCACAAAAATGATGAGAACAAAATAATTACCTACACTGCGCTTGTCGCCCAAATGTACATTACATTACAATGGTTTATCTCTATGCCCTGTAATTTCTCTGGAAACATTGCCCTTGAAACCGGAACACAGATGTTTTCACATTATTGCTTGGCAGTGAAATAACTGGCAAGGGGATTGTACTTCCCTAGGTGGACTCTGCAAATATTCCTACCACTACAAATTGATAAGTAGCAATCTAATATTCTGTCGGTACTAAAAACTCACTACCGCCATTTGGTAGGAGTTTCAACGAGTCGTTCCATTACAACCTTGCACCTTCATCGGCAAACGAGACGAAACCTTACGCTGATCCCAGGCAAGCTTATTTGAAAAGATTTTTTAGCGGCCAATGCCGCACTAGTGCTATTGTTCCTGGGAGATAATATGATTCAAACGTGGTTATTCACGTATCACACTTGGCAGCATTCTACTATTAATTTATTACTTTATATTATTAATTTATTACTAATCTACTATTCACAGAACACCGTCTCTAGCCCCAAACTAACCAACTTGTGCTATACAAGTTAGGTAGCTGATAAAGTACGTATAGGAGACCTTACGTTTCAGAACTTTATTAACTAAATCTTTACAAATATCCGATACGCTTGGAGTAGCCACACGAGATATTTGTGCTTGCAGTTCTCGAATCAGTAGGTCTCCTCAGAGTATTTCTCTTAAATCGTTATAACAAATGATATTTTTTATATCTCCGCTCTGACAATTCAAAGGGGGAAATAGGTGAGAATAGAACCCAACCACCGTATGCTAGTAGCGTGCTCCCAGAAAATCTGTCATCAGTCTTCAGTGAAACCCAACTAAACTCATTTATGATATTTTTTGACTTTCATTGACGATAATTCATTACTCTCACTTTCCCTCATGAAGTTAATAACAAAGACATTACAATTTCTGTACGAACATAAGACCTCGTTTTACGTGTTTAAATAAAAACGTTTATTTTTCGGCTTTCTCGGAACACGCGATCTTCTACATATGACCACCCTGTTGCTTCAGTGCTAGCCGGTTATATTGAAAATAAATCTGTTTTAACAGGTATACTCTTGACCGCCATTTCATTTGTTTCGTTTCATTCTTTCATTCATTCTTTAATTTCATTTCATCTGGTGACTAGATTTGTAAACGAACGCTGGTATAACTTGATATACGGATGAATTTTCGGGTTTGCCTGTGTATGCTTTTTTTTGATGTGAGACTTCAATATATACGCTATACGTGAGATTTTCTGAAAGTTAATGTACCGAGTGTGATATAGCCCCCCGAGGCTGCCGCGTTCAGACGGTAAATGTCCTGACGATCCAAAGTTGGTCCCATATCATAGAGGTCAAGGGATACTACTCGCATGAGCGCATTTGTATTTTGTTATCTCCCGGGAACCTAGAAGAATGCTACAATGCTTTTTGTAAGGGTTTCATAAATCAATTTAGGGCCAATAATACCTTATTAAGATATAACACAAATATGAGAAAAATAAAGTAGGTATATCATTTTACGACTGTTCTGTGAACGCACGATATTTGGTTTTAGTTTTGAGAATACCAAGCCAATACCAATAACTACATATATATATTTAGACTGAGCTGAGTGGGCATTGAGTGATTTAATCGAAATTTCTGTGTAAAGTTTCTTAATAGTAGTTCAATGTAACCATATCTTTACTAGAATCAAACGTTCAAATAAGAAGTGAGTGACTAAATCTCCACAAAAGGACAATCGAATCGAAAATAATAATAAACTTAGTTTATATTCAGTGTTATTGTCCCCGAAATTCACTCACAGGCACTTGGTACTTTCAGTTTAAAACAATGCGGATTCTTGCGCAAATGAGTCAATGTTATGCTATCGTGAAACCGATTGGCTTCACAAGACGTAAAATGCCGTCTTTTTTCTTTTCAATAAATGCTAAAATGGTATTCAAATTGAATGTACCTATTCATGCGGTAACATGCGATGTATTTGAAGTGTGGTACTAGATGACCGGAGTATTCGTGACTTCCTCTGATTCTAAAAAGAAAATACATACTTAAAAGTTGATACACAATTTCCTGATTTTTTCCCTGACATTATTCGATTAGTAACTGATTGTATTTTTCATTAGGATACTCTTTTGAGTAAAACTTGGAAAAGAAAGGGTTGTTTAAAATAGGAAAAAATATATTCGGAATATTATTGAATGCAATCAACTCTACGATAGCAAAGTTCTGATATAAATGTGGTAGATTGAATCTATTTCAAGTATTGTATTCGTAAATAATTTGTAAATCTATAATCCTTCAAAATATACCAATAAAATGGATTCGATTCGTACCCTAGCCAAATATTTGTGCGATGAATACAAATATTTGTTCTCTGTCTCGGTGTTTCTATATACGAGGGTCAAACTGAAAGTTCTTAGAACTGACCACTTATAAACAATATAATAAAAAAATAATTCTATAATTTGAAAATAAAACTCTTTGCCAATATTACTGAGTATATACTTCATTCATTTGTCATTTGTTTTACGATTTGGCGGCAAATTGAAAATTGTCTGTGTCACTTCAACATGAATTTAACACGAGAAAATTTTCGTGCAATGATTTTATGACTTTCGATGTCATTTAAGTCAACAAGAAAGTTATGATAGACTACGATTGGCCTTTCACGATGAAGCCCCATCTCGTGCGACTGTTTACAACTGGTTTAATGAGTTTAAACGTGGTCGCACTAATCTCACTGATGATTTACGTGAGGGACGGCCTTCTACGGCGACGACTGAAGATAACATCTGTGTTGTGCGGCGTATGATAGAGACTGACAAAAGAGTGACCTATCAGCAGATTCGGACAAGCTTAGGCATCGGTATGAGTCAAGTGCACAAAATCCTACACGAACATTTAGCGGTCAGGAAGCTTTGCGCCCGGTGGATACCTCATAATTTGACTGAGGCTCAAAAACTCCATCGTGTGGATTGGTGCCGTAAAATGATTGAAAGATTTAACGGAGGTGACTCAAATGCTGTGTTCGACATACTAACAGGTGACGAAAGCTGGATTTACTGTTATGATCCTGAAACCAAAAGACAATCTGCTCAGTGGGTGTTTCCTTTCGAGGAGTTGCCAACTAAAGTGAAGAGAGATCGAAGTGCGGGGAAAAAAATGGTGGCCTCGTTCTTTGGAAGGATAGGTCATTTCGCAACAATTGTGTTAGAGGATCAAAAAACAGTTTCTGCAGAATGGTACACTACCAATTGTTTGCCACTTGTCTTGGAAAAGTTCGAGAGAAACGACCTCGCAGTAGGATCCTCCTTCACCACGACAACGCCTCATCGCACACCGCCAAGCGAACGATCGACTATTTGGCGACATCAAACGTTGAATTACTGGGTCACCCGCCGTATAGCCCCGACCTCGCGCCTTGTGATTTTTATTTATTTTCAAAAATTAAAGAAAAATTTAAAGGAAAGCGGTTTATGAATGCTGAAGAAGCGGTGGCTGCGTATCGCGATGCCATTGAAGAGACCCCTAAGGACGAGTGGGCAAAGTGCTTTTCCCAGTGGTTCCATCGCATGCAGCGGTGTATTGACGTGAATGGACAATGTAACTGGCTAATGTAATCAGTTTTTGATTTTCTAAGAACTTTCAGTTTGACCCTCGTATAAGTATATTGTTACAAATATAAAAGAAATATATCAGCTAATTGGCTCCCATAATTCAAGCTTTGCTTAGTTTGGGGCTAGAAGGTGTTGTGTGAGAAATGGATATTGGACATGGCCAATAAATACTTACTATTATATTTATTTAAACATTTAAACATTCACCTCTATGTGTATTTTTTATAAAGATAAAACTTTTTAGTTCACTTTGGCAGATATGCATTTCTTGATTATTACGAGTATTTCAAATCTGCCTTATGCCAACCCTCTGTTATCCAATACTTGCTTTCTACTGCTTATAAATACATACATACATATTTACTTGTAGTCTTGTAAAACCTTGTCTAATGTACCTGCTTGTGATGTTTGCGTACTCTGGTATTTCGTTCTGTTACTTAGGTAATGTTTTCGTGAAGGACCAACAATGGTTTGTTATTTCAGAAGGAATCTTGTTTGTAAATAGCTTTGAATGTCGCGTAGTTTGTATACAATGCCGATTCGAAGAGATTATTTTCAATCACGTAAATATCATATTACCAATTAGTGTTTGTGTCGTGTATATTATTTTGAATCTATGTAGATGTCGTAGTACGGGGTCCACCGGGACACGTGTACAGAATATATAAGGTTACCCAAGTTGTTTGAGTTAAACCGAAAGAGTTGTGTTGTGTCATTATACATGATAGCGATCATTATTTGTTTGGCGAATACGGATGTTTGTAAACTTGTTGTGTTAATTCAATCTTCTTCTATTTATAAAAATGTTATGTTGGTTTGTGTACGCTTCAAAAACTCAAAAAGTTCTGCACCGATCGAGCTGAAATTTTACAATGATATATAATCCGCATCGAGGATTGTTTTTATATAATTTTTGCATCACAATGTATCGTGGCACAGTGAATCGTGGCAGGGCTAGTGGCTAGTAAATTATAAATGTTAATGTATACCAGCCGTCTGCATATTGCTGTGCGAGAAATGTGTATCTAGATTTAACGTTATGTATATGTCACAGTAAAATTGCAATCACCGTCAGTTTACAATATATCGCGTGACGAAAGGGAAAACTCCTCAGAAACGACTGGACTGAACTCAAATATTATCTGTAAAAAAACTTTAAATTCCACTTTTTGTAATTGGCTAATGGCTATAAACAGATAAACAAACTAAATAAAACCTCTTTTTTTTGTTTGTGGCTGGTCGCCATAGTTAGATGCGCGCGCATTTTTTGACAACTGATATTTTTTTCCCGCCATAACGAAACATTTTTAACAACTCGTTTTCATCGTTGAAATTATTTTTTTATTAATATTTTATTCACAAGTGTGTTGTAAAAGTTGTATGACAGACGTGTGTATTGATGATTACCGTCTTTAACTTTACACACTTGTACCATAATCTACTATTATTAGTTACATTGACTGGACGAGCAAGACGTGTCTTTGATTGTTAGCAACACGCCTGCCCATAACAGCACATTGCCACGCAGTTATTTAAACAGCTAACATCACTGTCTAGTGCACAGTACTGTGCTACGTACTTTATATTAGATATTTTATATAGGTTATCCGGGGATATAGAATGATTTATTTTCAAATTCGGAATCTTTCACAGACCAGCTGACAGCTGCCTTTGTCATGGCAGCCCATACTTTTTTGTATTGATTGTTTTTTGATATGTTTTAATCTTTCAGATCGTCCGGAGACTCGGATGCTGCGAGTACGGGCGCCGTGGAGACGACCCTAGAGCGGCTCCGGGGCACACGCGGCGCCCTAGAGGAGCTGTGGTCGGACCGGGAGCGGCGCCTCGAGCTCACCCTTCAGCTTAGACACTTCGAGAGAGATGCTTTAGAGGTACGGATAATTTACAAAAGTAATTTTAAAATAATTAATTTGGAAATCGTCATTGTAAACATTATTTGAATACATGTAGGCAACCAAGTTTTTACCTGATGATAGTACCCAATATGCTTATTGGCCGTCATGCGACAATGACAGATAATTATGTAAATAAGTATAGATTCACTTACACAACACAAAGACTGAGTTATCCTATAGACTGATGGAGTTTATTATTCGTATTGATTTTACCCCAAACTTAGCAAAACTATACTGTGGGTACTAGACATTGAATTTAATCATCAATCAAAATTCAATGCATTGGAAACTTATATTTATGATTCGTAAAATAATAAAAATATCAATGATTTAAATTTAGAATGTGGCTTCCGAATATGCTGTGTCCGAGTGTGCTACGAGTAAGTATACATACTCGTACGGGATACTTGGAGCCTGTAAAAGAATCCTATGTATTATTTTGTGAAGGATATTATCGCAAATCTTATCAAAAAAAAACTTGCTTTTTGCCCATTGGGTGTTTTCTAGCTTGAATGGTAATGCCGTTGTCAACGCGTCGATTGCATTTAATTCATTTCAAATTATTATTGCATTCTATGTCAATTTGTGAAACTTATTCTAATAATAAAAATGTATAGTACATTTTATTTTTGTCAATGAATTGAACAATCAAATTACAAATAGTCGATTACACTTTAGTGGGAATTATGTTTTTTAGACAAATTATCATTTCCGCTTTGATTCTCTACTGAAGCGATAGTCTTACTCACGCCAGCTGTTGAACTGGCAACATTCCAATTGCAAACTACAGGGGACTCAGAACTCAGTGATCAGTATCTCATCGTGAATCTAGTTAATAATTATTATTATAAATCGAACATTTCCCCTTCAATTTAGTAGAGGTTCTGTGTAACCCTGTTCGGGTACATCACGATACAGATCAAGTTTCTGTATAATTCTTGGACGGAACTGTTTGGGGAAATTGATAAGACGTATTGTTTTACTATGAATTAAAATAAAGACGCTCGTTAAATTGTCGTAATTTGAGACAATAAATATTTTGTTATTACTTTAATCTATTTGGATTCTAGAATACGTTCCAACAACAAGTGAGTTTGACTAATACTTCCAGAATGGGACTTGCAATGGATATAAAAAATAATTTGTGTAGTGTGGATCAAGTAGGATGTTTGATTATAAACCGATATCAAAGAAAGAGGAGGTTCAAAGAAAGAAAGAGAAGGTGATTATTTTCTATGTATGTTACGCGATAGCTCCGCTCCGCCAATAGTGAATAGATTTTGATGATTATTTTATTGTTTGGAATATAATATTTCAGAGATGGGTCTCATTATAAAAATGTGAGTATGATATTTTAACATATTGTTTTTTGTATTATTTTCATTAAGTATATATAGACTACTAGCGGCCCCAGCAAAGAAATATGACAATTTGTTCGAGCCGTATTTGTGGTACACGAACAAACATCAGATTTTTACAAATAACATAAATCATGATGCATAAAACTGCAGTAGTTTCCGGTCCTGTTTATTTCTTGAGATGAAAAATAACCTGAGTATGTGTTATTCCTGACCATTATCTATCTAAGTACTAAATTTCATCCAAATTCCTACTGCAGGTTTTGCGTGAAAGAGTAACAAGCATACCTACATCCATATCACCCTTACATACATTTACGTTTATAATATTAGTAGGATAGGCTTTAACCTGAATGACCTGAATGCGAGAATATGAGCAAGAGATGATGAGAGCCTGAGAATGTCAATTATAAAATGTTTTCAATAATTTTATTCATAGTTAAGTTTGAAAAAAAAAAAAAATATTAAGTGTCTAAAGAATATATATTAGAGAATAAATACTATTACAAAGTACATGATTTTTTTGAAGACAAATATGAGGACCTAGAAATAAGAGGTTCCGTTGCCACTTTTGCCGTGCCCTTATAAGGGATTACATATGTTGTGATTACAAATACCAATAACAGCACATTAATGTATTGTAGCTGCATATGACGCAATAAAGATTTGATTGATTGCTTGAACGTCTGTACGATGTTAGCACGAGTCTCTCCTTTCATGAAAGTCTTCTGAAAATGTGTCATAGTGTATGTGATGTATCATTCTGATGTTTGTCTGTTGGTTTCCAGGTGTCTTCGCGTCTGGAGCTGTGGGGTGATGAGTTGCAGCGTACAGACCCGCCACGAGACCCGCAGCAGGCGGAGCAAGCGTTGTCAGCACACACGGAGAGCGTAGCGCGCATGCAACATGCCACTTACCAGGTCTGTACACTGGCTCACTTCATACAGGGATGCTTAAACGAGGCCTTTTTGCGGATCGCTTTAGAAGCCAACGCTTTTAGTATGGAAGATCTCCATACTAAGAAGCAACGGTGACCTTCAGATGGCCCTCAGAGAATTTATATGTACAAACCTAATGTAATATTCAACTATGAAAAGGGCGTCCATACATGGAACTATTACTGAAAAAAAAAAACGAAATACGGCTATTTCATTCATGTGAGGATCAAATATATTTGTCACTACATCTAGTCTCAGGGGGTCCTACGCTACGTTTACCGATTCGCTGTCTCGACTCCAGAAATCGTCTCCCCAACGGTTATCGGATCTGTGACAGATGTGACCGGCCCATTGCCACTTCAATTTGCTAATACGCTTAGCTATGAAGTTGACTTTAGTTCACTGACGAATTACTTCATTGCCGATGCGATCCCTCAGCGAAACCCTAAGCATAACTTTCCATGACTCGCTGAATGACTTTGACCTTACGGACATTTTCACTCTCAGTGTCCACGTATCAGCACCGTAGGTCATAACGGGTAGGACGCAGTGACATTTTTGTTCGGAGACTTTGTGGGATAAGTGACGATATAAGATGCGCTGCTAGCTGGTGGCGGTTGGAGAGGGACGACCGATGGTCGGGCTGAGTGGCGTATTAGAGAAGCCTATGCCAAGCAGTGGGCGAATACTGAATGATGAAGATCAAGTTATATAATATTCGCAAAAAGCGGTGGGGAGGGGGGTTCTAAATCGGTCTGAAATATATAATCTACTAGCGGCCCGTTCCGGCTTCGCTCGGATTTTGTCACATAAAGCCCATTAATCGAAATAAAAACTATCTTATCTATTAAGTTGGATCAATCTACACACGGTGTCCAAATTTGATTAAAATCGGCTAAGTAGTTTAGGAGTCCATCGCGGACAAACATCGTGACAGGAGATTTATATATATTAAGATTTGCAAGAAAGAGCAATGCGCTGTTTCCGAGTGCTATTTGTTTCATTTGTTTCTTTTTGATCAAGTTACGGGTGGACTAGTCGGAAGAACGGCAACTGCGATCCGGAACCCCCGTGATTAGTATCTCATGCGCACCGTTGTCTTTTAGAAGTCATTTGCGTAATGCACTTACTTAAAAACGGTGAAGGAAAACATCGTGGGGAAACCGACATGTTCCTGGAATCTTCCGAGGTCATGCATTATTCACCGACCCGCGCGGGGCCCCGAGTCCCAACAGTTTGAACATGTTAGGTCAGGGCTGCTTATGTCCATCAAGTAGGTAAATAAGTATAAATTAAGTTGACAATATATTTTATCTCACTGAATTAATTTTAATTTAATTGTAAAATTCATTTCGTTGGCGATGGAAATGCACCCACCGTGGGGCTCCGAAGCAAAAACTGTTGTCACCGCGTTGGGTCGACCTGTCTGCCTGAGGGAGTGATCCCCGGGCCGGTCAATTTCTTGCTGAAAACATTTTCTTGGTACTACAGTGTGGGAACGCCGCAAATTGGTTGGGCACTTTTGAGGGTGGGTCTGACGATCGCGACACAATTTGCTTTTTGACGACATCACTTGTTTGTGTATTGTCTATTGACGTTGTGTAAAAACTCATAAACTTGTACATCGTCAGGTGGTACAGCAGGGGCAAGAGCTTGCGGCGGCCATCGCTGACGCGTCTGACGTCATGGCGTCCAGCGGTTCCGATGGATCCGAGGCCACGCCGTTGGACGCCCAGGGGCGCGTTCAGCTGTTGTTGGAGTTCCTTCACGACAGGCAGCTGGACCTAGAGGAGTTAGCCGAGGAGAGGAGGGCGCGCTTCGAACAGTGCGTTCAACTTGGTAAGAAAAATAAAAGTTAATAAAGAAGAAAAAAGAGGCCATCGTTAAATTAACAAGGATAAGACTTTACTGAAAGCACACGAAGATAGGTTCATAGAATAACTTTATAATATACATCAGTTACAAATAACATGACAATAGGTACCTATTGTCATATTATTTGTAACTGTTATTAGAATAGAAGTACGAATAGATGTTGAGGCAGCTTGAGGCGAAGGACGTAACTATGTGGCATAAACGGTCACAAATGCATAGAAAACCGGGCATCAAACAGATGTAAAAGGGACCATAGTATCCATATACATGCTAACTATCCATATTTATGCAACATTAACATATATAGTATGACGATTTACTCCTGCTGAGCCTAAATAAGAGACGAAAGCAACAGACGGAAAGCCTTTCGTCATTTTGAACATGGTAAGCAAAAATTACTCTTCATCAAGATGAAAAGTGGAAGAAGCCATTTGATTCTTCATAGTACAACCAATGTTCCGATAGTATCTTCACGGTAAGCAAAAGTATTCTAGTTTAGATAGATAAATTATCGAAGATACATAAGTCATTTTAAGCGTATTTGGAGCGTAAAATAAAAGATGCCAAAAAAATAAATGTACAAAAAATACAGATTACCTGAAAATTCAGTTCACGCTTCTGCCGGCGTGTTGAATATGATATAAAATTTTTGAAAAACAAAAGCTAAGAAAACACTCTCAAGCAAATCAATTTCATAGATTCCCCCCTGTAAAAGACAATGATTTCAAATGCCACTAATGTTAACTATAAAATAATTTATTTTAGCTCCACTTCGTAGCATAGGTACAAACAAAGTGTACGTCAATAAAGTTTCACGTTTCTGACGTCCAGCGCAATTTAACACTGTTAAATACTCAAAGGATCAATTTTCATGGATCACCTGTAAATTAATATCAAGGCATCATTTATATTTGTAAAGCTACTATGTTTAGAGCCCAAACTCTGTTGAGGGAGGGAGGCTGTGAGTTGCCTGGGCTTGTACGATAAGTTTTTAGTTTGCGAAACAATTCACATTCTACATTTCGTGTATTCGAAACCTTATTGTTACTGGAATTAAGCGTCGAAAACCACCTTATAAAAGCTGACTAAAGAAGGTAGCTGCTTTAATGATGTACATAAAATAAACGAGTGGTGTAATTTTGCAGGTCAGTTTCAAAAGGACGCAACTCAAGTCGTGAGCTGGATCCGAAACGGCGAAGCGATGCTGGCTGCTTCGTTCTCGATTCCTGGAACCCTGTCTGAGGCTGAGCAGCTGAAGAGAGAACACGACCAGTTCCAAGTGGCCGTGGAGAAGACTCACGCAAGCGCTGTGCAGGTCAAATACAGAGCGGACGCGTTGCGGGCCGCAAATCATTATGACCCGCACACTATTCGGTGAGTCTAAATCCTCCTAGGGGCGTAGAGCATCTTCTTCTGAGATGTTAGGTCGCTCCTTGATCTTCCCTATCGGCGGCAGCTTAAGCTGGGGTCGTACCGTCTGAGGTGCTCTTGCGCTAGTCTTCGCACACGATGAAGTACTCATTGAGTATGGTAAGATTAGGTTAGTAGGGTCCTGCCTTCAGCGCTAACCCAACCTTCGGTAGGTAGTAGAGGCCACATGAGAACGACTGCCATAGGAAATCCCTTTTAAAAAGAGGATTCGGTGAGTTTACTTATATACGTTACCTTGACGCGTCCTATTTGTGCACGAAGTTTTCGTGCAAAACGTCACAAAATTCCGCGCACTACCATTGTAGCATCATTCGAAATCAGGTTATACTCTCTGAACCAGAAATCGGCCAGGAAACAGATGGCGTCTCAATAGCCAATGTAGATTATTTGTTCAACTCGAACGAAGTTGGGACAGGCTGCTAGTAATTCATTACATTTCAATCTCTTGTTTAACAGAGAGATATCAGAAGAAGTGACGGAACGCTGGCAGCGATTGGTGACCTGCGCCGAAGAGCGCCACAAACTTGTCACCGCCTCCCTGAACTTCTACAAGACAGCGGAACAAGTCTGTTCGGTGCTGGACTCTTTGGAGCGAGAGTACAGGCGAGACGAGGACTGGTGCGGCTCGGCGAATGCGCCCAACGACGAACTCACTCAGGCTGCCATCGATAAGGCTGCTCAGGTAATGTGCAACTAAACATGGTATTGTACTAAATTTTTAAAGTAACTTCTTTAGGCGCGTTCAGCTCTATAGCGGATGAACAAAAATAATGAATCACGTACCTTACGTCACGTACGTTACGTGACGTCATCGTTACGTCACAGTTTTCGAAAATAGCTTTTTATTTTAGTACAGCACCATCTGCGGGTTTACCAAAGAACTACGTCAAGTGAGCTGTCAAATTCCAAGTTATTAGTTTTCACTTCTACCGGTATACCGGTCCATATGACTGCTAATGTTTATTGTAAAGACTGACGAGACGAACACGCCTGCCCAGCGCAGTGTCACAAAGCTATTGGAACAGGAAGAGCCCAAACCATTACCTGGCATTGCACTGCGCTAGTTACCGAAAGATATAAAATGTTTTATATCTATGCCCTGTAATTTCTCTGGGAAACAGCCCTTAAAACCGGAACACAGTTATGTTTGGTTATAAAATAACCGGAAAAAGTGTGGTACTACCACCAAGCAAACTCTGTAAGGAGTCTATATGCTAAAAAACCACATTTATTTGGCTATTGAGTATCTGTAAATTTTACCTTGAGGTTTAAGAATATTTACTTATTAATCTCAATTGAGTTATAATAAATTCTCTTACTGAGATTACAAGCTAAACATAACAAGCATTGAAAATTGAATTTTGATGCAGATCGCATCAAACAGTGAACTCCATTCATCGCAAAACAATAATGTTATTAGAGTTTCATATAATTTATTTTGACTATTACTCTTAACTTTTTTTTTCTGTACAGTGGGGGTGGGTAGATATAATTGTCAATGTAAATAGTAACATGCACCAAGATGACGTCTAGCGTAAGCCTAGCAATGTTTTAAAAAAGGAGCAGCCTTTAAGTTATTTCTAATCTGTTATTTATAGGGCAGTGAACCTCAGGTGTACACATGTACATGTGTATAGCATACCGATGTAGGCAATGTTTAAATTTCAAAAAATAGAACGATAGCGAAACGACAAAATTTAAACGTACCTTGATCTAATTGTAGCAGCTAAAATAGGTTAAAAGTTTGTATTGCGTAAACCGTCAACTAAGATTGTTTTGCATTTGACCGTCGTCATAATATATCTGATCTTAAGAGACGATGCGGTCTACGATAGAACGTGCTTACTCAGAAGAAACCGATTCCCTATCGGTTGGAACTTGACACAACAAAGAGAACTAAAATATCCTTATAATACATTTGTGCGTGTGATGGATAGTCCTACTACCAATATTGAAAACGTTGATGTTTGGATGTCTGTTGCTCAATCACGTCGGAACGTTTGAACAGATCGGGATTAAATTTAGAACACATGTTATAGCCTGGAATAGCTTACAGGGTTTTTATCACAGCACATTAACGGGAACTGTGCGGATGAAACCATGTAAAGCTGCTAGTCTATACTAATATTATAACGTTGAAGAGTTTGTTTGTTTGTCCGTTTGAACGCGATGATTTCAGGAACTGCTGGTTCAAATTGAAGATTTTTTTGTTGTACAACCCATTTATCGAGGAAGGCTGTATATTTCATTACGCTACTATCAATAGGAGCAGAGCATGAATAAAGAATGTAACGAAAATTGGAAAAATATTCCTGTTTGCTAGCTTTCGTTGCGTGAGCTGTCGTGCGGTGAAATCCGTGATAGCATATGTAATGACATAACCCAAAATAACCGAATTTGTTCTAAATCTGAGTTGGTATGACCTGTTTTCGATAGGAGGAGTAGCAACGCGCGCAAGGTTCAGCTAGTATTTAATAAAATACGTGTTGTTTTGCAGGTGGCGGCTCTTATAGTGAAACATGGCGAGCAAAAAGAGGCGTTCCTAAAGGCTTGCACGCTCGCGCGTCGCACCGCCGAGACGTTTCTGAAGTATGCGGCGCGCTCGGCGCAAGTCCACGGGCAGAACGCCGCCGCCAGCAAGGCGCACCACGAGCAGACCCGCGCCATACTCGACTCACTATTGGCGCAAGAAAATAAGGTGAGCCACCGATTATTTATTGGCGCAATAAAATAAGGTTAGTTATAGATTCTTTATTGGCGCAAGAAAATAACGTTAGTTATAGATTCTTTATTGGCGCAAGAAAATAAGGTTAGTTATAGATTCTTTATTGGCGCAAGAAAATAAGGTAAGCCATAGATTATTTATTGGCGCAAGAAAATAAGGTTAGTTATAGGTTCTTTATTGGCGCAAGAAAATAAGGTAAGCCATAGATTCTTTATTGGCGCAAGAAAATAAGTTTAGTTATAGATTCGTTATTGGCGCAAGAAAATAAGGTTAGTTATAGATTCTTTATTGGCGCAAGAAAATAAGGTGAGCTATTGACTCTCTACTGGCGTAAGAAAGTAAGGTGAGCCATCGATTCTTTATTGGCGCAAAAAATAAGGTGAGCCATAGATTTTTCATTAGCGCAATAATGACAAAAATCAGGTAACATACATAAACAAGAACAAAATAATTTTTTTTGACTAACTTCCGACTACCTCAGATTTGTTATCCGTATAACATTATACTAGTCAAGCCCTTTCATTTGATACCCATATTAAGGGAGTTGTGAAAAAATAAATGTATTTCGCCATTTTGTGGAAGCGGCCATCTTGGATTTGAAATTTGTCATAGTGTAATGTATTTACTAGTCATGCCCTTTCGTTTGATACCCATATTGAGGTGGTAGTGAAAAAAAATATAATACGCCATTTTGTGGTGGCGGCCATCTTGGATTAGTTTTTTTTATGGTGTATAGTATTCTACTAGTCAAGCCCTTTCATTTGATACCCATATTGAGGTAGGTTGTGAAGAAATATTTTTTTCGCCATTTTGTGGCGACGGCCATCTTGAATCTATATTAACCAAACATAGCTAAGAACATCCGCACGGATATTCACTTTCAAATAAAAGAAACCGCATCGAAATCGGCCCTTCCGTTACAGACACACACACAGACAGACAGACATCGACGTCAAACTTATAACACACCCTTTTTTGGCCGGGGGTTAATAAACATAGTGGTCGAATTTAAAACCTCTATAGAAAACTATTATACATTATGACACATTTCTAATCCAAGATGGCCGCCACCACACAATGGCTAATTACAGCTTTCTATTCACTACTTCCTCAATATGGGTATAATATGAAAGGGCTTGACTAGTTAAGTGTATGAGAAATCTGAGATAGTCGGGGGGTAAATCAAAATTTGTTAATTTTGTCCTTGTTTGTATTCTGATAGCGTCAGTGTTTCATGGAAACCTGTAAATAAAGAGAGAATAAGTATTTTCTTGGAAGGCGGGCTAGTTCTGTAGACCCTTAACTATAATTATATACCTTGTGTTCGTTAGTAAGAAGAGGTCAAACGAATGCCCATTCTGTGTGTAGAGGTACATAAACCAACCTCGATTTGTTATAGGAAATAGCAATATGAATTGCCATGCATTAAAAAAAGTAAACAGAAAAAGACAATACCACGGAGCAACGCAAAATATGTACAACACACCGTACTTCCACGCTCATCTAACTTCAAACTATTTTTAAAATCACTGACAGCAGGATGTATTGAAATAACTGATAGTAATCTGATTTTATTGTTATTTAATTGTGTCGTTATGAGACAATAACACGGGTCGTGTATGTGTGCTGTTATTTGTTTACGCGTGCCTGATAGCACAACGAAGTGGTGGTTTGTTATAATTTGATGCGGTCGTGATGGCCGATGTCAGTGCCGTCGAGGACAAAAGATGACAGTGCGGCCAGGGTCGCTATGGGGCCGACCCTACATACGATATGGTTTCTGCACATTGTCGCTCGCCTCGCGGCTATGTATCACAATTTTTTTGCGGTGTACGTTCAACGGGTGCGTTTCTATTTTCGAAAGTGTATTGTGTTGTGATTGTGTGTGTGTAGAGAATTAAAAGAAAAAGATAATGCAAAAAAAGTTTAGTCAATATGTAAAACAATTGATTAATACGCGTGTTCTATTGCTGAACTTTTTTTTTTGTTATTTTTAAACATTACTGTAAATTTTTTTTTTTTTTTAATATCTTTAGAATTAGCAAGTGTTTGCACTTACATTAAAATAATATAATAGAATATTTATTGTCAACAAAATTAATGATTACAATCGCACTTAGCGTTAAATAGTAACATTGTTCTGTTGAATTTAAAATATCCAAAGTGTAAGTAGTTAGTTAGGTATTTCGCGTTGTGTAGTTCTCATAGTATTTTAGTTTTGCTAATAATGGCTCTGCCCCTTGTAAAAAACTACCAGATAAATAAATCATCTTGTTGTAAACAATAATAGGCGTGATATTACATTTTGTAAATAGAAATCATGAGATATATAAACATTTAAAAGTCAGCCATAATATAGTTAGCAGTTGCACGAAATAGTGCGAGAAGAGTGTTTTTTTTGTATTGAGTGACGAGACGAGCAGAACATGTGTCTGATGATCAGCAATATGCCTGCCCATAACAATCACATATCACAGTAATGAGCAACGTATAACTGCGTTTTCCAAAATTATACCCCCAAGGATGACATAGGGGATGAAAGTTTGTAGATTATTTTTATCCCTTGGACATATTTGCATGAAATTTCGGAAGACTTTTTTTTTAAATAAGAAGGGACGAGACGAGCAGGACATCTGCCTGATGGTAAGCAGCATGCCTGCCACATAACAGCACAGTGACACGCAGCGATTGGAACATGAAAAGTCCAAATTATTACCTAGCACGGCACTGCGCTCGTCACCCGGAATTATAAGGTGATTTATCGCTTAGCCCAGTACTTTCTTTGGAAACATTGCCCTTCAAACCGGAATACAGTAGTGCTGGGGTACTACGGCGTCAGAATAATTGACAAAGGTATGGTAGTCCCACAGGCGAACTCTGCAAAGAGCCCTACCGCTACAAAAGTGTCCACCAGTATAAAAGTGTCTACCATTAATATCGATAAACGATCTTCGTTGCCGCCAAATTCAATGGGCAACAACCACGATATATTTAATTTTGAAAACTTAAATTGATAAATATCTTATTGATACATTTTTGTTATAAGCGGACGTTACCTGTAACAAGTATTGGCATTCCCAGGTATTAGAACACTGGACGGTCCGTAAAAAGCGTCTGGAACAATGCCAGCAGTTCGCTCTGTTCGAGCGTTCGGCGCGCGCGGCCGTGGAGTGGATCCGCGAGACGCAGGAGCGGTGCGGCGCGGCGGCGGCGGCCGCGGCGGCGGGCGTGGCGCGCGAGAGCCGCGAGCGCGTGCGCCTCCTCGCGCAGCTCGCCGACGGACTCGTCGAGAAGGGCCACCCGCACGCCGTGCAGATCAAGGAGTGGGTCGCTGCTGTGGACGCCAGGTAATCTAATGTCACATCAAATTAACAGCATTTCACTAAGTTCCAATTAAAGTAGGTATCCCTCCCCTCCTAGAGTCGTATTCCTCATGTCTGAGGGTCGTGACCACCACGTTTCAATAACTTCTCAAAGATGAAACTACGCCATCTCCCTCTATCATTAAAGTAGGTATATGCGGTACAGTAAAGGTAGCGGTTCGCCCGGAGACCGCGACAAGAGACCGCGACAGGAGACCGCGATCGGAGACCGCGACTGGCACTTTACATTGTATGGGCGCCAGTTCGCGCCGAGACCCCGACTCGAGACCGAGACACGTGTCACGGTCACGAGACATGTGTCGCGGTCTCGGCGCGAACTGGCGCCCCTACAATTCTATAGTGTCAAGTGCCTGTCGCGGTCTTCTGTTGCGGTCTCAGCGCGAACTTGTGCCTTTATATCCTAAAAAAATATATTTGAAGCGAAAACTTTTTTGGCGCACAATGCACAGATTTTTGTCCTCAAGCGTTTATCACGTTTATAAATGAAAGGAATCTTCGGGTAAACTCGGGACTTGGCGCACTTCTAGATGGCCATGGTCATGTCCTCCTGTTTCATCCGCGTAGTTTCCAAAGTGAGCTATCAAATTCGATTCCGAGTTATAACAGGGAGTCTCTATGAGTGCCATTTTTTTTGTCTGTCTGTGTCTTTGTTCCGGCTTATCTCCGAAACGGCTGGACCCACTATGACGGGGGTTTCACAACTAGATAACTGATTTTCTTATGAATAACTTAGGCTACTCTCACATAGAAAAATAAACAAGGTTCGGCCAAATGAACAGAAGACCCTTAAAATAATTCTAGTTCATATATATATAAAAACTCAGTGGCATGATCTTCGTTCCCAGTGAACTATTCACCAAGACAATCGGCCTTTATGTGTAATTTGGTCTAACTTGATAGATACGATATTATTTATTTCACTTAATGGTCTTTATTATGACAATATACGGGAGAAGCCGAAAGAAACCGTTAATATTTTAATATAATTAAGCTTTTTAGTATGAAAACTAACGTGGCTATTACATATTTTAAATAAATACACGGTTTACTCACGTGTGATATAGTCAATCCAGTCCAACTCAAGTTTTGATCGGCGATCTTTTTCCAGGAGAGTGCGCGCGCGTGTTCGCATCTCGTTTAGCACTCTGACTATATCAAACGTGTGTTACCCGTGTATTTATATAGAATAACTAGCGGCCCGTTCCGGCTTCGCTCGGGTATATATTGTCATGTAAAGACAAAAATAATCGGAATTAACACTATCCTATCTTTTAAGTTGGATCAAACTGCACACGGTGTGCAAGTTTTATTGACATCGGTGTAGTAGTTTAGGAGACCATCGCGGACAAACAACGTGACGCGTAATTTATATATATTATGTATTATGCTGTGTTTAATACCTTGTCACCACAACAATTGCATAACTTTATCACAACAATTGTGATAATCATGAGAATAGCATATTGTCCCCCCTGTAATAAAACCATATTAAGCCTGCTTATGTTACTTGTGACTTAATATTTATCCTAAACTGTAGAAGTTATGATTGTAATGAAACTACTCTTAAAACGTAAACAGAATTTAATGTTTATTTGGTGCTTTTATTTTCAGATATGCGGAATTCAGCGGCTCTATGGAAGGGGGTGAGAGCGAACCCGAGAGCGACTCCGGTGGCACTTCTCTAGCATCGTCACAGGCTGATACCGAGCGTTCTGAGCCGACGCCCGCGGCAGTTGGCGACGATAAGCGACGCTCCGCGCGCAGGAAAGAGTACGTTTTGGCAATGTAGTTAGAGTTTTAAGTTGAACGACATCATTGCGAGTCCGGTAGGACTTCTTTAGCGTCGATGCCGAACGTTCCGAACTGATGAAGGAAGCTGTACGTTATGACAATGCCAATAGAGCTTTATGTTGAACTATCTGAGAAATAATCTCAATGAACTTAAAGATTATAATTACAAGTCATTGCTTCATACGTTGTAAATGTTTGAGACAGTTGTGTTCCCATCATAAAGTACTCATCATTGAATAAATAGGAATGAAAATCAACCCAAGTAATGTTCTTGCCCTTAACTTCATTATATCTTTGCCCAGGTTCATAATGGCTGAGCTCCTGCAAACTGAGCGCGCGTACGTGAAAGATCTGGAAACCTGCATCACATGTTATTTGCGAGAAATGCGCACCGACCCCTCTTCCGTACCCCCGGCGCTACAAGGCAAAGTAAGTATATACCCAAACCAAACAAACGAACCAAAACAAAGGTGATTCCATAACATAACAATCGTTTAATCTTAGTATTTTTACGAAACGTGTCTTAAAATATTTTTCACAAACATGATTCGACTTTATTGCGATAATACAACATACTTGGTTTTGTATCGATCAAATAATTATATATTATCTTGTTTAAAAAGTAATAGAAAGTCATGGTAGAATGACCGAAATGTGATTTTAAGTACTAGCAATTTGATCTGTGTTTCTCAAACTCTCAATTTTGCAAACATAACATTCGTGCTTTTTTTCATCAAATTATTATTATTAATCCATGTTGGAGTGGGGTTCTCTATCGAGCACCTTTCACTTTATACCCTACACCGCGGCCGACCGTCACGCGACATGCAATAGATGAAAGAAAAAGTTTCAGGCTATGAAAAGTTTCACTTTAAAATTATTTGAATGCCTATTTACTTAGTTATAATCTTTTTCACCCTCAATACAACTTTTAAATGCAGATTTGTAATAACCCGAAATGCCCTCATTTTACATATCATTGCAAAATGCAAAATTGTCGCAATATCCTGAATATTTTGCCCGTCGCGATAAAGAAAAGCAGAATTTGTTATAAAGTGGCTTGGTAACGAATTGTGTTAAGCGTACAATATTGCTTAGCAATATATTTCTTTGGAGTGTTGTACTTTATTTAAATAAAATAAAATAAATAATGTAATATGTATCCTACTTATTATAGCAAAATACAAAATTGTCTTATGTATTCCTTAAAATTTTTATTTGGTATTATTTTTTCAAAATTAAGAGTGCGTGTTGTTATTGAGGACTATTTTCGCTTGACAAATGTGTCATAATCACCTTACAACAACATGTTTTGCCTTAACATTACTTTAAACAAAAAATTGACGTTCCAGGAAGACGTAATATTCGGCAACATAGAAGAGATTCACCGCTTCCACGAACGCGTATTCCTTCGAGAACTGGACAAGTACGTCACGATGCCCGAAGACGTCGGCCATTGTTTCGTGACGTGGGCACGTGAGTTCGACATGTACGTCGCGTATTGCCGCAACAAGCCCGACAGCAACGCGGCTGTCGTGCAACACGCGGGGGACTATTTCGAAAGGTAACTTTTGTGGTCGTTTACTTTTGATTCTATAATCCTACCAATATTATGAATCTTTTGGATCTTTGGATGTATGATGCTCAACCACATAACGGTTCGAGTTGAAATTTGTAACACAGTCAGATTTTACGAGACGCTACTTTTTATCCCGGGAAAGTTACGGTAACAGGAACGGAAACAGGTAGTAACGCTCCTAGTCATATATATTTTTAATTTTTGTACGTTAAGTACGTCACAAGAGTAAGCAAGTTGAAGTGGCAATGGGCAGGCCACATCGCTCGCAGAACTGACAACCGATGGGGAAGAAATGTTCTCGAGTGGCGACCACGAACCGAAATACGCAGTGTTGGACGTTGGACGGTCTCCCACTAGATGGACAGATGACCTCACAAAGGTCGCTGGAAACCGTTGGTTGAAGGTTGCGCAGGACCGTACGTTGTGGAAATTTAGGGGGGAGGCCTATGTTCAGCATTGGACGTCTTGCGGCTGATGAAGATGATGAAGTACGTCACGGTGCCCTAAGACGTCGGCCATTGTTTCGTGATGTGAACGCGCGAGTCCGACATGTTCGTCGCGTATTGCCGCAACAAATCCGACAGCTATCGTGCAACCTGCGGGTTTATTTCGAAAGGTGACTGTTGTGGTTGCCATTTATTTTTATTTAGATGTGTCACTATGCTTGAAGACGTGTAGCAATTATTGGTGACATGGCGCTTTGTTCCCAGAGTGCAACGTAAAAAGAAACTAGAACATCCTCTGGCCGCGTACCTCATCAAACCGGTGCAGCGGATCACCAAGTATCAGCTGCTATTGAAAGACCTGCAGGCTTGCTGCGCTGAGGGGCAGGGCGAGATCAAGGTCAGTCATTCTACTGTCATTAGAACTACTTTTTCAACACAAGTTCTTTACAAGTGGTTCCCTGTAAAGTCGGTTGTTCCGACTTACGTGGTTGTCGGACGATAGCTTAACGTGACAAAGCCGACAAAATAATGATAGATGCGGCCCAAACGTACAATGAGCGTAACGGTACATAACGTGACACTTTTTCGTGCATGCAACCAACGACGGCGTTCATCGATTTGTTAGACGTTGTCACGTCAAAGACATGATATGAAAATATATTTGCTTATAATTGTATTGCTGATTTCTATGTGAAGAAATTCTGTGTTCGGACGATGGGAAACCGTCACATTGGTGTAATATAGATCACTCGGTATGTGATCAGGACTCGCACTTGAACTGACAGTTTTTGGAGTACGACCACAGATTCTTAGTGCCATTATGAAATTGTTTTCCTCCAGCGTATGTAGCGTGTTCACATTTCAGGGATTTGTCTACTCTATACGGACAACAATAATTATTTTCCTGTTTATACATATCTTCGCTGCTGACAGCGGATGCCTGAATTATTATTATTGCAATAGTTTTATCCTTAGTGTGCGTAATATTATTAGTCCGACGAGGAATAAGTAAAGGAAAGTACATTACAGAAACATACACATTACGAACAATTACGATTTTAATTTTTAGACTGTACGACAGAATTGCAAAGGTGCATTATTTGGATTAAATTGAATCCAAATAATGCACCTTCTAAGTAAACGTGCTACATCCGCCGTTGTGTGGTGAAACGCAAATTTTTGTATAATAGACGGGCTAACGTTTAATCACCACGCCTATGTTAAGCGACATTGGGGTCGACGATAGAACGCGCTTACCTAAAAGAAACCGATCCACTCTCGACTTGAGACATGGTACCTAGATTGTACCCATCGAGCAAAACCTACTCAGACGTCAACCTAGCTATTCGTATCACGGATATTGGCATCAAACCACTTCGTTAGGGTCTTAGGAACGTCAGTCATGAAAAAGTATCGCCTTTTAGAGCTTTGATAGGAAAAAAAATGGACGGAATTAGATCATGTACATCAGGTGTACACTGGGGCCGAAATGTATCTTATAAATAAAACATTAAGTATAGGTACTAAAAACTGCGGCGACCTTCAATACTTAAGTTTTTGTTGAAGATCAATTTTGGCTCATTTCTCAGTTGAATCCAAAGCGCAGGCTTTGTTACTCCAACGTTGACTATGGCAATATGGTACAAAGTGACTGTGACTATGAGGTATAAAGTGTAAAGCAACTGTTAAGGTACGAAGTAGTGTCATGTGAAATCGTCTTGTCTACGGACACATTTCCAATAACCATCCAAAAGCTTCTCCCTCTCAATGCTAAATACGTATAGATAAATTATATATTCAAAAAAATATAGAAATTATCATTCTTCTCTACAGCTACAACGGGTGTCCAAAATAGACGCTCTGCATTCGTAATGAACAAATTTGATGTGATATTGAAACAAGAACAAAATTGAAAATTTTGATTTATCTTCGTCTTTGACCATGATTTGATCGACCTTTCATTTGATACCCATATTGAGGGAGGATGAGAAAAAAATATTTAGTAAATATTTAGTCCGCCGTTTTGTGGAGGCGGCCATCTTGAATCGATATTACCAAACAAGAACCACCGCAGAGAAACTAGCTTTCAAACGAAAAAAAAAAAAACGCAAATAATTCGGCACATCCGTTTGAGAGCTACGATGCCCACAGACAGATATACAGACATCGACGTCAAGCTTATAACACTTTTTGGTCGGGGGCTAAAAACAGCTGTAGCAACACAAGTACGTCCGCGCGCTGGATGTACGGCTTAAATAGAATGATCTTGGCTTTGATATTGCTTTCGCTTTACCTTGGAATTATAGAGAGAGCAATAGCATACCTTCATAGCATTGCATTTCTAGTTTTTTAGTTAGTCAGACGTAAAGGACTCGAAAATGTGTTGATCTGCTGATATCTCTTCCGCCACTTTAAGTTTGATACCGCACCGGTTGACTGACCTTAGTTGGTAGTTATAGTCTGCCTAAGGACGTCTAGGTTGTGGATCCGATTCCCTCCCAGGATAAATATTTGTTTGGTGAACATAAATATTTATTCTGTGTCTGTCTATGCAATGAAATGAAAAGAAACGAGACGAAACGACACGCTGCGAAATCGAATGTTTTTTTACAATTTTGTCATAGTTACTTTGAGGCGATTTGTTGAATAATACCACGTGATGACCTAATTAATACACTTTTCGCGTAAAAAAATCTGTTTTACAACCATAACAATTAGGTAACTAATATGCGTCCGCCTTATATCTCCTTATCGGCAACTAACGCTCAAGATTAACTCCGCGAGTGATAAGATAGCGACGTCGTACCCAAGATTGACTTAGACTGCGCGTACATTGTATTGCCACAATACTTTAAAATACATTTATAAATCCCGAACGGTGGGACCGGACCTGTGTTCTTTGAAAATATACCTTACTTAACGGTTATAACGTCTCTTTTTGAGATACTCGTGAGGCCACTAAAGGGTTTAAAAAAATGTGTTTAGTGATTAGAAAAAACAATAGTGATTTGAATTACTTAGATTTGTTGGTTTAAAAGCAACGTTTTAGCTGTTAGATATATGCACTTCAAGGAAATATTTGTGAACAAAATTTCGTCAATACAAGTGAACAAAATCTATTACTAATATCATTTTAATGTTTAAATAATAAGTCATTCAGTTCTGTATCACAGTATATGTGTCCTAGGACGTAATAGTTTGTGTCATAACATTGTGTGATTTGTGGTTGGCAGTGATCGAAACCTACAGTTTTTTAAATTTGATGAAACTACGATTAAAAGCTTATGGGAATTATGTGGGCATGCCGCCTGAAGAAGAGATCTAGTCTTCAGACAATTCCAGTGGTGAGTCAGTTTAGTCTTTGTTCTGTGTTTGACTACGTAATATCGAATAATTGTTAGCATTGCTTTTTGACTCTCTTTTATTTATGATGTAGAATCACGGGTGCAGCAAAACATGCGCTTGGTGGTAAGCAACACATTTGGGCATAACATCACAATTCCACGCAGTTATTTGAATATGAAGAGTCCAAATTACTGCTTAGCAATGCACTCCGTGCAATGCGGTTGTCACCCAGTACTACAACATGAAATGCAATTTCTAGGTACTTACTTATTTGTGTTTCAGTTTTGTTAATTCGAAGTGAAAAAAAAATCTGCCCACATTTTCGTGTAAGTAATACCTATTATATACTAACAGCAGTCTGCGATTTTACCTGCGCAATTCCCCGTTACCGTTATCTTCCAGAGATAAAAATGCCTATAGCCCAGGTGCTATTCAAGTCTATAAAATTTAATTGTATTTAAAAATTCATCCCAATCCGTTCCGACGTTCCGACGTGATTCAGCTATGAACACCCAAACTTTCGCATTTATGACATTAGTAGAATTAAAAATGAATTTGTCTCTTAAAACTCAACAAGCATAGTTTGTATTTTGTGTTCAACTTTGTTACATTTTTTCGGAGATTTCTCTTTGAAAAAATTATTTTATTTTACGTTTATGTTACATAAAACAGTTTTTAAACGCAAAGTTACGCTTGTTTCAACTGCTTTACTTTATGTTTAGTTAATTAATGTTATGTAAATTTAAATACCTATCCCTGGCTGCCAAACATTTGACGTCGAACAATGTTGTCTATTTGACTGTAAGAAGTAAATGTATTTTGACAGAAGGAAGTCTGTTGGGGCAGCTAGTCAGTAAATATCTCCCTACTGAGTCTGTGGTTATTAATCCATGTATATAAAAATGAATCTACGTTTCCCTTGGTCATCGCATCACGCGTAAATGGCTGAACCGATTTCGTTAATTATTTTTTTGTTATATTTGTTATTGTTAATAGAAAGATCATATGAAAGAAAAAAATAAGAAGATTGTTTGGAAAATTTAAGATTACTTGACCACCATACAAAATTGTTTCTAATCTAACCTTAGCGTTTTGGAATACTAACTTTTTCATGTAATTTTATGACATTTGACATTGAACAGAACAGAATACATGCTGCAAATATCGTCAAAGAGGATGTAAAAAACTGAATATCGTTTATAACAGATACTTCGGACAGAGTTATCACTACATAGAATATAACTACAAGAACAATATTAAAATTTTTGATTAACCCCTGACTACCTCAGATTTGTTATCTGTACAACATTCTACTAGTCAAGCCCTTTCATTTGATACCCATATTAAAGGAGTTGTGAAAAAAGAAATGTATTTCACCATTTTGTGGAAGCGGCCATCTTGGATTTGAAATTTGTCATAGTGCAATGTATTCTACTAGTCAAGCCATTTCGTTTGATACCCTTGTTGAGGTAGTAGTGAAAAAAATAGTGTAACTCGCCGTTTTGTGGTGGCGGCCATCTTGGATTTGTTTTTTTTTATGGTGTATAGTATTCTACTAGTCAAGCCCTTTCATTTGATACCCATATTGAGGTAGGTTGTGAAGAAATATTTTGTCCGCCATTTTGTGGCGGCGGCTATCTTGAATCGACATTAACCAAACATAGCTAAGAACATCCGCACGGATATTAACTTTCAAATAAAAAAAAACCGCATCAAAATCGGCCCATCTATTTGAGCTCTACGGTGCCATAGACAGACACACACACAGACAGACATCGACGTCAAACTTATAACACCCCTTTTTTGGTCGGGGGTTAAAAATACCTTATGGTTTTTTAAAGTTTTCCAATGTTTACACTTATCGCCATCTCGCCTGATTTTCAGTGACGATGCGGTTTACGATGGAGCATGTTTACCTAGAAGAAAACGATTCAGTCTTGATTTGAAGACACCATTATTGTAACCACCGGGAAATACTCACTTAGCCCACGTATTCCACAAATTAAATTACACTTATTTACGAAGTGATTTTAAGCAATTCAGTATTAATCCTTATCATGAAGCACCTTTAATACAGAATGAATTTGATTTACATTGCACGCGTGCGAAGCCGGGGTGGGTCGTTAGTATAATTTTGAAAGTCGTTACCATCGTCTATGCTAGCACGAAAGTCGTCGTTGTCTTTTTACTGGTTGTCTAGAAGGAATTGTTCTGAGCAATAAAGTTATTAAAGTTAAAGTGAACCCCAATTAGTGGCGGTGGTTTATAAGTGTTTTAATATAGTAATTATTTTTATTTTTGGTACCATAAATAGTTTTCTATTAATCTATCTATCCGTAAAAATATCGGACAGTACACGTTAAACTCGTTAGTAAGCAGTCCACGGCAATTAGAACAGAAAGTTAGCTGGCACGTTATGTGACAGCCATCAACTACTAATATACGTCCTAAATGACATTCCATTTTATCGTGGTTACAAGAACGCAATTAGCTCACTTTTTGGGTTCCGTTCGAATTTCCTATAACTGCGGCTGAGATTTTTTGTTCGGTGTTGATTTTAGACTAAAATATAATACACAATTTTTTTTGGTATTCAATAATTTGGTATTCATTGACAAAAAAAAGTATGTAGATCGTTTCGAAAACAAAAATTCGACTGCTCTCGACCCGATGTTAATAGGTACCTATGTGATTTACATAAGTAGTGGTAGGACTCTTCGCAGAGTTTGCCTGGGGAAGTACACCTTTGCGAGGTATTCTACTGCCAAGCAGTAATGTGCAAACATTATTGTGCTCCGGTTTGAAGGGCAATGTCTCCAGAGAATTTACAGGGCTTAGAGTTATAATATCTTAGATATCTGGGTGACGAGCGCAGTGCAGTGCTGAATAATGATTTGGACTTTTTGTGTTCCAATAGCTGCGTGTCACTGTGCTGTTATGTGGCAGGCATGTTGCTTACTATCAGGCGCATGTCCTGCTCGTGTCGTTACTCTATATTATGAAAATAAATAAACACGTTGAACTATAAACCTAGAAAAAACTTTAAGCTATAATTTCAATACATGGACGCAAAAGACGATGTGTGTTTTAAAACCTGAGAGCGATCTCTTATTTTCAAAAATCAATTTATCTTTTACCCCACTTTTCGACCTATGTTGATTTTGTAGTGTGACTGTGGAGTTTTATTATTACCGAATTATTGGTTTTTCTCTAATGAGAAGAGTATTACAAACTTATTCCACCATACTGACAAGTTAAATGCCAAATATTTATATCAGCACTTGAATCAGACTGCTCGTAATTACAAAAAAGCGCCATCGTTTGGTTGTAGTTCCAAAGACTCGAACGAAGAGGTTTGACACACTGTCTTTATAAGAATATATAATCCTTGGAACGCGTTGCCGGATGGATATAATGCGGGTATCTTTAAGTCTAGAGTGATTCGGTTTCTTAGCGCTTTCCGTTATGGCCGGTCCGTGATGGAGCGCGTTCGTCATCGCTTAACAACTGGCAATATGACGGTCAAGTACAAACCTATTATCGATAAAATACTAATCCATAACTTCACACGTCAGCTACTTTTAATCTACTAAAAATCTGTCAATAATAAATCTACTAAAAATCTACTTATAAACTACTTTTTTTCTTTACGCGGACTAGTATTAAAAATACAGAACCCTCTGTGTGCATTGTCTGACTTGCACATGGCCGATTTCGTGTAATTCTTTTTTAAAAACCTTTTAACAGTCCGTTCCGTTAACTCACCTTGTGCACGCTCGGTGTCCAGGAAACTCATCATTGTGAGAATTGCTATGACGTGATAAGTCATATTCGTGGTAGTGTAATGATATTAAAAGGGAATATTAGTGTATTTATTAACTTACCTACTTAGAACACATTGTGAAGACGTATTCTAAAATTATAAATATATTGTAAGTATTTTGATTAATACTTTAATTACTTTTTTAATTTCATAATAATACAAAGGTATGAACAATATTTACAAATATTAATTAAAACAAGCACTCCCTACAAATTAAACACGCCTTAATTTGATTAACTTGTATTATTAATGTACAAAAACATATTTATGTCTGCAAAAAAACCCGACTTCAATATAAAAATTAAACTATCACAGTTTACTAATGTCAATAGAATTAATCATTAACTAATATATCTTCGATGTACCTATGTTTATTTTTTATTTATGTTGATATTACGTAAACCACTCCGCCGATTTCGATAAAACTTATTTGAGGTCATTCGGTGTGACTTTCAGACAAAAGGAATCAGCGAAATCGGTTTACTCAGTAGCAAGTTCAGAGGTTACATAAAAAGGCAGTTGAATTGAGAAACTCAAATTTTTTTGAAGTCTGTTAAAAAAATTGGCGAAAAGCAAACGTGACGCCCAATAGTAAGCTGTTTCCGACGCTCATGAATACCTGTAGCATCAGAGCTCTGGACGATTTTTTGCTTTTTTTTTATAGTATGGAACATTAAGAGAGAGTGAAACATTTTAACAAATATTACCTAGCACCGCGCTGCGCTCATCACTCGGAGATATAAGGTGTTTTATCTATTAGCCCGGTATTTTCTCTGGAAACATTTCCCTTAAAACTAAACACAGTAATGTTTGCAGACTACTTCTTGGTAGTAGAAAAAAACGATAACTGGGAAAGGTGTGATACTTCCCCAGGCTGCAAAGAGTCTTACTACTATTTTATTTATTTTTAATATTTTTTTATGGGTTTTTGTTGAATTTCATTGGGTTAAGTCAAAAGCCCTTTGACGAAGAAAATTTCCCGGACATACATATTGTTACAATCTTGGTATTTTCAAGTCGAAAAGAATCGCTTTCAACCATGTAAGCGCGCTCCTCGTAGACCGCACCGTACAGTACAATGGCAGTCGAGGGTAAACCTATAATAGAAAAAAAAACAGTCCGGTCAGCGGGAAAAATATACGGTACAAATTGTTACAAAAATATCGATTATTTTATGTTACAGCCCATGTAACAAAGACTAGATTGTGTCATTTGAATAGGTCTGAAAATGTTAAAAAAAAGTTTATATGTAAGTATTAAGAAACGCATCATTTCAGTGTGAAAACCAAATATATTGTTTGAATTGACAGATTTTTGTATAGTTTTGTGTTGCAATCATATTCGCGTTAATTAACCCAACCATATATGATAATAGGTAAATTATTTATTTGAATCAGATTATCCTGTATCTCCCACCCGGCCTTCTACCGCCTAACTAAATCGGCTTTAGCTTTGCTGTTGCTGTCTCTATCATTTCAAGCGAAAAAATTGAGAGGGCGACGTCAAAGCTAAGACAGTTCTTGTTAGGTGGTAGACCCCCGATAACGTCTTTCCGCGGCTAACAGAAAACCTAAAATTATAATAAATATTACAAAAACGATAACTACGTGTAGGTAATCACAAGCATACAGTATACTTAACAACCGTTTCCCCATTGATAATTTCCAATTAGTGTTGTTATGACTCATTCGATAATAGATTTTTTTTAAGAAGTAGCGGTGTGTTCTACAATTCTTCGGGTACATATTTCTTAAAATCGAATATCACTATCATCATTATTATTCCCGGCCCTAAATATTGGTAAAGACCAATCATATAATTTATTTTTTCAGATAAAACAAAAACCGACTTCAATTTAAAAATAAACTCAGAGAATTGACAACATTTTAGAAGAAGCTAACTAACTCCTCTAGATAAATCTAAACAAATAGTTTTTAATTCATATTTCGAAAACCTCTACACATTTCGATACAAAGAAAAAAAAAATTCTCCGACTACCTCGGATTTGTAATCTGTACAACATTCTACTGGTCAAACCCTTTCATATGATACCCATATTGAGGTAGGTTGTGAAGAATTATTTTGTCCGCCATTTTGTGGAGGCGGCCATCTTGAATCGCTATTAACCAAAAAACATAGCTAAGAACAACCGCACGGAAATTAACCTTCAAATAAAATAAAAAAAACACATCGAAATCGGCCCATCCGTTTGAGCTCTACGGTGCCACAGACAGACACACACACAGACAGACGGACAGACAGACATCGACGTCAAACTTATAACATCCCTTTTTCTTCTTTTAATCGGGGGTTAAAAATGAAATCGGGCCTTTGAAGTATTTTCTATCAATCATAAAAAATAATAATAAAAAAGATTCACAATTAGCGGCATTATCGCGAACCTACATACATAAAAAAAAAATACGAGAACCTATTTTTATTAGTCGTTTAAAAATTTAAGCAGAAAATGCTGGACCTACGGATTATTTATTCCGTATGTCCTGTATTTGTCGGGTCAACAAGTATTAATTTAATTTAGCTAGAGCCATATTTAACTACCAGGCTGAAGTGACTACTCTCAGCGGGACAGACATTCGAGTTGCGGTGCCGAATTCGGCCGTTTGACGAGTCTACAATATAAAGAGTCTACTTTACGCAGCTTTCATGTCCATAAACACGAGTAAGCTCCTCCACAAACACTTATTTGCGTAGTTCGCAGACGTAAACAACATTTGCATAGTAATGTGCGTTATTTCGGACAGTGGTACTCAAGGCCGGTGTCAAGGAGTGCGAAAGAATTTCTTTATTGTTTGCTGGCCGGGTAATTTTGTTAGTAGGATTACCCTAAATAAACTACCGCAAAAACGCGTATGCTTATATTTTTCCTTACTCGTGTAATCTCGAGGTTGACATGGGACGAACGAACTGTTTATCTTATAAGTACTATTATTTGCTTCTGAGGGTAATTCGACATCTTTGTATACTTTTGTTCGTTGCGAGATGAGGACATGAGTTTACTACATACCACTTTAATGCAAAATAAGCAAATAAACATTCACCATTATTCAATATTCATGAAGGCGAAATAGAGTTCAGACATCATGCTATCTACACTATCGATGGTTAGTTTGAGTGAGGAACATCGTGATCGATGCGTCATTTATCGGGATATCCATTTTATGCATTTCATCTTCCACCGCCTAACTAAATGTTTGCTGTTAAACCATTCATTGCCACGAATATCGGCACTACGAACGCTTAATCAACACCCTACCCTACTAGAATTTTTTAGTGATAGAGTTTTGCAGTGGTAGGAGTCCATCTGAGGAAGTACCAAGCTTTATTAGGGCTCTTAGCAGATTCCGACTGGGGTAGTACCACATATTTGTCTGTTACTCGTATTTTACCACCAAGCAGGAATGTGCAAACATCACTGTGTTCCGGCAGACTTGAACTTGAAACCGACTTGAAGGGCAATATTTCCAGAAAAATAACTAATTAATTTGGGCTAAGAGATAAATTATTTTGTACCTCTGGGTGACGTGCGCAGTGGAGTGCCAAGCAGTGATTTGGACTCATGTTCAAATAGCTTTGTGGCTCTTAACTGCTATGACTAGGCTTGTTGCTTATCATCAGGTGTATGTATGTCTTATATAAAAATATGTTATACAAAAAAGTGGCTCAAGTTGGGTAACAACAAAAAATTATTTAATGAATTATGCATTTGAAGGTTTACCTTAACCATGGAACATTCGACAATCATCAGATGAGGTGGAAGCCACACAACTAATACTAAGTTGAATTAATGTTCCGTAATTTCATTGGTAAACAAGTGAATTCATAAAAGTCTCGGGTAAACAGAAAAAACACTGGAACTTTGTGACCTTATTCGGTTTGACATTGAAAGATTACGAGTTCCCTCTTAAGTAATTGTGCTCGACATTTTGTATCTTCGACTTTTTTGTTGGCATACTTTAAAGGAATTACACAACAATTCAATCGGCTAGTTTGGGGCTAGTGTTTGTGTGAAGAATGTCCAACAGTATTTATGTAGTGTTCCACGTCCTCGCTATTAGGCTTTGCGGAGAGATTAACTTATCTGAATAAGCTGTGTGTGTATTGCTTTGACATAAATGTTGCGAGTCGTCTGGCAAACTGTTGACTACCACCGTCTAACCTTGTGTGTGTGAACTATTCAATTTCACAAAGGTACTAAATTACAGCACCGGCACAGTGCTATCAATTGTCGTTACGTTAAGGCGCTGTTTGTTTAATGTTTGTCTAACTCACTGAATACTGATTACTAAAATTCGTTTATCGAAAGACTAGAAAGAAAACATTCACCAAAGACAATATGATCTAAATATTTTAATTCGTAGGATATGTATGGAAGCATAGAGTTGCATTTTTTTTTGTTTCAAGCTGCAGTGTCTTTAAATATCAGTATTTTTGAAGTGTATCTAAATGTATGTAAATCTAAATTTTTCATAGGCAGATGAATGTCTAAACATAATCAAGATGAGCAAGTCCACTTCCAGTCGGAAACGTGCCATAATTTAGTTAAATAACTTTTTAAACGTAATGAATGTTTGATTCTAACCGATTGGATTGGATCCTAAACTATTAAAATGATTTTCATTATTCTTCTTCCCATGTTACTCTTTCCTTTGTCGTGAGAAAAGCACATTACTCTTACAGCATTAATGTCGTGTTTTTGAGCTCACAATGCCTTCTCACCACTTCTATTGCTGTGGCTCAAACCACAACATGAACGTGTATCTATCTATTCTTTGTCGCGCTCTGGGCCAGTAGTAAGCCCAAGAAGGATAGAATACCTTGGATTGAGAATATCGTATAGTTTTGCATTCAGTAACAAAACGTTCAAAATTATTCCTATAAGAAAAACACACATAATGTAATGTCTCTCTAACTGAAATTTTGGGGACAAAAACCAATAAATAAGCCCTGGTATTCATCCTAAGGCCTATACCAATTAGCTAATTACATTTTATTGAAAGTTAGGTCGGCCACCACTAAGAAGGTTTCCCTATTACGTTGAATGTTGTAGTAATACTTAATTATTTTCTTTTCATATTACCGTCCAATCTTTTTTGCAAGCTTATAAGTCCGAACTAAATAGAAGCGGATTTTACCTACAAAAACTAAAATGATAAACTATTTTCGTACATAAAATTAAACCGACTTCAAAACCACAAATATGCACTCAAAAGCGAAAAATAAATTAAAATCATTATTACAAGTGCTACTCACTCATCTATTTGAAGTCGGTGCCAGTCAGGCCAAAAATACAATGTAGGCACGTGGTAGGTAGGCATATTCACAACCTGTTAGTCTTGTCTAGCACCGACTTCAAATAGATAAGTGATATTAATTTAGTTTTCGCTTTTGAGTGCTTATTTGTGGTTTTGAAGTCGGTTTAATTTTTGTACGAAAAAAGTTTATTTTACCCTTTTTAGTGCAAAACAAGTTTTAATTTACGCATTTATCCAATTTCGTAGTGAAAGGTTCGAGTTTCATAACTTTTGTGAAATCTACAATTACGTCATCCAGAAAATTGAATGTAAATTTTAGTTTTTGGTTCATATTTCAAAAACCACATACCGATTTCGATAAGATTTATATAGGACCATTCGGGAAGCATACCCATCCGAACATAAAAATACATTTTAAAATCGGTACGGGGGTTCTCGAGAAATCAGGTAACATACATAAAAAAAAATACGGGTCGAATTGGTAACCTCCTCCTTTTTGGAATTCGGTTAAAAATTGTAAATACTTAAAATTAAAAAGGTTATTTACACAAATCTAACTTTCTTTTATTTTAATTTGATAACCGTTTGTTCGAGTACATTCCGAGCGAAAGTAGACATAATTTTAATGAACGTTAAACGCTTGACGATTCACCTTAAACGGAACGTGGTCGGTTGGAACTATGTTTGTGATTAAACATGTAAACGTTCCGTAGTCCAGTTAGTGGTAATTACCGCATTCGGTCAAATTTTCCTCGTCGGAGTCCTGAGTCACCAATCAGTTCCCGGAGTGACTGGGTGCACAGCGTGTGTTCTTCGAGAACTATTTAAAAAATGTCGTGGAAAAGTGATGTTTTTGTGCTACTGTGATGAAATATCGATAATGGCAACCATGATAAAGTCGATTATCAATTCGAGAATGAACAGGATCGGCCCTACCATATCGTTAAGTACTCAGGACTTGCGGAGGACTAAATATGTAGGTATTGTGTATAGTCATGTTTAAACTATTTTCTAAGCGATGGTTTTGTGTTTTGTCTGCTTATTGCGATGCGCAAATTATCGTGTTTATTTTATTAATATTGATATAACGCGAATAGGTACGTCTTAACTGGGCTCGAGACTACACTGAGTGGGATGTGTAGGCGTGGTAGTCTAATCGCAGCTTTGTGGACTTCATATTTTTGTGAAAAGTTGAATCTTCTTCGACAAGATTCTTTCTTCAGTATGTTTTCCAATACCTTTAAAAATGTGTGACAAAAAATTAATTATAAAATGTTAAACATAAAGTAAAATTGTTCAAAAGTAGCTGCAGGAAAAATATGAACTGTTATTACTGTTGAAAATATTTACGTAAAACCTGTTTTGGGACCGCTAGCTTTATTTAAACATATTTACTCATAGGTAAGCGTCTTATAAGTCTTTGTCATCTGTTGTCTGGTGGCAAAGTTTTTGTGTTGTACATTAGGAACAAATTATTTTATTGACTAGAATGTGATGTTACTTCAAATGTTTCAAATATTACTATGCAACAGTATTGTTTCAAGTCGCATGGCTGACGAATGATTTAAAATGTAGGCATCTATTAATAACAATGATCATCATTTTAATGTGGATGCAATGTTGACTCATTTGTTAATGTTTCCTATGCTTGTTATTATTTGTAACTAGAAGCGCTCCGCGGAGTTCCCATTGCTCTTGTTTACCCGCGATAAAAAGTAGCACGTGTGTTATTCGAGACCATATACTACATTATACAAAATACATACATATGTAATCATTTTTCTGTTCCAAATATCATCAGACATTCAGCAGTTTTGGGATGAAACAGTTACTAATTACATAAATACATCCATCTTATATACTTATTTACTTGGCTATTATTATATTAGCAGAAAGTAGGACTAGCAGGTCACATCAACATCATAGGGAACGGCTGTATAGGCTGTAACAATGTATGTTACCGTAAGTGCCATAAATAGTGCAAGGGGTTCAACTTACTGTATAGATACAGAGACAGACCACAGGGTCGCATAAATGATCAGAACCAGATTTTGGCGACTATATAGATTTAGCCAGAAAAAGGCGCTGGTGTAATCACGTCCCATCGGACGTAAACACGTGAGAGACAAAACTGGTAAAACATACCTTCTTTTAAAAAAAATCAGTACAACTTCAACTGTCTTTTCTTACACTTATGTCCGGGGAACCGGCAACTTTACATTCAACCACCAGTTTGTTTACCAGTTTCTAAATTTAATGTTTTGTAATGTTTGTTTTATTTTTTGCGTAGCCGATTTTGTTGAAACTATACGTAAATATACTCCATAAAAAACTTCTCAGTGGTCGGAGTGTCTTATAAATCGAAAATGAACCGGTTCCCAGTAGGCTGATGCGCTTCATTGTAGACCGTGTCGTCACTTAACATCAGGCGAGATGGTGGTGATTATAGGTAAAAACAATTAATTTAACATTGAAATTTAATTCTGTAATGCTTGCGCGAGTTTGAGATTTTTTTCTCAGTACATTTCCTAGGACGTAGATTCCCTGTAATAGAGGAAGGGTTAAACAAATATTACAGCTAAAATAACGGTACTTTTGTGTTATCAACAGAATCACAAACGATATGATGATACGATATGATTTTAAATTTGCAAATTTAGAGTTCACCCGTGATTACAACTATTAAAACCATTCAATTTAGCTTGTTTATGGTATCAGTCAGCGGAACCAGGCAAAAAATATGTCGGAAAACCATTTATTCTCTTCGACAACGACATATAATATCTATTCGCTTTACAATTTATACAACTCGTACTTGACCGGTTTTGTTATTTTGGGATTTGAGTATAAAGGAATGTAGACAGATCAACATTGATAAAAATTCTGGGAATATGATTTAACACAAATTAGTATTAATTAGAAGCTGTTAGTTATTGTGTACAGCAAAGATAATTATTATTTGTCTTTAAATTATTGAGCAAGTGATTATTAAGTCGTTAAACGATATCCTTATCACAATATAATTATTGTTAAGTATGCAGTGATGCGTAGTTCTAAAGACCCAATGTTGAAGGGATTCTAATTGTAATGCTCTACTTAATATTATGAATGCGAAAGTAATCTGTGTGAATTTTAACAATTTCACGCCTAAACAACTGAATCGAATTCCACAAAATTTGATACGGGATAGTCTATAGCATGTGAACGTCTTAAATAAATATTGTATTACCCTTACAAAAGGTTACCAAACTACCCCCTGCGTGTCTATAAGTGCGTCTTGACTAGACAAACATCTGTGTGTCGTAACTGTAATACGTTAATCATTTATTTTTGCCGTAAGTATTCAAGTTATCTCTGGGGGATGAGTGCAGTGCAGTGCTAGGTAATGATTTGGACTCTTCATGTTCCAATAGCTGCGTGTCACTGTGCTGTTATGTGGCAGGCATGTTGCTTACCATCAGGCAGATGTCCTGCTCGTCTCGTCACTTCTTATTTAAAAAAAAAGTCTTCCGAAATTTCATGCAAATATGTCCAAGGGATAAAAATAATCTACAAACTTTCATCCCCTATGTACCCCTTGGAGGTATAATTTTGGAAAATGCAGTTATACATTGCTCATTACTGTGATCGTACCTACCAATTTTTACAAAATGTCATGCATGTCCATGACCATGACATGTCCTAGGCAAAAAAAGTTTTGTAGAGACTTTTATTTAACCCCCATTTTGGAGGGAACATTTTTATAAATCCTTCCTTAGTAAATGCCCACATTATAGGATAAATACGTATGTGAAATTTTGACCTGTGCGTTTACATAAAAAAAATCATCTCTAAAGAAATACGTGTACGAAAATTAAAACATGTCCTAAGGCCTGTTTGGCCTGTCGGTTTATGTAAAATCTTTCATCCCCTTGGAGATTAAATTACGAAAAACACTATTACACGTAACTCAGTTTAAGCCGTAAGTTTTAGCCGTACTTCATTCATACGAAATTTCATGGTAATGTGTTCAAGGAATAAAAAAGTTTTATACAAACTATCAACTCCTATTTCTTCCTTTTTGGGGTTGAATTTTGAAAAATCCTTCGTTAGTGGGTGCTTACGTAATATTCATATTCATTTATTCATACAACAAGTACACGTCAACTATTTGTTTGATATCAATTTTACAATTTATGGTGGAAATCACACAATTAAAAGTAGGTAGGTACTAATAAACAATATAAAAAAATAATAATAATAGGTACCTTAGGACTAAATAGATAATAATAAGAATACGTGTGCGAAATTGTAAGTTTCTAGCCCTAACAACGCGAATGGTTTTGGCTGTGCTTTGATCTATCAATCCTTTATCTACCTTTGCCTTTGACATACATATATAGCTTTGATTGAATGAAAAACATTAAACAAAACTTCCTGGTAAGAAGAGTTCCTTATCACCTTTTGTATCTGGATTGAATTCAAAAGTATTGAGTACCTCTTTCACCTTATCGCTGGGAGGCCTGGGAGGTCCACAGTCGCTTTCCACGAAATATTAACCGTGGCTTAAATCGGCAAATGGTTGAGCTACGAGCACGAGGCCTTGAACGTTTATCTTTACCTAGTAAAAATAAGTAAAAAGCGGGCTTAAAAAAAGGCTTAGACCTACTGAAAGATCGAACGAAATGATAGCACAATCTGTCTGTCACAAAGATGTAATCTGTACGTGGCTTTCTGTTTTACGGCTGAAAGTAAATTCCACCGTTTCTTATATATCTATACCTATAGTCACACAAGGCACAATTAAATTATTCGTTACATCCATCTTTTCGTAAAATCGATTTTGTGGGATTATTTTTAAAAAACCGCTTGTCTTCATTTGTTATTGCTTAATGATAACTTGCAACGTAGGTACTTCCATAAAATTTGCTTTAAAATTAACGATTTCTGCAAACTACGAGAAATATATGTATGGAGTACTGCTCGCACCTTTGGGATGGATCGGCTAAGTATCAGCTGGAAGCTCTGGAATCGATCGAGAGACGTGCCAAAAAGCTCATAGGCAATGACATTCTCGTGCGAAAAAGACTGCAAAGTCTCGAACATCGCCGGAAAATTGCTAGGTTATCGGTTTTTTATCGGATACACTTCGGAGAGTGTGCGACTGATTTGTACGATCTAATACCACCTTGCCCTTTTTTCTATCGGAATGCTCGTAGCTCGAAAAAGCGACATCGTTTCATGGTTGATGTTCCAAAGACTCGAACAAAGAGATTTGACTCTACTTTTGTGATAAGAACGTCTAGGCTGTGGAATACGTTGCCTGAGAGGGTTTTTCCGGATAGTTACAATCTTTGTGTCTTCAAATCGAGAGTGAATCGGTTTCTTCTAGGTAAACACGCTTCATCGTAGACCGCATCATCGTTTAACATCAGGCGAGATGGCGGTCAAGTGTAAACCTATAAGTTAAAAAAAAAAAAAAAAAAACAGGATGGACGGTTAATTGTGCCTGTATTTTAAGGACAGACATTTTGTGTTTTTAGTAACAATAAATAAACTCTAAATAAACCTCGTCAATTCTAGAAAATATGGCATTCTTCATTTCTGTGAATAAAATAAACGAAATTGTTAACCAAAATAAAAATAAAGTTTTTAGGGGAAAGAATCTGATAAACTACCTCAAACTGTATAAAAATCATATAAATTGCTTTATGTTACACGTGTGTTGCCTAAGTTATTGAAGATAGAACAAAATAATGTAGGTACTTACTACAAGAACACATAAAAGAACGCAATAAAATGATCTTGATACTACATGTGCAACAAGTATGGTTATGTTCCAATAACTTTTTAATTTAAATTATGTTATGGTAATTTGGGTAATATTTCGTTTTTTTTTCACAAAATATCAAACATTTTACTAAACTTTAATATATGTTTGAGCCGTACGAACCCGTAAAAGGCTGCTAAACTATACTATCTATACTAATATTATAAAGCTGAAGAGTTTGTTTGTTTGTTTGAACGCTAGGATCTCGGGAAGTACTGGTCCGAATTGAAAGATAATTTTTCTATTAGACAGTCCATTTATCGAGGAAGACTATAGCTTACACTTTTTAGCTAACAACTCAGAAAGTGAAACAAAGATAGTTTAAATCATTCTATATTACATCAGTATTTCAACTAATTAGCCATTCTGTTTAACATCGGTATTTTAAACTTAAATCTATCTATAATTCATTTCGATATCCAACCATCTTTTCAGCTATCTGTTTTATTTTACAGCTATAGAACAACGCTACTATCAATAGAAGCGGAGCATGAATTAAGAATGTAACAAAAACGTTTTTGAGAGTTTTCGTAGCGTGCTTTGACATGACAGCATGTGTTTAAGAAGATTACGTCAACTTCAACGTAACTTTGTCTTTTCGCTTCCATTCGGTAATGTCACCGTAAGTTCGCCTATGTCCAAGATTGCGATTGAATATAAACCTTTGCTTATCAAATTTGTTTCTAAATCTGAGTTGGTACGACTAATTTGCGACAGGTGGCGTAGCAGGTAGCTGAAGAGGTTTTTTGTTTGAAAGCGAAATTATCAGGAATGACTGAACCGATTTCATTCAATATTTCATCGTTGGATATGTACGGGATCCCGATGAGTGTTATATAATGTACCACGGGCGAAGCCGGGACGGATATATAGTGCGTGATATAATTGAAATTAACTTGAATGCCAGTAAAAAATGCACAGTGGCAATAGTTCGGAATCAGATTGCTCATTCATTCCTAAATAAATAAATTTAATATTAATTGGTACGATAATCATGTGAGGCTTAAAGACGAAGGTGAACCGATGATTTCTAAAAAAACAGACTCACGCCATGTCGTAGACCGCATATCGTCGTTGAAAACTAGCCAACGACATGGCTATCAGCGTAATCTTAAAGCATATTCTATTCGAACATATTGCATATAAACATATTGTAACGCTGCCGAAACGTCGAGGTATTTAAACAATAAATTAAATTGTGATTAAGTCCTGTGCATTAAAAACATTATGTGTTCAAATCGCGAAAGTTTAAAAACCATATTTTATTCGAAGTTCTAAGTTTAGTAACTTGGGTTAAGCATTTAACGGGGTAACTCATTCAAAATATTTTGATTAGAAAGAAAACAAATAAATTATGTCAAGGTTTAAGGAACAGGAAAACAAATTTTCCACAGATTTAAATATTTTGATTAGAAAGAAAACAAATGAATTATGTCAAGGTTTTTGGATCAGGAAAACATTTTTCTCCATAGTTAAATCAGTCAATCTTTTACTACTTACGTACTTTTACTTTTTAATCACAAGTTTGGATTAAAGAGCAAAAGTGCGTTTTACCGTTACGTACTTTGCTGTTATGTGGCAGGCATGTTGCTTACCATCAGGTACATGTCCTGCACGTCACGTCACTCTATATTAAAAAAAAAATGTTAATGCCAGGTCATTCTTAGTCATATATTTTACCTGATCCATGTTTATTATTTAACTGTATTGTTCACATAATAGGACATTCGTGGTATAACACAGGGTGTAGTCAAATGGCGGCCGTGGTAAGGATACGAACAGCCGCGTCAAACTGTTTTGCGCGGACCCAAATTATGTTTATTATTCTGAGTATTCTATCCCTACTATATATGTATATTGGTAATACTACTAATATTGAAAATGTGAATGTTGATGAACATGATTTTTTTTTTGTTGCTCAATCACGTTGGAACGCGAGAATGGAATGGATTGAAATTTGGAATATAGTCTGAAATAGCAAATAAGCTACTTTTTATCCCGGGAAAATAACGGGAATTATACGGGGCGAAGTTAGTAAATCTTATCTTTACTAATATCCTACCATACTAAATCTACAACGACATATGTATAAATTTACTAGCTGTGCCCTGCCACGTTTCGCTGTGGTACATTGTGATCCAAAAATTAGATGAAAACAATCCTTGATGGGGATTATAAATCATTCTGAAATTTCAGCTCGATCGGTGCATAACTTTTTGTGTTTTTGAAGCGTACACAAACCAACATAACATTTTTATATATAGAGATATGTAAATCATATACTGGTACTTTCCATCGTTTCCAAGATATTCTTAAAGCGGAAAACGGGCCAATATGGTCCTATTGTTTTGATGTACGGACCCCAAATCAAATTAATTGGTCATGCGTGGTATTTTTTTGCTACTGTTTTGAGAAAAAAATAATATTTATTTTAGGTTATAAAACTAAACAATATTTTCATTGATTTTTGACAAAAGATTACAATCCATTATGGATTAGTATAGGTAAACTTGCGTAACCATTTACAAAGCCGACTCCTGAAAAATAAATCGGATTATTATATTAGTTGGACCCAGGCCGTCCTGTTTACCCCTTTATGTTTGTATTCGAGGAACTGATGGGTTCATAATCATTTTCAAGAATTACTTGTTCGTCACGAATATAACAAACCATACAGTCTTGTCTTCCGCTCAGTCACTTATGTGTGTCAATTATATTTATTCAAAATTATTTGTCACTTGTATTGGGAATAAACTATACTTACTAAGTTGTACAGTCTGTATCTGGTAAGTGTAGTAAGTAGTACCTAAGTACTAAGTACATAAGACTACCGCCTTATCACTTGCCGATACAGAACAAACAATTTCGAAATATCCGGATTTCGAAATATGAAAATTACTATTTCACCCGAATATTTTTGTTTGTTTTGTATCCCGGTTAAGTCTTACATAGTCTAGCAATATCTAGCGTAGACCTGCTCGGACACCCCAGTACAATTTCGAGGTATAGGTGGGTGGTATCGCGGTGATACTTTTATAAATTTATTTCCTTCTATTTTGTCACTTTTACATTCCCTATATTATTCCCCTTCATATTATAGTTATTTCGTTTGACCGACAAATTATAACATCATGGTCATACTACATTAGGTATTCTGTAAATATACTTATGTAAAATTTAAGATTTTTGGAACAAATTGCGAAGACTCTGTTCTTTACAAAGAATATGTTTATTCTTACTAATAAAATAATGTGTTTATTCTTAATACAACATTAAAATTTGTTTGAAACAGTGTTGTTCAGTAGTTTAAGTTCATTTATCGACGAAGGCTATATTAACATTGCTCTAATAACAGTTGGAGCGGAGCATGAGTAACGAATGTAGCAAAAACGGGAAAAAATATTTCTATTCGAGATCTCCGTTGCGTGCGCTGCATAAACCGTAAAAATTATAGATAATAATTTTGTAGTCTTTTTTCTCTAATCGCGGGCAAAGCCACGGGGCACAGATAGTATCAAATAAGAAGAGTGCTTAGCACTGTGGTTGTCATCGTATAAGACAGCTTTATCTCTGACCAAGCAAATATTAAAATTATATTATTTCTTTATTAGAACGAAGATCCTTACGGCAGGCTTGGAGGATATAGGGCTTTACTGCGCGACCTGTTGCCAACGTCTGAAAAAAAAATCAGATGATTGAACTAGAAATAATTAAATAAAGCATTTTTATATTGTGTTGCTTCTTTGTAGCCGAAGAAACTTCGTCCATAATTGGTGTCCCATCACATCTTTTTTAATGTATATTTATTGTTGTAACAGGACGGGCTGGAAGTAATGCAGTCGGTGCCGAAGAAGGCGAACGATGCGATGCACCTGTCGCTGTTGGAGTGTCCACACGACGAGCCCACTGACAGCCTGGGCGAGGTGGTGCTCCAGGACTCCTTCCAGGTCACACAACAACCTTATTACTAGAATTTATCCTTTACTAGCGGCCCGTTCCGGCTACTCTCCGATATTGTCATTTCGGCTGGGCGGTTGGCTTAGTTGGTAGTAAGTCTGCCTGCGAAGCCGTGGGTCGTGCGTTCGATTCCCAACCACTACAAACATTTATGTGATGAATGCAAATATGAACGTGCCTGGGTGTTTTTTCTGTTGTATAATAAGTACATAGATTTAAAAATATAATCTGTACATAATTTTCTGGCTCCTAAAGCAAAGCTTGTACAGCTTTGCATAGTTTGGGGCTAGATAGTGTTCTGTGTGAAATATCCGCCGATATTTATTCATAAATACTATTAATCGAAATAAAAACTATCCCCTATCTTTCAAGTTGGATCAAACTGCGCACGGTGTGCAAATTTCATTACGGTCGATTAACTACTTTAGAAGTCCATCGTGGATAAACGTCGTGACGCGTAATTTATATTAAGATCTTTCTTTATCTCTTCTGTCTCAACTAAAATTTGCATAAATTTATCTGGATGACGTTATCGTAGTAATGATTAAATTCAGTCGACTGTTTGAATTTTAAATTGAAGTTAGTTTTTTTTTTATATTTTGTATAGTTACGAGTATATATCTCCACGGACTCCTAAGTGCCTTGACTTGCTTTTTTTTTAAAGTATTAATTGGCTTTCATTTCAAACGCAGGGAATACTTGAAAACTGACGGTACTCGGTGGCACGCTCGACGTTCGCAACACAAAGAGGAAAAATTTGCGTCATCCTCGATATCGTCGGTGTAATAGATAAATGTTCCAGTGTGGCGAGACAAAGGCACGACTGGGGCCTTTGCGTGGGATACTCTCGTATTTATTATTAGATTATAGGTAGGCTGGGCGGTCCGTTCTATAGCCTAAATATACCCTAAAGCACTCAGGATCGCTACAATATCTAACGGTGAAAGTATTGACTGCCCTAGTGGCTTAGTTGGTAGTAGCTCTGCCTGCGAAGCCGAGGGTCGTGGGTTCGATCCCCACCCAGTGCAAATATTTGTGTGATGAATTCAAATGTTTGCACTGTGTCTGGGTGTTTCTATGTATAATAAGTATGTATTTAAAACTATATAAGTATTGTATCAGCTATCTGGCTGCCATCACACAAGCTTTGCTTAGTTTGGGGTCAGATGGTGTTGTGTGTGAAGTGTATATACCACCAATATTTATTTATTTTTGAAATTAATGAAATTTCTTTGTTTCAGGTGTGCGACCTCCGTCAGATCATAAGGAAAGCCCGCGAAAGAAGAGTTTTCCTCTTCGACCTGCACCTCCTCTTGGCCAAGGAAGTCAAAGACTCCCACGGCAAGGTTAAATACATTTACAAGACTAAGTTTATGGTGAGTTATCAATTTATATGTAGTTTTTTAAGAAGGGGTGAAAGTAACTAAAAGAGGCATGCGATACAGGCAGGCCTCGACTTTGAATAGATGAGCGGGTAGCATTTACAACAATTGTATTAATTTATTTTTGATTTTGAGTGCCTATTTGTGATTTGGAAGGTGGGGGTTTAAAAACTTTGTTTTTTTTTTAAACTTTTTAGTGTATTTTACTTTCTTTAACTTTATTATAGGTAGACACTTGTTGTTGTTCTATTAGCCACAGTAGTATTTTCTAGATAACATCCGGTAGATGATGTTTTATTGCATATAATAAATTACATATATACTACTTTTTATCACAGAAAAATTAAAAAACCGAATAAAACCGTGTATGCTGCTAGTAGTAATAATACATAATCCGCCTAAATGAAAATTTCTTACAAGCCGTAGGTACACAAACTGTAACATCGTCCGGACAAACAAAGATTTTTTTTTAAATGTTTATAAAATGAAAACTACTCGGCCAAACTGTTCAAAATTTATATGGGAACTAATGGCAGCTATTCTGCATCAAACGAAAAAAGGTTTACGTAAATCGGACAAATATTCTCGGAGTAATCGATGTAAATCTCTGTATATAAAATGTTATGTTGGTTTGTGTATGCTTCAAAAACTCAAAAAGTTCTGCACCAATCGAGCTGATATTTTACAATGATATATGATCCGCATCAAGGATTGTTTTTATCTAATTTTTGTATCACAATGTGCCACAGCGAAGCGTGCCAGGGTACAGCTAGTACATAAAAAAAATACCGGACGAATTGATAACCTCGTCCCGTTGAACTTGGTGTTAATTAAACATGTATTGCATCAGCAATCTAGATTTCATAGCTTTGTTTAGTTTAGGGCGTGATACAATTGACACGTGTGAAAAAAAATTATGTACATGAAACTTTATTGCAATATCAGGCGTTCGCTCCACAATATAACCTCGCTAAATAAATAATAACATAATACAACCGTTATAATAAAAGACTGCTAAATAAAAGTCCAATCATTTTAAGCGCTCCGAGCTCGTCCTTCCGTCGCGTTGGAGGACGACCCTGGGGTCGACTGACCGATGGCGTCCACTCCGTAGACACCCTGGCCCACCAATCGGGGTGCATTCTGGCCACATGACTCGCCCACTCCCATTTAACCCTGGCAGACCTAAACGCTACGTTTGTTACACCTGTAATGGAACGTAGTATGGTGTTGTGAACACGGTCTTGTCTTTTAATACCTAAAATACTACGGACAAACTTCGAGGCGGAACTTCTGAGCTTTAGTTAATGGCCAAGTCTGTGCACCGTAGTGTTAGATACCGGTAGATACCGCTCAGGACCGGATAAAGTTGAGGGAATTGGGGGAGACCTTTGTCCAGCAGTGGGACAAATGAAGTTAAATAATAAAAAATGTAATAAAAAAAGCAATCGTGTTAATGATTCATCATCATCATCATCATCATCATCATCAGCCTGTATTCGTCCACTGCTGGACATAGGCCTCCCCTATGATACGCCACTCAGCTCGGTCCTCGGTCTTACTTCTCCAACCGCCACCAGCTGCCTTTCGAATATCGTCACTCCATCTAGTCTCAGGACGTCCTACACTACGTTTGCCGATTCGCGGTCTCCACTCCAGAACCCGTCTGCCCCAACGGCAATCGGGTCTGCGACAGATGTGACCGGCCCACTGTCACTTCAGTTTGCTAATACGCTGAGCTATGTCGGTGACTCTAGTTCTCTGACGAATTACTTCAAAGTCTCAAGACAAAAATGTATAACCAGTGCGTCTTACCCGTTATGACCTACGGTGCTGAAACGTGGACACTGACAGTTAATGATTACAAGAACAAAATTAAAAATTTTGATTAACCCCCGACTACCTTGGATTTGTTATCTGTACAACATTTTACTAGTCAAGCCCTTTAATTTGATACCCATATTAAGGGAGTTGTAAAAAAAGAAATGTAATTCGCCATTTTGTGGTAGCGGCCATCTTGGATTTGAAATTTGTCATAGTGAAAAAATATAATTTGCCATTTTGTGGTGGCAGTCATCTTGAATTTGAAATTTGTTATAATGTATAGTATTATACTAGTCAAGCCCTTTCATTCGATAACCATATTGAGGTAGGTTGTGAAGAAATATTTTGTCCGCCATTTTGTGGATTCGGCGATCTTGAATCGATATTAACCAAACATAGCTAAGAACATCCACACGGATATTAACTTTAAAATAAAAAAAACCGCATCGAAATCGGCCCATCCGTTTGAGTTCTACGGTGCCACAGACAGACAGACATCGACGTCAAACTTATAACACCCCTTTTTTGGTCGGGGGTGTTAAAAACTAACTACTTACGAGTACATTATCACTCTGTATTCGTTCACTGCTAGACACACGCCTTTCTTATAATACGTTTCTTACGTCACTCAGTCCGATCCTTACGTATATGGTCCCTCCATCTAGTTTCAGTGTGTCCCACTCTACATTTACGTTACATAAGGATCAAGTAAATAGATCGGGATTTGCTGCACGGTTTCTTTAAACCAATCGTAAGCAGATGAGGTGTATGTTAGCACACATTAGCAACAGTGACTTGCCGCGAAAAACGTACCCTTCTAGACCACAATGTTGAATTTGCAAAATGTTGGATTCTAAGTACGACACATCCACAAGAGCGACAAGACTAGAGCGATCAAACCCGTTCTTGTGGTGTAAAGTGTTTGTTCTAACTCTATACGTAGTACATATAATATGTAAACTCTTTGGCATTTACCGATTCGCGGTCTCAAGAACCCGTCTGCCGCAACGGTTATCGGGTCTGCGACAAATAAGACTGGACCCAATGTCACTTCAGTTTGCTGAGCTATGTCGATAACTTGAGTTACCTGATCGCAATTGGAATTTCTCAGAGAAACCATGAGCAAAGCCCTTTCCATAGTTCATAGCTCGCTGAGTGACTTTTTAACTTAACGAACCTCTTACACTGTCAGCGTCCCCACGTTTCAGCACCGTAGGTCAGACCGAGTGGTCGCACTAGTTATTGTGACACAAACAAATAGAAATATTACATAAATGAATTAGCACGATAAATGGCAATCTTATTGAGTAATCTCTTCCAGGAAACTAGCATAGAGGAAAATCGCCTACATACAGTTGAATATTTTTGCCTTTAGACACTGTCGGAAGGGGAACTACTTACACTAATACATATGTGCCTATTTAAATTTTAGTAAAATTTAGTTTTTATCTGTAGAGGTGTATAGAAAAATTGCTCGGAGGCAACAGAGTAATTCAATGTCAAGTTCTAGGTTCATGATGTAATAATTCTAATTCTCACTATCATGTAGGCAGTGTCATCGCTCATTATGCGACATATTAGTTGCACGCGATGTTCTGATATTAAGTGTAGGTTAAAATACTAGCTTTTACCCGCGACTTCATCCGCGCGAAATAAATATTAATGTATACCCTTACAAATGTAAGTATGTTTACTAAAATCAGTGTATATTAAAACTTTTATTAATTTATTATTTTTTATTTTCAAAATTCGGTGCAGCTATTTAGGCGTTCAAGGGTCAGACAGTCAGACAGAGTTACTTTCACATTAATTATAATGTAATAGTAAAAGTATACAGTATAAACCGTTAGCTTTTGCAACTAGACACTTGAAATCCAAAATAAATTATTATTTATAATAAATTATTTGTTCTAAAAGTTATTATACCAATATGAAATTAACTAGCTGATTTATTTTTGAATTTTCTGTATTAGCCCGATAGTAAAAGTTGCTTGCACATTATTAACGTGCACAAAACATAATTTTGGCTTAGTACAGGGAATCCGCGTAATCCGACCGAAAGACCGCATACATACGCTTTTCATTTTCACGTTAAATAAAACCTTACTTAGTCTCTTGCTCTCTTTTTAACCGACTTCTAAAAAGGAGTAAGTTCTAAATTCGGTTGAGTGTGTTTGTTTTGTATGCATGTTACGCGATAGCTCCGCCAATTGTGAATCAATTTTGATGGTTCTTTTTTTTATTTGGTAGATCATACGTCAGAAGGTGGTCCCATATTAATTTTATCGAAATCCGTGTGGTGGTTCTTAAAATATGAACAAAAACAAAAATTTACTTTCATATATCTCTTGACTTAGTGATTGCTTCTTGTGAAATTTGGTCGAGTGTCTGAATTTAATTTCAAATCGAAGACAGTTTTTTTTCGGAAGAAATAATTTATTCTTTAACAATGATTGGTTTGCACTTGACCGCCATCTCGCTTGATAGTAAACGACAATGCAGTCAGTAGTCTGGAGAGTGTTTACCTAAAATGAATCGATTCTCTCTCGTCTTGAAGACACCAAGAATATAACCGGCTAAACGGCATAGGCGACATTTGTGACGTAAATCGAACCCTAAAAGAAAAAATATAGCTTAAGTCAGGTTTTGGTAATGGCGGCATAAATTTGTGTGCTTATGCGTCAGCATAGACTGATAACGATAGTTTTTAAAAAGATCCAGTAAAACATTTTGCAACAACACTCACACTTTTTGTATATCCACAGACATCCGAACTGGGGGTAACGGAACACATCGAAGGCGATGAATGCAAGTTTATGGTATGGACGGGTCGCGAGCCTATGGCTAGCGACTGCCGCATCATCCTCAAAGCTCCTTCACTCGAGGTCAAGCAGACATGGGTGCGAAGACTGAGAGAGGTCATACAGGTAAGATTACCTCATATTTTTTAAATAATAATAGCCGCATTCAATTGCTGCCATCGTAAGAAGATGTAGATGGAACTCCAATCGCTGAGAACATTCGGATATTTGTTCAACTTATAGTATCATAACGATAGCAGTATATCTAGACACTTTCGCCCAAGGTCAAACTGGGCTAAACGCGTAATTAAAAAGTGTCCTTATGCTAGTTACTGTGTAAGCATTCCTGAGAGTATTGCCAAACTTAAATGCAACCATTGCATCATATGAATTTGAATAAAATTCAAAACATATGCTACAATACACACATTTTTTGGCCTTAGACGTCTATGACAGACGATTCAAGCAGTATCTTTGGGAACATTAAGGACACCTCTTCTGATGGCTATAAAGACCAATACGCAACAATAATATGCGACAATAAGTCATAACAAAAACTCCTCCCTAAATATAAATGCTGCGCTGTTTCCTTCGAACAATTGAATCATAGCTTTATCTTACGTCATGTTACGAGTACAGTACCATATTAGCAGTTAATTCGTCATCAGTTAACTGCTAATATGCCAAGCCGTAACTCTGATTTAAGCTTGGAAGTCTTATACGCTAAGTAGGTTTGTGGATCACGGTTATACGTATAATCGTTTTTGTGGGAAACTTTGGACTCTTACTCATTGATCTGAACAACTTAGTGTATGGATTCGAGTTCGCAAAAGTGAGGAGAAGTCTTGCAATGTAGTTGATGTTTTGACTATAATTGTAGAACCCGAACGATTCGGTTTCAAACATATAATTTTATTAATGTGTGTTATAATTGTGTAACATAATAATTTCACAAAATGTTGACAGTATATTATGTCATCTTATTAGTTTATAGTTGGATATAGTAACTTTTTTGTCATAGGTCAAATTCGTATTTTTTCATTTTCCGTAAATCTGTAGCTGCTACTAAAAACACTGTTGAAAGAGTTGACATGATACGTAGAATTTGTACTTTTCTACTTAGATTAATTATTATTTATTAGCGTAATGCTATTTTAGTGTACTTGACACTCATAGTTCTCCGAATACACTGCATTCAGGATCCCACAGAACATTAGCAAAGCGATAATGATCATGTAGATTCTGGGCAGCCATTTAAAATGTACTGGTGGGATTGAAATAAAACTCTTTCTTACAGGAAACTTACCTCGGCTCACTGCACCCAGGCAGCCCTGTGAGGGTCCGGCCTTCCAGCTCTCAGAGATCCAGCAGGTGGGAATATTTAAATTATAGCAGCATTAAAAAATATGTTAAAGTTCAGACGCGGAAACGACGGTTTTATTAAGTTTGACGTGTCTATCTCCTGTAATGTGGCTCTCTGTAGTCGAGAGCGTTTTTAGCTAAGTTTGATGAAAATCGGTACAAAATGGCCGCCACCACAAAAAGGCGGATAATAAATTTTTCACAATTTGTTCAATATGCGTATGAAATAAAAGGGTTCGACTTGTAGAATGCTGTATACATGTACACCATGACAAATTTCAAATAAATCCAAAATACGCCACAATAAAATGTCGGGGTTTTTTCTACATTTTATGATAAAATGTTTGCGCTTGATCTGATGTGAGCGATCATGCAATCTTTTCTGACGGAGCGCCCTTACTTAGAAGTAATCGGTTCACTCTCGAATGGTGGCAAAGCAATCAGTGATTTAAAAAAAATACTTAATTTTTTTTCGGTATTTAATTTGAAACTGATATTGGGTTGAACCGTGTTTTTTATGTACACACTAGCAGCACCCCGCGGTTGCTATGCTTGTTATTTTCCCGGGCTAAAAAAAAGTATGTATTATTCTTGGCTACGTCCCAACTGTGTTCCAAATTTTAGCCGATCCGTTCAGACGTTCCGACGTTATTGAGCAACAAACATCCTCAAGGATTTTAAATATGAACGAAACCATTTTCAATAGTGAGTTCACTTTTCCAATGAATAATCTAAACTTCTCAAATCTAATCAAACTTGAACGATGTCTTCTCAAAGCGTTCGAAATAGTTCCAATTCAATAGCTAGCAAACTTCGTTAATGCATCCGAGGCCTGAGGCTGCCTAGGTTTTTCAAACATGATGTCTGCCATTTATTGAATGTAACTTATAGAACGCGCCACCGTCGCTACGTCCCAATACAAGTAGAATCCATTTTATCAGACATTTTATAGTTATCACTTTCTGTCAACTTTCGAGGTAATTTAGTTCATCGACGATACTATGACGAAGAACGTAATTTTCAGCTGCGATACGGATAACTTTTCGTGTGTGCATTTTACCTACTGTTTGCAACAAAATGTTGAATTTAACGTTTTATCGAACGCAGGCAGTGCTTAGCAGAGATTTGAAAGTTTCATGTTAACATATTTATACTGCGTGAGACTGGGCTTACTCATCGTGTAGTGACAAGACTAAACTTACTATCTAGTAATAAATTTTGTTTTGTATTTTATTTACGAAAGTTGTTTATTTATAATCAAGACAAAATTGTTTTATGATTTTAATTTTTATTCAGCATACGATTTGAAATGTGGAATTAACGTCACATCATCACATCACACAAATTTGCTCAATATCTTCTTTTCCGTGAGAACTTAACTGTAGCACTGCTTTGCAAAAGTTCCCGAAACTCTCTACAGTTCTTCTGCTTGGGCTTGCGTTGACCTATTCTTTTTAAATTATTCGAGCTCATTTCTTCATTATGTTGGGACGGCCTTAGGTCGATTGGACTCATTCATTCAGACTTTGCACAAAATTTCATACAGCACAATTAATTTGTTAATTAATTGTCAATTAATTTGTTAATTCATTGTCAATTAATGTGTTTATTCATTGTCAATTAATTTGTTAATTCATTGTCAATTAATTGGTTATTTCATATTGTGATTAATTTGTTGATTGTCACGTAATTTGATAATTAATTGGCAATTAATTTGTTAATTACTTGACAATTAAATTTGATAATTAATTGCCAATTAAACTTGTTAATTAATTGTCATTAATTTGTTAATTACTTGCCAATTAAACTTGTTAATTAATTGCCAATTAAACTTGTTAATTAATTGTCAATTACTTTGTTAATTAATTGTCATTAATTTGTTAATTGATTGACACGTAATTTGTAATTTTTTTATTTTTATATATATAAAGAGTGATGAGACGATCAGGACGTGCCTGATGGTAAGCAACATGCCTGACACATAACAGCACAGTGACACGCAGCTATTGGAACATGAAGAGTCCAAATCATTACCTAGCACTGCACTGCGCTCGTTACCCAGAGATCTAAGATATTTATCTCTAAGCCCTGTAATTTCTCTGGAAACATTGCCCTTCAAACCGGAACACAGTAATGTTTGCTTGCAAAGGTGTCGTACTTCCCCAGACGGACTCTGCCAAGAGTCCTACCACTACTAGGAAACTACTAAATTAATTGTGCTGGGCTGTAAAAGTACCTAACGTCATGCGTAATGTCAGTCAGTCGCAAACTTATTCGACTTACTATCGTATTAATATTATAAATGCGAAAGTTTGGGTGTTTGGATGCTTATTAGTTAATCACGTCGAACCGCTTGAACGGATCGTGTTAAAATTTGGAACACAGAAAAATAGTCCACAATACGAGGGTCAAACTGAAAGTTCTTAGAAAATCAAAAAACTGATTACATTAGCCAGTTATTAGTTTTATTATATCTTTTCAAAATATTGTCCATTCACGTCAATACACCGCTGCATGCGATGGGACCACTGGGAAAAGCACTTTGCCCACTCGTCCTTAGGGGTCTCTTCAATGGCATCGCGATACGCAGCCACCGCTTCTTCAGCATTCATAAACCGCTTTCCTTTAAGTTTTTCTTTAATTTTTGAAAATAAATAAAAATCACAAGGCGCGAGGTCGAGGCTATACGGCGGGTGACCCAGTAATTCAACGTTTGATGTCGCCAAATAGTCGATCGTTCGCTTGGCGGTGTGCGATGAGGCGTTGTCGTGGTGGAGGAGGATCCTACTGCGAGGTCGTTTCTCTCGAACTTTTTCCAAGACAAGTGGCAAACAATTGGTAGTGTACCATTCTGCAGAAACTGTTTTTGATCCTCTAACACAATTGTTGCGAAATGACCTATCCTTCCAAAGAACGAGGCCACCATTTTTTTCCCCGCACTTCGATCTCTCTTCACTTTAGTTGGCAACTCGTCGAAAGGAAACACCCACTGAGCAGATTGTCTTTTGGTTTCAGGACCATAACAGTAAATCCAGCTTTCGTCACCTGTTAGTATGTCGAACACAGCATTTGAGTCACCTCCGTTAAATCTTTCAATCATTTTACGGCACCAATCCACGCGATGGAGTTTTTGAGCCTCAGTCAAATTATGAGGTATCCACCGGGCGCAAAGCTTCCTGACTGCTAAATGTTCGTGTAGGATTTTGTGCACTTGACTCATACCGATGCCTAAGCTTGTCCGAATCTGCTGATAGGTCACTCTTTGTCAGTCTCTATCATACGCCGCACAACACAGATGTTATCTTCAGTCGTCGCCGTAGAAGGCCGTCCTCACGTAAATCATCAGTGAGATTAGTGCGACCACGTTTAAACTCATTAAACCAGTTGTAAACAGTCGCACGAGATGGGGCTTCATCGTGAAAGGCCAATCGTAGTCTATCATAACTTTCTTGTTGACTTAAATGACATCGAAAGTCATAAAAATCATTGCACGAAAATTTTCTCGTGTTAAATTCATGTTGACGTGACACAGACAATTTTCAATTTGCCGCCAAATCGTAAAACAAATGACAAATGAGTGAAGTATATACTCAGTAATATTGGCAAAGAGTTCTATTTTCAAATTATAGAATTATTTTTTTATTATATTGTTTAATAAGTGGCCAGTTCTAAGAACTTTCAGTTTGACCCTCGTAATACGTAAGCTACTTTTCATACCTAAAGGAACAGGAACTACGCGGGCATAACCGAGGGGCACTGCTAGTTATTCATAAAAAAGGTTCCAATTGTCTTCACGTCGATTTATGATAACGCATATTTATTTCCCCCGCACGCTTATTTTTAGTATACATTATCTAGCCATTTTCCTAAAAGTGTCAAAGAATAATCGACGCATATTATTTCACAGGGAGATTGACGACCCGACGGCTTTGGACGATGCGCCGGAAAATATGGACGGGAACTCTTTGCGTTCTTTCGGTAGCGGTAACACCACAGACTCTGATAAGGTCAGTCCACATTATTGTACATTAGCTGACCAGGTGAACTTCCTACCAGCATCCACCATACCTTATTTTCGTTAACATTTTTATTTCGTTAAAATTTTGTGTTATTGAAACCTTGTCCTGACAATATCAAATACATAAAACAAAGAATCACCCAATTAGTTATGAGCGTCCATACATTTCGAAGATCCATTTTTATATTAATAAATTATGGTACAAGTGTGTAATGTTGGTGAATACCACTGAGACGCCATTGATACCCGAGCCATTAGGTGAGGGTCTTAGAGAGCTAAAGGCGGTAATCATAAGTATATCATACTTACGACGTTTTACAACACACTTGTGAAAACAATATTAATAAAAAATCATTATGTTACATTGAACATGATAGTTTTGTATAGATTTTTTTAAGAACAAAGCATTTCAACCAATACAATAAGATAACTCTAAACTTTATAAGTAACTTGTAAATAATGGCAATGAAAAAGTCATAGTTTGATTACAGGTGTGTATGCCTGATTGCGGTGAATTAGAGCCAATTTATCAGCAAGTGCTTTGAAAGAATATTAACTTTAGTAAACAAAGATTAACGAAAGATGCACTTCACGTTTGCCTGGTGTCTCTTTGCAGAGTCCGCCTGGGGTAGTACACCACCTTTTTCATCCATTTTCCAGCTATCAGTAATTTCCGATCACTGTGTTCTGGCTTGAAAGGGAATGTTTCCAGAGAAATTAACAGGGCATGGATATAAATCATCGTATATCGACGTGACGAACGCAATGCAGTACTAAGTAATGGTTTGTAGTCATGACACTGTGTTGTTATGAGCAGGCGGTGTTGTTTACAATCAGGCAGATTACCTGCTAGTCTCGTCGCTGTATAATTAAAAAAAATATCCTTACTCATCTGACCTGGAAATGATGATGATAAGCAGCCTTCTTTATTTTTTTCTTGTTGAAGCTAAGGGTTGTCGCTCATGAGAAGAGTATCAAGGTCATAATCCTACAGGCTGTCTAAGTACGGAAAACAATGAAGTGTATAAAAGTCAAGCTCGTACAACACGCGCTCAAGTAACGCACACACAGATATCGCTCACGGATATGTAGTAGTTTTATCTCACGAGGTCTGTCTTGTCTGACGCGCGTCTGTCTTGGGGTGACCACGTGTCAAAACACGCTAAGTGTGTGTGCGTGAAAACTAACACCGTCAGCGCGTAATTCACTCACGTCTCGGGCGGTACCGAGAGCGTCCGCAGTCACGCACGCGTTCACATCGTGCTTGTGGGCATCGTTACCAAATAAAGCTCGCTTCGCTTTGTGATATAGTAACTATATCTTACAAGAACAAAATTAAAAATTTTGATTAACCCCCGACTACCTCAGACTTGTTATCTTTACAACATTCTACTAGTCAAGCCCTTTCATTTGATACCCATATTGAGGTAGTTGTGAAAAAAGAAATGTATTTCGCCATTTTCTAGTAGCGGCTATCTTGGATTTGAAATTGGTCATATTGCAAAGTATTCTACTTTTTTTTTTTTTTTTTTAATTTAAATTAGCCACTCCACAGACTCCGGGGTCCGTGATCTTTGTCATTACAATTATCGTTTTTTACACATATCTTGGATAAGGAGAAGAAGAGGAAAATAGGAGGGAGTTGGGTACATTTAAAATCTAATTCTAGTGCTCGTTTGTAGAGCCGATCACTACCGGTTGGGATTCCGCTAGTAATCGACTCGACATCGAGTGTTTGCCTTACCATTTGCCTAAGCTGCCTCCTCCCGGCCCAGAGCCTCCACAACGGCCGCATTTCTGTCCCTGATGGCCATCTGTAGGTTAAAATCGCGGATGGTCTTCGGTGATGCAGCCCACGCTCGCCGCACGAACCGACCGATGGCGTCGTCGGTGTCGTCAGCGTAGTATGTGAAGGTCCCCGTGTGCAGTGAGATTGCCACTACCGCACGCTCTCGTGCAGCTTCATGTTTGCCTTGGTTTTGATTACGATTACAGACTATGTTAGTCCCTGAGCTTCATGGATGGTAGGGATGCGTGACCCGGTGCCTGATCCATAACCCTGGTTTGTCAGGGTCTCCTTCTCCTCTTGAGTGTGAACTAAGAAGAGGGTATTTGGTAGGGTGTTGGGTATTTGCGCTCCCTTATATCTTCTCTGTTCTAGGGACTTTATACGGGACGCTGAAGAGTACATACCGGAGTATATTTCCCTCAGTGCATATGCGACGTCCATTGGGTTTCGATGTAGTATTCTACTAGTTAAGCCCTTTCGTTTGATACCCATATTGAGTAGTAGTGAAAAAAATTATGTAATTCGCCATTTTGTGGTGGCGGCCATCTTGGATTTGAAATTTGTTACAGTGTGTAGTATTCTACTAGTCAAGCCCTTTCATTTGATATCCATACTGAGGTAGGTTGTAAAGAAATATTTTGTCCGCCATTTTGTGGAGGCGGCCATCTTGAATCGATATTAACCAAACATAGCTAAAAACATCCGCACGGGTATTAACCTTCAAATAAAAAACCGCATCGAAATCGGCCCATCCGTTTGAGCTCTACGGTGCCACAGACAGACAGACAGACAGACAGATAGACAGACAGACAGACATCGACGTCAAAGTTATAACACCCCTTTTTTTGGTCGGGGGTTAAAAACGGCTGAGAACAACGCGAGAGCTATTGCTATCCGTATCCTACAAACATCTTATCATTTTGTGCAAGGATGGAGTAACAAAAAAAACTCATGTTACCTACATACTCTTGCGAATCTATACTATAATATTATAAAGCTGAAGAGTTTGTTTGTTTGTTTGAACGCTAGGATCTCGGGAAGTACTGGTCCGACTTGAAAGATTATTTTTCTATTGGATAGTCCAGCATTTATCGAGGCAGGCTTTAGGCTATAGAAAATAACTCTACTATTAATTGAAGCGGAGCATGAAACAAGAATGTAATAAAATCGGGAAAAAATATTCCCCTTTTGAGAGTTTTCGTACGTTTCGTGCTTTGACATGACACATGACAGCATGTGTCAAAGATTGCGTCATTGAATTTTAGTAATCTGTGCATTGAATATAAACCTTTGCTAATTTTTTTTTCTAAATCTGAGTTGGTACGACCAATTTCCGACAGGTGGCGTAGCTAAAGAGGTGTTTTGTTTGAAATCAATATTCTCAGGAATGAGTGAACCGATTTCAGTCATTCTTTCACCGTGGATATGAACGGGATCCCGATGAGTGCTATATAATATACCACGGGCGAAGCCGGGGCGGGCATCTAGTCTATTATATTCACGTATTTCCATTTTCAGTGTCGAAATCTTCGCAAAGTATAACAATGACGATAAAAGCTATAATACTAATTATTTGACGTCCCTATTATCGTTTTATTTAGTTTCATTATTCTTGTTTTGAGGACAACATTGAATCAAAAAAACTTAATCTCTGTGTGTAACGTTTTTCGTATAAGCCAGAGTAGATCGTAACTAGCTCTAAGTAGGCATTTTTGGTAAGCTCGTGCTAATACAAAAAATGAATTGCTCACATAAGCTCGACGAACTTGCTCTAAGTAACTGTTTTGTGATCCATGTCTTTCGCATGTATGCTGTGTACAATAAGATTTATTATTAGATTTTTCTTTCAGAGTAGTAATAGCTGTGTCAAAATATAATCAATTTTTTGTAATGAAAGTCTCGTTTGTCGTTCTATGGGCAACGGTTGGTTTGTGATCAGCGGTAAAAGGGGGCAAAGCAGACTTGCGATAGTTAGATATTCGTTAAAGGTCGCTCCCCATACGATAATTATTTGACTTAATCAAATTCAAAGAGCCGTCTTCAAGTTTTTAAAGATCGAACCAATTAATCGTTTATTATGAAGTTTTAGTATAACGTACTGGATAAAATTAAAGATAATAACTTCATAACATAGAGATTGGTTAACACAAAGTGTTTACACCTTGCATACAAATTAATTTGTACTAATGGAACACAGGGTAGATTTAAATAAAAGTGAACACCCCTGTCTATTGCTGTAGCGTAAGCTGTGTTGCAGCAAATAGTGCCTTCCCCAATCTAAGTACAGTAATAATACATCTCTTCTCTATCTATAAAAATGTTTTGTTGGTTTGTGTACGCTTCAAAAACTCAAAAAGTTCTGCACCGATCGAGCTGAAATTTTACAATGATATATAATCCGCATCAAGGATTGTTTAAATCTAATTTTTGCATCACAATGTGCTACAGCGAAGCGTGGAAAGGTACAACTAGTTTCATATAAAATCACAATTAAATAATCACAATTATAAATAATCACATCAATTAATAAATCACATTTAGTTGTCAGATTTGACTTTCTTTGGATTGTGTGTTTGTGTGTGCACAGATGTGTGAATGATGTGTGCATTTGTTAGTGTTTCTGTGTCTGAGCTGAGTGTGCGTGTGGGTGTGTATAGCTGTTAAAATGCATACAAAATGTGGAAAAATTTTATATGCAAAAAATAAACATTTTTTGCTTTCGCTTTGCACAATTATTATTACAAATATCAATAATGCATAATAACAATTACCTATATATTATAATTTTTTCCTTACTCGTATATATAAGACCACTTTACAATGACTTTTTATGTTGGGGATTATTTGTTTAAATTTGCTTCTCGTATCGTAGCTACATTTAAGTAGTCTCAAGTCTACTCAGCCCCCTAAATTCACATACATTCTGCCGTTGAATAATGAAAGCTTTCAAATCAACTAGCTAATTGGAAATGTAGGCATACAGAGGACTTCATTCCCGTAATGTGTCCATCTAATCTACTCCGGCAATTGGGGGCCCAACGATTATTGTAAATCATATTATTTAAATTATACGAAATTAAGCGACGATGCGGTCTACGATGGAGCGTGCTTACCTAGAAGACACCGATTCGCTCTCGATTTGAAGACACCAAGTAACCATAGGGGAAAACCTACTCAGGCAAGGTATTCCACAGTATATACTATAGACGTTCTAATCATAAAAGTAGACTCACAAACAAACTTCCTCGTTCGTGTCTTTGCAACTTCAAAATGAAACGATGTCGCTTTTTCTTGATCCGAATATATTTTTTTTAATGAAAAGTGACGAGACGAGCAAGACATGTGCCTGATAGTAAGCAACATACCTACCACAACAGCACAGTGACATGCAGCTATTGGTGCATGAAGAGTCCAAATCATTATCATTATATATCCAGGATGGTCAATCGCTGTCAAAGTGCAGATCACCGGATGACACTTGTTCTCAAAACATTTCCTTAGCTTTTCCTAGCGATATTTTCCTTCGCCGTTAAGGCGTTCGGTAATGAAAAACTTGTATATATATGCATCGAAAATGTAATAAAAAGTGAATGTTGTCTGCCGCCCATACTTATACTGGCATACCGGGCATACGATAGACGCGTCCTGTCTGGTCCCATATCAAGGTATTCACTATTTGGATCTCGGTCATATTTTTAATACGTATGTACGAGTGTTCTATATATCTATAACTTTTACAAATGGATGACTGCACTCACCTTTAAAGCTATTTAAGTTATGCAGACGACATGGAAAACGGTATGACATTCCATTTCACATGTGATGCTTTAACAGTGATAAAACTATTTTGTTGAGTCGATTGACAAAATACCATAACTTCAGTGTGCCGAAGAATTGAGCCAACGACACTGTTGCGATGTTCATGGGGCAATACTTACAAAGTTGCGAGAAATACAAAAGTAGCCCACTTTATGTTCCCACAGCTGGGACTCGAGGCTTTTGCTGACAAGAAGAGAGTCAAGGCCAAAATTCACTACGTCAAGTGCGAGTTGACAGATGGAAAACAAATAATGTCATCGTAAGATGTATTTCTTGGAACACTCCGTTTTCTTCATATTATTTTCCTTCGACGTTATGCGACGTATTTTTGTAATATATACTAGTGGGCCACTCCCGCTTCGCTCAAATGATGTCATGTAATAAACAATTACCTAATAGGGATGTTAACAATTTTTCGGGATTGCTTTTATTTCAAAGATTGACACATATTTTACAAAAAAAAGAAACATATTTAGAAATATTACTATTTTCGATGAGTAAATAATAATAAAGTAATTTGAATTTTCCCGCTAAAACTCTAACGACTGACATGACGTCACTACCCGCAAAACATTGATCGCGATTCATGACTGTATGTCCAGTTTATGTGTTTCCTTATATCTATTTGAAAACAAACTATCAAAATCGTCGTCGCTAGGATCACAAACTACAATAAAAATGCAGAGAAGTAAACAGTCTAGCCAGTCTTCGACAGCTTGTTTTGCGGGCAGTGACATAATATCTAGTCGTACCAAGTCATATTGGTGTTTCCAGTCAACAGATTAAAAGTATAGCATATAATTTCATTTATAATAAATTTACTACGTAATATTAAAGTATAAAAAATGTAATTTTCGATATTCTATTACAAGCTATCATAAAATTAACACTGAAACATTAATTTTGGATTAGTGTTAACATTGAATTATAAATGGAGCTACACACTAGTTCTTAAAATCGGTGCAGAGGTGATACATAGGTACATATATTATGTATAGTATACATATGTACAAATATGATGTATAATTGTATATTGGTGGTATAAGAGTTATTCGCGAACAAACAACGTGACACAATTTTTGATACATAAAGAATTTTTTATAGCGCTGGGCTCTAAGTAATAAAATTAGGATGATCTTTACCCTTCGTGTTTCAAAAACTGCCTGCTATTGAAGTTATGGGCCATCAGTCGCACTTTTTTGCACGTACAATTGTTATGTGTTGCAAAGAAAATATCGCGTTGAATTTTGAAATATAACCATGCATAAACGCATATTTATTCATTTAGATCATTTCTTAAATCCGTCACTCAGATAATTCGGATCCAGTAAAATGTTGAATCATGAGAGCGAGGTAGCCCCGCGCGTTAAAAGACCTTTGAGAGAAAGTAGCCACGACGAGCCTGGTCCTCTCTTTTGAAAACCACTCGATTGAGATCACATAATGATTACTTATAATTATGTCCGTTACGAAAACGCGTTACTGACATCACTAAATAAATAAATAAAGTTTATTGAAGTAGCTAAGTCCTCTGTGGGTGTAATGATAATTTACTCATAAATCTAGCTGTAATCTAGTTTTAGCCCTAGGCCAGAGCTATGACTTAGGCTAATTATGCTCTTAATTGACACACGAAAAAATCATAAGCATAATAAGCGCTTTATGTTCCCACTGCTGGGACTCAGGGCATTCTCTCGCAAGAAGTGAGTCAATGCCATAATCCACTTCATTGGCCTAGTGCGTGATGCATGACCTCGAAAAGTTCTAGGTATGTTTCGGATTCCTCACGATGTTTTCCTTCACCGTTTTAAAGTTTGCGGAATAACGCACATGACTTCGAAAAGACAATGGTGCGCGTGGGATTTAAACCCGGGGCTTCGGATCGGCAGTCGCCGTTCTCATGACTAAACCAGCCGTAAATTAACCTAACACGAAAAAGCGGACACTATAATAGAATAGAATTATTTATTGATATGTCAGATACAACAACTTATTATGTTTACATAGTAAAAAAAAACAATCTACTCTAAACTAGTTAGCTAAGTTATGCCTTAGACAACTGTGTCTTTCAAATGGCGATGGCGTAAGATTTATTCAGTTGTATTGTATTGGTATGTGTTCAAAGAATTAGTAGGTACTTACCTATAGATGTGATCACAAAAGAGTGGTTTTGAAAATAAAGCGTCTGTTCGAAGGGTGGAGAAGATTCACACTTACCGCTCGCTGCTATGCGCGCATTTCACGGCTCGCTGACTTCCGACCGTTCCGGGACTCTCAGCCGAACATATTTCCATACTTTTTATAAGTGTGCATATCCATATCCATATTATACAAAATACACTTCGCTGAACTAACAAGGACACAAGTGCTACGCAGATATTTAGGTCTAAAGTTCCCTCCAAAATGTGTAATGTCAGGCGTAGTAATATTTAATGGCACGCCTCGTGAAATCATTTTGTTCACAAAATTATCCAATATTAATACAATAATATTTTATTCGCACGTGAAACTAGGTTTAGTTACAAATGTTATTTGTCTGGTTGCATAATATTGGTCTCACTATTCCCGATCGTGGATGGCATAGATACTTTTTTTTGCTATTGTTTTGAGGATAGTCACTCAATGACAACAGGCAAAATCGATGTATTGGATTGCAGAATTCATGTCATAAAGATTAAGTTGTCGCTATATTATTATTTAGGCACTTAGGTACATACCGAGTCGATAAACTAAAAAAACACCAACCAAATTGATAGAAGTTAACGAATATTACACAACGTTACACAATTGAAAATTAAAATAATGCCATAATTATATTTACAATGATATACATTCTGTTTACTAATAAATATCGGAAATTTGTGAATAAAAAAAAATACAAATTATTCATCTAAATTTATTTTATCGCCTTCAAAGTAGGCCCCTTCACTTGCAATACAACATCTCCAACGCTTCACCCAGTCTTCCATACATTTTTCATAGGCTATTTGCGGTATGGCCTTTAGCTCATTCAGCGAATTTTCTTTTATGGCTTCTATCGACTCAAAACGTTTTCCTCGAAGTGGTAATTTTAACTTGGGAAATAAAAAAAAGTCAGACGGAGCCATATCAGGTGAATACGGTGATTGGTCGAGAACTTTTGTTGATTTTTCGCTAAAAACTCTTTCACTATAATGGCTGTGTGTGATGGTGTATTGTCATGGTGCAGCATCCGTGAGTTGTGTTGCCACAAATCTGGACGTTTTCGGCGGATACTCTCACGCAGACGGTTCATGACGCCTAAATAATATTCTTTATTCACTGTTTCTCCCTCTGGAAGGAATTCGGAGTGAACCACACCACGGTAGTCAAAAAAAACTGTCAGCATCACCTTGATTTTGGAGCGACTTTGCCGCGGTTTTTTGGGTTTCGGCTCGTGTTCGAGACGCCGTTCTGCAGACTGTTGGCATGTTTGCATGTCATACTCATAAACCCATGTCTCGTCGCCAGTTATTACACGTTTCATAAAGATCGGATCCGTAGAAGCTCGGGAAACCATGTCTTCAACGACATGCTTTCGCTGCGCTTTTTGAACAAAATTGAGCTCTTTTGGAACTAGTCGAGCGGCGACGCGTTTCATGCCTAAAATGTCAATGAGAATGTTGTGGACGGACTTAAAAGGCACTTCACTAGCCTCTCTCTCTCTCAGACTCATAAGTCGATTTTCGAGCACTAGCTTCTTGATTCTGTCGTAGCGGTTTGGTCGTAGCGATTGAACCGCTACGACCAAAGGTCTACCAGAACGAGGCAAGTCTACTACTACTTCTCGACCTTCTTTAAAAGCCTTATACCATTCATAAGCCCTTGTTTTCGATATACACGATTCGCCGTAGGTATTACGCAACATTTTTAGTGATTCACCATATGAAATATCATTCGAAGCACCAAATTGAAGGCACACTCTTTGCTCAACAATATTTTCCATTGTAAAAATCGCCGAGAACTCAAAACTATGACCAACAAAAAGTGTAGTTTAAAACAAATTAAATGACAGATCCCGCTCAAACTTTGCGCGCTAAATCAGTGCAGTGCTACCAATACGCAGTAAAAAAATTAGAACGACCTCTTTTACACGGTTTTTTTTATTGACATATTCCCGATACTTTTTACACAGAGTAGTAAATTAATTACGAAATGTCACTAGATCAAACGCCTTAATGCCAGTAGTAATTGTCTGATATTGGCATGTAAAGACCATTAATTGAAACAAAATATATCCTATATCTCAGGTTGGACCAAAGTACACATTGGTCCAATTGTCAAATAATAGACAAATCATTTGCAATATAAATAAAATTGCTACTATAAATTGAGATACAAGCTGCCCTAACTTTCAAATTGGATCAAACTGCACATTATGAACTGATTACAATCATTGAAATTGTATACATTTTCAAAGCTCGAAATGACTACTTCACTCCACTACAATAATTATTGTACAGAAAACTGTCAAACATTATACGAGTATCATATGTAGATATTAAGATTATAAATATAATAAAACGTATTATCGATCAAAACTATAGAAAAATCACTTGGCAGAGCTACTTTAGTCATACTCAAGTACACCATATCACTGAGTCGAGCTGGAGAGTTGAAATTGGAACAATTATCCTACTCTTTGTAATGAACGGAAATAAATATGGCTACATTTTCCTATATTAGTCGAAAATCTGCATTAGATCGATTCGTATAAATTAGTTTGTCCAGGAGTCCAGGAGTAGTGTTGTACAAGGGCATCGAGATGCCCTTGTAAATTCATCAACACCAAAATAGTTTCAATATTATTAGATATTTATCTGTTGAAATGGACGAACACTATTCTAGCGTTAAAGTTTTGAATATTTCAGACGTTGTTAGCGCTTGCTAATGGGTTCCTTAGTGGACACCTGGGTCCGTTTAATTGGCACAACATTGACATTGGGTTAGCCTCAACCTTGACCTTCTTCAGTTAACCACAGTCGAGCTGACGCGTCAACGCCGCAAACTGGAAATACGGGAACGGAAAACAATTCCGGAAACTTCGAAGATGATTTTCAGTTATTTCCCGTCAGTTGACACTTCTTCCATTTCGCGAATTAAATATTGACGGTTCTGTTATGGATTCCCGATATCACTATTGTTCGGCTGTTTCAAGGTCGAGGTTAATCGAGGACGGCACTTCAGAGTTGCTTGTAGTTGATTTGTTTGTGTGAGGGTATAATGGCTTTCTTGAATTTTCGCTCAGTGTTATTAATGTTTAATATAGTTTCTCAAATTTCAGGAATTATCTAATAATAATAATACAAAGAACGTGTAATACACTTAAGGTTGGTTTTGAGTAGTTTTATTTTACGGGAAAGAGGGAGAATAGGGAAAGTAATTTGCTTTAAATTGGCACAAAGTAGGTTAATTTAAAAATAAATATAAAGTGAGGGTTGTGCACCTACGGTGGGTGCTGCTTGTGATGACCAGTGTGATCCCATGCATCGAAAAACCTTTGTTCTTCTGCAGCTGTTTCAGTAATAATTTCCCCCATTTTTGGGTTCCTGTTTTCCTCAAATAGCTCAGCTTTTCCTCAAAAACAGCTTAGTAGGCTGCGTTAGCCTACTAAGCTGTTTTCAAATTCATATATTTCGTAGAAACTGGTCTTCTTTAGTCAGCACATAAAAAAAATTAAAGAACTTTTTTTATTCTCACTTCATGTCACCATTACATTACATTTAGGTACCTACTTAAGTACACAGAGGTGTAGTAATTCTTTGATGAGAATCAAACTCTATCAGTTCAATTACAGCACATGCTCATTTGCCAATTTGTCGCTGCTGTTTTTGAATTAAATTATTCTGGCTGATTACCATGATGGAAATAAATGTAGCGCTGGGCCGAAATATCTGGCACCTTTTTAATATTATTTTAATTTTCAATTGTGTAACGTTGTGTAATATTCGTTAACTTCTATCAATTTGATTGGTGTTTTTTTAGTTTATCGACTCGGTATGTACCTAATCGTATTCCATTTCGTATTTGCCCTCAATAAAGTTAGGCATTCTAGCCGTTTCATTAGGCTAGCAAATATGTGGTCTCGAGGAAACTCTTCCTGCAAACAGGGTGTCCTAATAAATTCATGATAAAACCAAATCGATAATTTTTGTAGTGACAAGGTGACTTTGCTAAAACGTCCGAATTATTTTATTAGGCACTCAACCACGAAACAGTAGTGTGCAAACATTTATGCATGTGAAAGTTAGTTTCCGGAAAAAATACTGGACAAACTTATCTCCGGGTGACGAGAACAGTGCAATACAGGGCAGTGATTGGAACACCCATTCAGAATAATCCAAGCACAGTACTTAATGTCATAATCCACCACGCTAGCTCAGTGCCGGTTGGTGGATGACACATGACCTCGAAAAATTCTGAGAACATATCGGTTTTCTCACGATATATTTCTCTTCAACTTTTGTAAATTAGCGGTGTTACCGACCCGACTAAACCAGCTGTAACTTAACAGCGGGATGAGGTCGGGATCGAGACGTACCACTTACCTAGCGGATAATCAAGTTGTTCGGCTTCTTCCATAACCATTGTCAATAGACACTTCATTAGCCGCCACATTAATTTCATCACTCCACCTAGTCTTATCGTGTCTCACACAACAATTTACGATTAACATTACGACCTATCAAAAGGTACTTGACTTTGGCAGTTTCTATGGAAAAATGGGATCGACGGTTTTCTGTGTAATTATTCCTGGAATGTTTTCCTTTTTTCTTTAATCTTCATTCACTACTAGAAATTATTTACACTATATTTAACGAGAATAACCATTCAGGCAACGCATTCAATAATAGTCAGAAGTTTGTGCAATGAAAGTGGAGGCATTTTTTTTAACCTCAAGTTCAGAACTAAACATTTGGAATGAGTGTCGTGGCTAATTGATTATTTTCGTCGCCTAAACGTAGGCATTTACGTTTACGATTAAACGTGAAAAGAGTTCGAAAGTAGAAGTGGAATATTTCTAAAATAAATACGTCCTGTAAGAAGTCACTCCAAGTCAAAGTTGTGCCGCCGACGTCACATCTACGTAATCCTGTTTAACGGGCGTGAGCTACATTACTCTGTGCGTACTACATCATTTACGTACATTTACATTTTAGTACGGCGCACAGATTAGAAATATACAAAGACACATTTTGCTTTCGAAAAGTTTCTTACGGCTGGTTTGGAGGAGATAGTAATTTTGCTGAGACCAATCTGAAAAAAAATATGAGACAAAAACCGTAAGAAAAATATGTGACGGAATTGACGAGTCAAAACTGCCCGTAATCAGTGTTGCCAATATTCTTTTTCAGATGATCGTACCATCTCTATATATAAAAATATTATGTTGGTTTGTGTACGCTTCAAAAACTCAAAAAGTTTGCACCGATCGAGCTGAAATTTTACAATGATATATAATCATAGCATCAAGGATTGTTTTTGACGTGACAACGTCTTATAAATTGGTTTGCCGGGTGACACTTCAAGAAACTGCGTTACGCTCCGCTCACGTTATGCGCTCACAACGAGAGCGAGTGAGAGGCACGCGTCCCTTCCACTCGGGCATGGTTAGCCCGCCTAAGAGCGAGAGAGACAGACATAAAAGTGAAAGCGTGCCTTTCACTTTTTATGTCTGTCCCTTCCGTAAAATTATTTTACCACTCAAAGTCGTTGTCACGTAAAACTTTCGCCCGTATACCGACTTTACAGGCAACCAATTTCTTGTCTAATTTTTGCATCACAATGTGCCACAGCGAAGCGTATCAGGGTACAGCTAGTAAATAATAAAATAAAGAAATATTTTTGCAATTTGTGATGCTTCTAAAATTTCCGAAGGAACTACATTCCTACCCTGGTGCCCCATGACCCCACATCTTTCCTCAATCAATTCCTGAGTCCATCCATGCCTTTTTCATGTTATCCTAATTTATTACCTACATAATTATGTAATGTGTTTGTTATCAGACAGAAATAATCATGAACTAAATTATTTTTAATAGACTCCAAAAAAGTAGGAACCATTCAAATATTTGTACTGTGTTTGGGTGTTTTTATGTTTAATAAGTATATATTTACAACTATACAAGTATTATATTAGCTATCTGGCCACCATAGTACAAGCTTTGCTTAGTTTAGGGTCAGATGGTGCTGTGTGTGAATTGTGAGTATGTATAACGCGATAGCTCCGCCAATTATTGTGAATAATAGATTCTGATGATTCTTTCCTTATCGGTTTTCTTTATTATTTAGTTTTCTTGACGTTTTGGCAGATTCAGACTAATATTAATTTAGATAGTGATTAAGTCCTGTAGGTGTATTTTTTTTTTGTTGAGGAGAAAATATTTCAGAGGTGTTTCCATGTAAATTTCATAGAAATCGGTGCGACGCTTTTTTGTAAAACCAACAATAAACTACAATATCTTTATTACCTGGAGACGTTATCGATTTCACAAAATAAAAGTGGTCAAGTGAGAGTCGGGCTCGCCCATGAAGGCTTCCGTAGCAGCAAGTAACATAATATAAAAGTTCTTGTAGTTCGTTGTTACTTTAATCAGTGTTTTAACAATAGTCAATTTATGACGTATTTAAATAAAACTACTTACTAGATCTCATTCAAACCAATTTTCGTTGATAGTTTACATGGTGTACATCATACACCTGATTTCAGCTGATATTTATGTAGGTATATACGATATGTTGTTACAAAACTGATATGAAATTATAACAAATCCTACGTTTTGAAGTGATAACTTCTTTTGACGTACAACACACATATGTTTCATGGGCTGTGAATGTAGCTCATCGTCACGCTCGTAAATGAAAGAAATCTTCGGGTGAACTCGGAACTATTAGGTACATGAGTCATAAATCGCAAAGCGTAAGTTTTACACAAAAGTTTACTAAAAACAAAAGATACAAAATTTTATTTTCTATAATAGTAGTGTCTGTGATATTTACCCTAAACTGCATGTTCATGCACCATCTTGAAGAAACGTATATATATCTATCCCTCGGTATCTTGGAAACTAAGCCCTTTCGGGCAAAAGTTATAGACACTATTATTGAGAAAATAACATTTTGCATCTTTTGTGTTCTATTTAACGAACTAATTGTGCTAATATTTTAAGAGTTATCGGCCGCAATAGAAAAACTGGTTCAAGAAATAAGCAATAAATCGTAATCGGTAAATTCTACGAAAAAAATGTTAGATATTAAAAGATATCAAATTATATTTCCTACAATAATGATTCCAATAATTTTTGCTCTAAAGTACATAGGTTTTGAACGTTTTTTGCAAGATGGCGCCTGAGACTCCACCTAGATCTGTCTGGTATTTTGTAATTTTATGCTCAACAACTAATTTTAAACCTGTCAAAAAATATTGGATCGGCGTTTTAGTGCTAGTTTCCAAGATCTAGAATTCGCCGCAAGCGTTATTTAGAAAAAAACGATGTTCGATATCTCGGAAACTATACGTTTTAAGGCGAAAATCACTGAGAGCGTTATTGTAGAAAATAACATTTGGCATCTTTTGTGCTCTATCTAATGAACCAATGAAGCTGATATTTTAAGAGATATCGGCGGCGAAAGAAAAACGGTTTATTAAATAAGCAATAAATCGTAAACGGTAAGTTCTAAAAAAAAACTTGCCTGAAACAAAAGACGCAAAATTACATTTTCTACAATAATGGTTTCCATAATTTTTGCCCGAAAGGGCATAGTTTCCGAGATATCGACCAAACCCAATTTTTCAAGATGGTGCTTGAGGCTCCACCTAGATGTGCCAGCATTTTGTGATTTTATGCTCAACAAGTGATTTTAAATCTAATACAAAAATATTGAATCGGCAATTTAGTGCAAGATTTCGTGACCAAGAATTCGCCTCAAGCGCAATCTTGAAAAACTATACTCATTACTTACCCCTATTTTATACCTTAGGCGAAAGTTATGAAGGTCATTATTGTAGAAAATATAATATTGCATTTTTCGTTTCCAATAAACTCTTTTGTCAAACTTACCGTTTATGATATATGACTTATTTAATAGGTCTGAGTTCACCCGAACATTTGTTTCATTTACGAGCATGACGATGGGCTTCAATCAGCCCACGAAACATATGTGTGTGGTGGGTCAAAAGAAGTTTGCACTTCTAAAACTGTATTTGTTATGAAATCTTTGCTGTGAAAGGTTAAGTTTTCCTTCTGTTTTTATTTCGTCTTCTTCGTGTAATTCTGTTCCCGTCTAATCACAATGATAGATAACAGTGTCGTCCTCTCCCCCCTGCTTGTTATCACCAATTTCGATGCAAATGCAAAGTTATAAGAAAGGAGTTAAACCGGAATAATCACCGTTGAAGTTTAGTGTTAAATCCATTCAGATGTTATGATAGGTAGAGGTAGGAAACATTGCTGAGTTCGCCGGGGAACCACACCGTTGGTAGTTTGTTCTACCGTCAGCAGTACTTTTGTTTTGAATTCCCACTTTTAATACGAATACGTTATTATTAATTTACTAGTACCATCCCGCACTAGCGTAGTTCTCGATTCCGGTTATTTTTTCGAGACAAAAAGTAGTCTGTGTGCTCTTTAAGACTTCAGTAATTTGTGCTAGAAAAAGTAACACACATCCATACATATATACCTATGTCACGTAAAATTGTGAAAACCGTCAGATTATAATCTAACGACGTCAGATTACAAACTTACTTAACTTACCGTGAGATTGTAATCTGCCGTGTGTTGACAATTTTACGGTGATATACAATATTTCGTATTACATATAATACTAGTAAAATTAGTATCCTTAATATTACGATTCTTAACTATTTTCGTGACATACCAGAAGAAAACGATTTTGTCGAAAACATTAGTATTCTTGTTTCGTCTTTCATAATTCACAAAAAATATCTATTTCCTTTGCGTGGAAAAAATGGTCTTATAGTGGTAGGACTCTTCGCTGAGTCCACCTGGGGAAGTACCACACCTTTTGCCGGTTTTTATTCAGCTAAGCAGTTATGTGAAAACAACACTGTTTTCCGGTTTGAAGGGCCATATTTTCAGAGAAATGACTGGCCATAGGGATAATACATATATCTCTGGGTGACAAGCGCAGTGCAGTGCTAGGTAATGATTTGGACTTTTCATGTTCCAATAGCAATAACAATAGCAGCTGCGTGTCACTTTGCTGTTATGGGCAGGCTTGTTGCCTACCATCAGACACATATCCTATTCGTCTCGCCATTCTATACTAAAAAAATCAAAATCAATACAAAAATCAACTAACATTATCCTCACAAAAGTTTGAACACAAATGTTGATTTTACCGGCTTTCATCCTATTACTAAATATCCACTCCATCCATACATTTTACGTGTCAATGAACTGTTTATATAGAACGTGTTTCCCGAATAATTATGTGATGTAACGATGATTTTGCTCAATCTGGGTCGCAAATATTCGCCGATAAAGGATAACACGGGTCGTTGTACCGGTAACGCTACGTAAACGAGGAAATGTAGTTTATCCCTCTCTTGTACCGGTGAACCGTGGAGGCGTCCGCGCTAACGACGGAAATACCCGACATTCCGTTTAACCTACATTTTAATATAGAATTAATAAATAAACAAACGATTGTGTCAGAGGTCAGAGGACTATTCGTTAACAACAATCGTGGAATGCGTCAACATGCACCGATGTGCATCGCTACTGGCCCTGAAGTGGATGATGACAGTGCATCGGGACCCTTAGCCTAACAAATTCGGGTACCATAGCTCGATACGGAGGCTGCGTAGTGCCGCGTATGGGTAGCGGGTGAGGCGCCCCGCGCGGCAGTGGCGAGAGCGCCTCGCGCCGCGTAGGACGGCGCGCGAGATTTCGCCGGGCGGCGCCCGCTCCGCGATGGAGCCCGTCCCGCCCAAACAGCACAAGAGCCGGCGCAAAATCTCACTGCCATGGTTCAGGCAAAGCTCAGTGAGCGCCCCGCACGCGACTCTTTCTCGCCAGCACACGATCGACACGCCGAGCTCGTTCCACGCGCGGCTGCTGCGCGGGAACCGCACGCGACAGGTGACGCGCCGCATCCGACTGCAGCCCGGTGCAACAGCCCCGCGTCCCGCGCGCCTCGCACCCCCCGGCCACTCCCGCGCTTGCACCCTCGCGCCTGCATCCTAGATGCGCTAACGCCCCGACGCCACGCTACCGGCACTTATCATCTAGTAACACCATCGATACGCTTTCACCGGCCCCCTAACTACGCTTTTATTACTTGAATGCTGTGTAAAATGTAAAGGTCAACGTTCATTGTCCTCGCTAGATTTGATGTTTTGTCTTTGATGTTTCATTTTTAAGTGACCGCACATTAGTTCTAATTGTGCACATTTTTATTGTATTATAATAAATATTTTTGTACGAAAAATTGTGTCTTTATTTTACCGGTACCGAGCGAGATGCGTGACCAGTGTGACTTTCATACGATTTATCATCATGTACTCTGATTCTTAAAGTACTTCTTGTCTGTATCACAGAATTTCGTCCATTTTTATTTTCGTATTGGCACAATTCTTCGTATCTATTTTTACGTTTACCATCGCTCGCTTGCATCCGTGAATAGTGAGGTTCATTACCGACCGCATTGCATTCATTACGACACTAACACATTTTTAACAGATTTATTGCATTGAAATCTTGAATGGCATTAAACCTTATAAGTTTATTAGAATTATAGAAATGATTAAACGCACGTTAGCTTCTGACGGTTATTATAGACTATTTCATGCGTGTATCGTGCAATTCAAATGAAAGATACATTGTAATCAACAAGACTAGGCTGCACTTAATACATTAAATAGATACCAATATTTTTCTTTCGTTTTTGTTTGGGATTTTTAGTAATATAAATAATCGAATTATTAAATGTTCAAATTTTAATTGTTTTTATTATTCACAATTTGTGCAGCGATTCGGTACCGATTTGGTTGATTATTTTGTTATTTCACCAATACTGGCTTACACAGAAAGGATCTACGTAATTTCTAATATGAAACCGTCCTTCACACCGTCATGAAAATAAAAATCTATTGTACAAAATTTAATTTGCATCGGAGACTATCATTACAAGCAAAACATGAAATTTAAAATATTGTCATAAAGGCCTGCCTATATATTGAAGTTGGGATTTTACCTACCTTTAGAGGAAATTAATGTTATCTTATATATATATATATATATAATATATATATATATATATATGTTTGTATGGAAATGAAGTCTTGCTTTCCCTGTAAAACGATATTGTATTGGTAGAAACCAATCGAACCCGTCAGATTAATTGCTCGGAGGTCGATAAGGTATCTTATCAGAGCGTGGAATATGTCCCACTCATCGATAAACCGGTGACGAGCACTGTGGTTAATTGTTTCTAGCATTTGCTACTTTGTGACTCATAATGTGAGACCAAGTCTTTGTGAAGGAATCCATTTCTTTGAATTAAAGCTGAGGAAAAGTAAATTTCAATATTTATTCGAATATTCCACTCATATAAATCGCCCCCTTAAAAATCTTATCTAATATATAAAATTCTCGTGTCACAGTTTTCGTTGCCATACTCTTCCGAAACGGCTTGACCGATTTTGATGAATTTTTTTGTGCTTATCCGGTATCTATGAGAATCGGCCAACATCTATTTTTCATCCCCCTAAATGCTAGGGGTAGTCCACCCCTAAATGTTTATTTTTATTTTTAGACAAAATTTTAATTTCTATTTTTTATGATACAACATACAAAAATACATACAATCCTCAATTTTCACTCTTCTACGATCAACCCCCTATTTTTAATAGTCATTTTAGTAATTTAATCTTTTCCTCTCTGGTCGAAAACTCCCGCCGCTGGTCCCGCCAAATGTCTACAGGTGTCACTTCTGACCCAGTAAACAGCACGATAATTTGGGGATCAAAAGTAGTCTATAGCATATATATAGTTTGAACACGCTAATCTCGGGAACTACTGGACCAATTTAAAAAAATCGTTCACCGTTCTTTCATATGTTCGTAATCCTTGAACGCTGTAGGTTATATATATGTACCACGGGCGAAGCCGGGGCGGGCCGCTAGTAATATATATAAATCTCCTGTCACGATGTTTGTCTGCGATACTTAACCGATTTTAATGAAATTTGGACAGCATATGTAGATTGATCCAACTTAAAAGATAGGATAGTTTATATTTCGATTAATGGGCTTTATGTGACAATATCCGAGCGAAGCCGGAACGGTTCGCTAGTATATTATAAATATAGGGTAAAATACCCCCTTTAGTTCATTCGTTTTTTATCACGACCAACTGATGACGTCTGTTACTGGATGAATACTTCATTCGAGATTTTAATTTTATGTATATAGCTTGGACAGCAATGATAGATAATCTTAAGCAGCGTCAGGACGTGATGAGAAGATTCCAAGTGGATAAAAAATCATCTTAGTTTTTAATAACGAGATTTTTTCATCGATGTTACGTCTGCACTCGACCGCCATCTTGCCTAACGTTAATCGACGTTGCGGTTTATAATAAAACATGCGAACCTAAAAAAAAGAATTAAAAAATAATGTTTTCTGGATTTCTCATAAGATTTTCTCTTCACATTGTTTTAAAATGTGTTAGTAATTATTATTTAAAAAAAATTGGTTGCCTGTAAAGTCGGTATACGGGCGAAAGTTTTACGTGACAACGACTTTGAGTGGTAAAATAATTTTACGGAAGGGACGCGTGCCTTTCACTTTTTATGTCTGTCTCTCTCGCTCTTAGGCGGGCTAACCATGCCCGAGTGGAAGGGACGCGTGCCTCTCACTCGCTCTCGTTGTGAGCGCATAACGTGAGCGGAGCGTAACGCAGTTTCTTGAAGTGTCACCCGGCAAACCAATTTATAAGACGTTGTCACGTCAAAATCACTCTTTAAGATTTGAAAACACCCAGATTATGTAAATCCATAAGGAAATACCCAGGCAATCTATTTACAAAAGTGCCTCAGTGTCAAACCTCTTCGTTCAAGTAGGTATTTGGAACTATGAAATTATTTCGTATATTAGAGCAGTTCGATAAAAAAAAGCAATGTAATATTAGATTAAATATGAATATTGGGTTACACTAGAACGGAAGCTAAGCCGACAGGTATGCATTATGAGAAATTTTCATTTCACTGTGGCAAATAAGAAAAAAAAAACATGTTTCATACGTACGTGATCTTTAAACTCGAAGAAATAAATGGTGATAGGTAAGAATCGCGGCGATCAGGGAGTATGGCGTACTGCAAAACCGGCATTCCTCTCCCGCCACGGTGTCTCTTCTACTGCCACGATGCCCACCGCCAAGATTGCCCGCCATAGTCGCGCCGGCGCCGTCTACACCGTGCAAGTCGTTCCTGGCCGTATTGACTTCTCCCGTAATACCACTCAGCCGGATCCTCGGTCTTACGTCTCCAACCGCCACTGGCTGCCTTTCGTACATCGTCATTTCATCTAGTCTCAGGGAGTCCTACACTACGTTTACCGATTCGGGATCTCGAACCTAAGGTTATCGAGTCTGCGATAGATGTTACCGGCCCACTGACACTTCAGTTTGCTAATACGCTAAGACGAATCACTTCATTGCGGATGCAGTCTCTCAGAGAAACCCCAAGCACAGCCCTTTCCATAGCTCGCGACTTTGAGCTTACGTCCCATTTTCACTGTCAGTGTCCACGTTTGAGCACCGTAGATCATAACGGGTAGGATGCACTATTGTACATTTTTATTTTGGGACTATGTGGAATGGGGGACGAGAAGACTTGAAGTTTTCCAAATGCTGCCTTTCCAAATGGATTCTTCTCATGGCCTCACCCTCAAAGTTACTTCTGCCTAGTTCGAGTGTCTGCCCTAGGTAAACGTATATCTGAACAATTTCAAGATTGTTTCCATTTACGTAAATCGGACCCGAGATCCGGATGCCGATGCGTTGACAAGCGTAAGCCAGGCTGTGCAGCATCCACGGCAAGTTCTCCAGCGACCCTGCCATATGAAATGTTATCCGCAAATCGTAGGTGAGAAATTTGCTCACCACTGATACTTAGGCCACGTGCAACCCAATCCAGCGTCTTAAATATATCCTCTGGTGCGTTTGAGAACAAATTTCCGGGAAATTACATACCCTTGTCTCACACCTCAACGCAGAGAAATATGTTTTGGCTGCTGGTCCTGAATTTGGCCCGCCACCGTGACGGTGTATTACAAACGACATCATCACCTTGATGCATCACCAATCGACATGGCATCGCTGTAAGAACTCCAGAACAGCCCATCCTTCGACTGAGACAAAGGCCTTCTCATAGTCCACAAACGCTAAGCAAAGGAGCCGTTTGTAATCTTTTGTCTTTCATACAAACTGCCACACCGTATGAATGTTATCTATAGTGCTGTACAGACCGGGGTTTGAAGTGTTAAAACCCGGCCTGTTCAAGAGGTTGAAACTCGACTAGTCTTCGGGCGAAACGATTTGTGATAATTCTTGAGAACAACTTGTTGACGTGGCTCAGAAGCGATATTAGTCTGTAGTTCTGTAAAAAGGTCTTATCTCCCTTTTTAAAGAAGTGGATGAACACACTTCTGTACCATGCCTGTGGAGTTCTCCCGGTGAAGTGGATGGGATAATATACACAAACATATTTTAAACAGTTTTTGGAGTTCTTTTACAAGTACCAAGTGAATCACCAAGTACACCAGTAGTTCTGTTTAATCTCTGTGTAATCCCGTCGTCGCCCGCGGCTTGTCTACTTTTAAGTTGCCCAAGAGCCATCAGAATTTGGTCTAGCCTTATCTCAAGCAGGTCTTCTGTGTAGTGGCGTGTCAGAGTGGCTATTTTGTCCTGGTTTTGTGGGAGATGAGGAACATGCGATGCGTACAGCTGGGCGTAAAGATCTTCCACTTCCGAGAGAATATCCGATTTGGATGCAACAATTCTCTTCGCCGAGGTGGTTAACTTCGTCAGATGGCTTCTACCTACTGTCTTAAGTCTTGACGAACACTTTGACCTCCGATTTAGCGCAATTGATTTTTCAATTAAGGACGTGATGTCTAATCGGAGGTCACGCCCTACGATTTTGGTAATTTTATTTTATTAAGAGCTCATTGTTCTGACGAAGTCAACTTGAGATTGCGTCGTTCCTCAATGAGTTGAAGAGTTTCCGACGAAAGCTTTAACTTTCTGCCTGAGTTTTGTGTACCCCATCTCGTAGGATGTCCCCAATCTGTCGAGTTTCTGGTCAACGCTGTCTGTGGTCCCCAAGGAAGCAAAACGGTTCTCCAGTTTTAGCTGGAGCACTTCAAACCCAACTATGGTTTGGCGAAGGTTCGGACGGAGTGTTGACTTCATCAAACAGACGCGTTCTATGTTATAATCAATATTCAGGGAGCCTAGTACAAGCCTGTGATCGCTTCCGGTTACAACCTAGAAATCACTGAGAAATCCCTTAATTTCATTCAATCTCATTCAGTCAATCTCATTTTTAGTCCGTCCCCGGGGCTTCGCCAAGTTTATTTCCTCTATGGCTGCTTCTTGTTGAACAAGTTTATCAGAAACAGCCTTTCCTTCTCGATGAAGTCGACCAGCATTTGACCCTCGTCATTCCTACGTCCCAAACCGACCGGTACGCAACCCTCGGAAACGCACTTGCGATTTCCACAAAGTTGCTACGGAGAGTTTTGCGAACCAGAAACCTGACACCGCCTTGCGATAGCTTGGTGACCTTCACAATAGTAAATAAGATGGCCTGATTCCAAGGTTACCGTGTTCTCTTCCTCTCTTGGGGCTCACTTCACATCACCCAAGAATGTGCCATCTTATGGGGGTCAGCTCTTCTCCCAGCTGAAGAGCCTATTGTCCTCGCAAATCGTTCGTCCATTGGCGGCCTACCGTAGACTGGGGATTCTTCCCACCCGGGCTTTGCCGTTGCGATGACCGCTGCCTTGGGCAGGAATAGCAGGTCGGCCAGGATTTAGGGGTCTTGGACCCATCATAAGAGAGTATTGCCCATAGTCGCCATGCTGAGCATGCGGGTTGGTGACCGAAGAGCAGGAAGTCTGTCACTCATGCATTTAAAACTATATTTATACTATAAACCGAGTAATGTTCTAAATCATTCCAGTTTCCTTAACGAACTTCTATGCGTGCTCCTCGTTAAGCGAGGTTCATTTGTAGAAATGCGTCCCTCCCCTGCTGGGATTAGCGAGCACACAACAAGATGCTACCGACGCAAATTGTTGTGTGATGCCCAGGGTGCATCACGTGTGGTTTCATTTCGCACCCCCGGAAATTGCCACTTAAATGGTATTTCTATAATCCATGTAAAGTTGGAAATAAAGCAGACTTCTTTCCCCGCAACTTGTTTCCCAAAATGGGGTGCATCATCTTGCTATCCTGATGTATATTTTTGCAACGCAGCTCCTTACGGCAGGTTTGGAGGAGGTTAGATATAAGTGTTTAATGGTTAGCAATACGCCTGTCCGGGACAACGCAGGGCCACGACCTTGATTTGAACACTTAACCTCGAAAACGTAGGTATGTGTGGTACAGGGGTTATTTAGAATTCCAGAAGTAAAGTGAATTTTTAACCAACCCCTTTTAATTGAACGGACACACGGCCGGTTAACCGTCCTTCGATTACGTTTGGAATTTTCATTAAAATGCCTGGCTGATGAGATTTCCTGGATTCGTTATTTGGTTTCCTGTATCTGGCCCTGATCCTCCTTTCATCGATCGAATGTCACAATATATTTCGCCATTTTCATCATGACAAATGTTTTATCAAATAATTCGTTAATTCATATATGGACCAATACGGGTTCTACAAAAGAGAGACCGTATCGCCGCGCCGGTAAAAAAAATACAAATTGTATTTAAGATCATAACTATCAGGTATTAGAGATATTGCTACAAATTTACTTTTTCGTTGCATCTCGAGTAACTTGTGTGAGACAAAAAGCGTGATAAAGAAATCGATGTTGAGATTACGATTGGTTTATGGAGAGATAACTATACTAATATCCTAGGTCTCAGAATACTATACCATCATGGTCACGTCGAAACATATCTATTATAATAAAAAATTAAATTTTTTATGTAGTAATAATGTTTATTCATTTTAAATAAATACACGGGTAACTTACGTTTGATATAGTCAGTCCAGTCCGACTCAAGTTTCGATTGCGTCCGGCGATCTTTTTCAAGAAGAATGCGCGCGCGTGTTCACAGCTCGTTTAGCACTGATAATGTTTATTGTCACGTAAACAATTTTTTATTATTTTGTAATAAAAGTCGGTAATCGGCTAATCGGTCTCATAAACGACACATAATACAATCGTGAGATCGTCGACTCGAATCCCACCTGCAGTTCAAAGTGCAGGTGTAGAAATTTACAATCACAACTGAAACCGTCGAACGAGTATATTTCGAGAATATGCGTCATCCGCCAACACGCACTTGCTTGCCTGGTACTAGAATATCGTAGTTGTGGCCTTTTCCGCGTACCCATCGTGGCTTGCCCGACTCCGGGCCCTCCTATGGGGCCCTCTCCGTCATCCGACCTTCGCGTACTGACGGCGTACCCAAGATACACCGTGACACCTCGGGAAACAATCAGTAAGTGGGTGCCAGACGCTCTTGCGTCTAGACATCCTTAGTCCCCCGCGACGGTTCAGGGGTTTAGTCCGCCGCCTACCACATTTCGGTCGCAGAAGATAGAAGATATACCGCTATGGCGGCACTCTTCTTCCCCTGCAACCCCATCGCGTTCGTCATCTAACGGTGGCGGCCCCGTCAAGACCCCGACGGGTAGGGAAAGCGGCACCTTTCCAGCGCACTATCCATTCCCATGCTTACCCCCTAACATTACGGCCTACCTTTGTTGCGCCGGTGCCTCATACGCCGTCCAACCTTCATAGCCGGATCTTTGTCGGCTTGGAGGTAAAACCGTGAACAATTCTTGGTTGATCTAGTCAAGGTTATAGTAGTTATGGCCTAGACCTTGCTATTTGTGGAATAAAGCCACGAATCCCAGTAGTGATAACATAAAAAAGCCAATAAATAACGACAATCAAATACTGTTGGAATATAAATAATTTCAGTTAAATTGTAATGTGTGAAGTGGTAGTGCCTATTGTGATAGAAGGAAAACCAACTACCATCCGATACTATTTGTGTAATTATTTTATCTGAACCGTACCAACAGTAATTCGCTTATAATAAGACTATTACATTGTTTCTAAGTAAATAGTCACACGACTTCGTATTAATAATAAGTATGTCGTAAATGTTTGTGTGATTTCATTCTTCTCGTCTTTTTTGACCGACACAGCAGATAGCTGGTAGCAAATGCGCAACTAGCCATCAAGGCAACTGCCATAGAATCCCCTAATAGAATGAAACCTAATCTTAGAAATAAGGTGATAATTTACAAATCTTGTATTTGCCCTGTCACAACTTACGCCGCCGTGGTTTTTGCTCATGACCATGCTCATGCTACTCGACCTTTTAAACCTCTACGTCAATCAAAACAAATCCATCCGTAGTGCAGTCGGCGCCCGTTAGTATGACCGGAACATTGATTTGCACGGTAATTTCGAGATACCGAGTAGACGAACCCCCTTCCCTCTCCCCCTCCTCAGGATCTATCAGCAGATCCAATAACTTTTCGTCAATAACAAGTCAGCCGACGCTAGAACCAGTCCATCAAACTTAGCGCTCGTCGACCTCCTCTTGAAATCCCTTTACGATAATAAGTCAGACGACATCAGTTTTACTCCAATAATGATCAGTTAATCGACAACAGAAATCCCCAAACGAATAATAATAATCAGTCTGTCGACACAAAGTCAAACGACATCAGTTTTAGTTCCAATAATATTCAGTTAGCCGACAACAGATATTCCCATACCAATCTATACTAATATTATAAAGCTGAAGAGTTTGATTGTGTGTTTGAACGATAGAAAGAATCTCGGGGGAAGTACTAGTCCGAATTGAAAGGTTATTTATCTGTAGGAGAGCTAATTTATCCAGGAAGACTATAGGCTATATAACAATACGCTACTATCAATAGGAGCGATGAATTAAAAAATGTTATAAAAACATGAAAAAATATTATTTTTTGAGAGCTTTCGTTGCGCGCGCTGACGTGTGTTGGAGTCTGTAATAACATGCATGTCTATCTTTTAAGGTTGCGTCATTATGACCTAACCTAAACAAATTTGTTCTAAATCTGACTTAGTACGGCCAATTTTCGATATGTAGCGTAGGAACGCGCACAGGGTATCAGCCAGTAAAAAATAATAAGTCAGCCAGCACTTGCCTAACCTAAAAATAACAATTATTAATTTACCGACTCAGCTTACAAATGAGTTAGTGGTACGTCTTTTGCAACGCAATTGCCATATTTGTTAAAGTAGTTTGAAATAAACTACTTCAAATGGTAGTAAAGTACAATCAAGTTCAGTACGCTGAGTGCTAGTTTTGTAGAACCTAATGTATCTCAACTTGATATTATTTGTTTTGACCACATTTGGAAAAGTATTGTTTCTGAAAAAAAAAATTCATCACTATCGATTAAATCATTTAAGATTTATTTATGAGTCACGGTACCTCTAAAAGATAAAAACCTGATCATACAATTTCTGTGTAGTGGTGTAGGACTCTTTGCAGAGTCCATCTGGGCAAGTACCACACTTTTGTCAGTTATTCTACCGCCAAGCAGTAATCTGCAAACAATGCTTTGTTCCGGTTTGAAGGGCAATGTCTCCAGTGAAATTACAGGGCATAGAGATAAAACATCTTATAGCTCTGGGTGAGGAGAGCACTGCTAGATTGCTAATGATTTGGACTCTCCATGTTCCAATTGCGGCGTTTCACTGTGCTGTTATGTGGCAGGTTTGTTGCTAACCATCAGGCACATGTCGGGCTGGTCGAAGTAATTAAACGATAATCAGATGCGCAAAAGCTCAAGCGAGCAAGCAAGAGAGGTAAAATGTAAGAATCATTGCGTCAAAATTACAAAATTAAGTTATATATTTAAAAATGTACATCTCGAGTTAAAAGTCACAAACAAAGAATCTGTTGTGCTGCGTATGTATTATGTAGTCTTGTCTAAATCAAATTCCAATCAGATCATACAGCTATTCTGTTACATGAACTGACACATTTACACTGGAACCGTTGCTGTTTATTTAATCGCGAACTATTTAAATAGAAAATAAATGTTAATGAATATTCTTCACTCAAAACAATTTCGCTCCAAACTATAAAACTCACTTGTCTTAACTATAAAAAAGTCTTGTCACTTTATGTATAAAAAAGTGTTTTTAAGCAACGAGTAAGATAGCATATGGGATCGATCGGGGCGTAGATGGGATCGAATTTCACTCCAATTTTTTACCCATTGCCTACGCATACTCCATCCATCACCTACATACACTGTTTGATCGCGTCCCGGTCTAAGCACTTTAGTAGGTACTAGTAGTACAATATAGTAGATTTTGGAAATCGAAAGACGATTCTGCTGGTGTTGTTGCATATTTGTTATGATTCTATCAAATCACAGTCCAGTAGTATCAAATTCCACAAAATCATTTTTTTTTCTTTTAATATTAAGAACTACAATTTTCTATAATTCTTATTAGATATAATAATATGTACCTATGTATATGCAATAGTAAGTGTGGCCTGTCACGGTAAAGTTAAAAAACAAAATAGAAATAAATATTTGTAATTCTAGACACACGGCAGTGTTGGCTACACTGCCGTGTGTCTAGTCAAGTTAATTCAAGTAAACTGGTTCTTCCTCCTCATAACTTAAAAACTATTGCACATTAACTTCTCAAATTGCTCACACATTGAGACTTGCAGGATATCAATACGTGCTCCAATTTTCATAAACATATCTCAAACGGTTATTTAAATATTAACTAGATATTTACGTCCTAAAATAATAATTATTATCACTGATTTTGACATAAAAGATTTAATCCATTTCCAGATGACATAGAAAGTTAAAATTCGGCATTCAGGTAATTGGGTGAACAAAAAGGAATAAATCAGAATCTAGTAATATTTGATAATATCATTCAAATGTAGTATTTCCATTTAGATGTGATAGTGCATTTAAAAAGTAAAAAAAATATCAATCACAATTGATGGCTGCCGGTCTTTGTAGTAGATTTTAATGTAATTTTGTACTCGTGTAAATAAATATCTATCTATAAAGATAGATAGTAAAATATAAAACTCTTTATTGCGGTACAACAAATAAATAAACAACGATAAATTCTATAACGAGTCACCTTTTAATAATTTTTAATTTGAACAAATGAATTTAAGTATTTATGAGTGTTGTGTTGTTAAATGCGATTAATTTTTATTATTTCCATACATATTGTATAGCAAAAGTGTAAGTTAGCATAGAAAAAGGAACCCGCTAAATGTTCCCACAGTTGGGACTCGGGCCCTTCTCTCGGAATGTCTTATCTCGTGAGTCAAGGTCATAATCGTAGACGTTGGCCCAGTGCGAGTCGGTGGATGACACATGACTTCGAATGATTATGGGTACATGTCGATTTCCTCACGCATTTTACCCTCACCGTTTTTAAGTTATCGGCATTACACACATGACTTCGAAAAGACAGCGTTACGCGTGGGATCTGAACCCGGGAATCAGCAGCCGCCGTTCGCCTGGCCCCTGGTTCGAATCCCACACACGCACCACTGTCTTTTCGAAGTCACGTGCGTAATGACGCTAACTTATAACAAGGTGAAGTATCATGAGAAAACCGGCATGCGCCCATAATTTTTTCAAGGTTTTCTGTCATCTACCAACCCAAACTGGACCAGTTGTGGCAATGTGCTGGATTATGGTTTTGATTATATCTTTGTAGGAAGAGGTCTCGTGTACCAACTGTGGGAACATTTAGTGGGCTGCTTATGTATGTGCTATTTCTGACTGTAATCTAACCGAAACTTAATCACAGAGCTGTTCCACGTGATTGAGCAACAAACACTCAAACATCCAAACTTTCATTTTAATTTGGGAGCACGGCAGTGACCCCTCCAAGTCGAGCGCGAAGCAAACACTGCCGTACCATCCTTTACTGGAACCATTTCGCTGCATTTTCAGCCCCCTATTTGAGAACCTCTGGATAAGACCAGAACGCTGAAATTTTCGTCATCTAGTAAGCTTTAATCACATACTTAAAATCCAAAATTTCAAGTTTGTACGTCATTTAGTTCCGAAGTTAAGCGAAAGCAAAGTTTCGCATTTACGCGAATGCGTATAAATACGAAAAACTGTTGCTACTGTACAAGAATCAGAACCAGAAAAAAAGAAAAGAAAGATTTGTAATAATAAAAAGTAGGTACTTCTAAAGAGAAAAAAAAATGTGTCAAATAATACATCTAATATAATAAATCAATAAGTCCACGTTTCTACAAAAAGAAGTGAAATCCCACCAAAAACATTCTGTAAAAAACTAGCCAAGTCTCGATGGAGCTGCATATTATTTATCTCTAAAAAGTAATGAAATCTAGACTAAGCCGTGCCAAGTCTAAGGTTCCTTACTGCGATTTCTTTATTGTTATAGTTAATGTTGTGTGACTTGGCCGTTAAAGAGTACACAAGGGCCAATAACGGACGAATAAAATAACGGCTTAATAATGTACGAAGACAACTAATAATTCGTGTGTGAAAACCAGTCAAGAAGCTAGAAGCTTTAATAAATATTATTATATAAAGTTATAAGAGAACAATTTTTTTTAAGTTCTTACAAAACATTATGTATTGTTTTAATCAATTGCAGGACTGATCATTGAACTTGCATTACATTTACATTTACATCTCAATTCTTTGGTTGCTGAAGTCAACAAACAAGCCATATCATAGTATTGAACTTGGCTCTCATTTCACATTAATGTTTTTGATGGCATCTTGTATTAGTAATAGTAAACTGACTCGTTATTGTTCCCAAAATCATAATAAACCTTTACCATTCGAAATAGCGATTTAGCTCAGGGTTACAAGCACGCAGACAGTAGGGATCGCCGACGTTAGATTTTATTATTGTAGCCGACTGATTCACCGCAAGCTGTGAAATAAGAGCGCATTCACGGTAACATTCGAAATGTAGTAAAGATAGTGTACTGATTGTTATATTTACTAATATTTTGTTGGCTGCATACTCTCCGACCAATAAAAACCTGAAGTATACGATATGACATAAACTATTTTCGTACAAAAAAATTAAACCGACTTCAAAACCACAAATAGGCACTCAAAAGCGAAAAATAAACTAAAATCATTATTATAAGCGCTACTCACTCATCTATTTGAAGTCGGTGCCAGCCAAATCTAACAGGTAGTGGATAGAGATACTACTTACCTGTGCCTACATAGCATCAATCTACTAAATTTTTGACCTCACTGGCACCGACTTCAAATAGATGAGTGAGTAGCGCTTATAATAATGTTTTAGTTTATTTTTCGCTTTTGAGTGCCTATTTGTGGTTTTGAAGTCGGTTTAATTTTTTGTACGAAAATAGTTTATTTTACCCTTTTTAGTGTACAAAAACAGAAATAAAAATTTTGATTAAACCCTGACCACCTCGGATTTGTTATCTGTACAACATTCTACTAGTCAAGCCCTTTCATTTGATACCCATATTAAGGGAGTTGTGAAAGAAATGTATTTCGGCATTTTGTGGTAGCGGCCGTCTTGGATTTGAAATTTGTCATAGTGCAAAGTATTCTACTAGTCAAGCCCTTTCGTTTGATACCCAGATTGAGGTAGTAGTGAAAACTATAATATAATTCGCCATTTTGTGGTGGCGGCCATTTTAATTTGAAATTTGTTATAGTATTTTACTAGTCAAGCCCTTTCATTTGATACCTATATTGAGGTAGGTTGTGACGAAATGTTTTGTCCGCCATTTTGTGGACGCGGCCATCTTGAATCGACATTAACCAAACATAACTAAGAACATCCGCATGGATATTAACATTGAAATAAAAAAAACCGCATCGAAATCGGCCTATCTGTTTGAGCTCTACGGTGCCACAGACGGACAGACACACAGGCAGACAGACATCGACGTCAAACTTATAACACCCCTTTTTTTGGTCGGGGGTTAAAAACAGGTTTTCATTAATCCATTTACACAATTTCGTATTGACAGGATCGAGTTTGATAACTTTTGTGAAATCTTCAACTACGTCATCCAAAAAATAGTACGCAAATTTTAGTTTATGGTTTATATTTCAAATACCACCAGACCGATTTCGATAAGATTTATATGGGGCCATTCGGGGAGCATACCCATCCGAACACAAAAAGAAATTTTATAACTGGTGCGGGGGTTTTCGAGAAATCAGGTAACATACATAAAAAAAATACATAGGGGTCGAATTGATGTCCTCCTCCTTTTTTAGAAGTCGGTTAAAAAGTGATTCCTCGGTGACCACTGCTAACTATTAGTTGTTTCTTGGTTGACATTTCTCAGATATAGAACAAAACTAGAATATAAAATCGTGTATTTTCTGATAAAAAAATCTCGTTTGTATGAGTAGCTGACTATGAGTGTACCATCCAACTACAACAGCAGTGTGACTAATTCTTTGTTCCCTCGAAGTCCGCGGTTAAAATCATTACATCACCGGTACACGGTTGCTTTTGAAAAGCTTTTATCCCTAAATGGTATTAGAAGTCTATCAAACGATTTATTCAACCTTAAGCTACATTTGAAGTCGTAGAAAGTATCGCCCGAAAATACATCGAACGAAATGTCATTAGAAAATGTGGTAGGCAATATCAATTTTATTGGGACGTTCACAATTTTATTTTTAAAAACAGTATTTTTAAATATGTCATACTGGGGCGGTGTCATACATGTGTCCTTATTTTCGTTCAATTTTCTGCGTGAAGTAATAAGGTACCCTTTGAGGTGAATGTTGCTAAATTATGGGAGACTAACGATCTGACCTGGCTTCGCACGGGCATTACGCATAAGTACATAAAATAAATATAATTTAAATACTCAAAAAAACCCAACTGCATAAAAAGTGATTCAAACTACGTACTTACATACTGTAAAAACTGAAAAGAATAAAACTAGCACTTAGATTTCTGGTGGTGTAAAATTCTATAATATCTTATTGAATTAATACTATTACAGAAAATAAAATATATTGTAGTAAAGCATAGCAACTGAACAGTCTGGATCCATTAAACAATTAAATTGGCTGTAGAATAATAATGGATTCTCAGGTTTCGACCGAGTCAAACGTCTTCTCATAGTCCACTAACGTTAAGCAAAGAGGCCGATTGTACTCTTTTGTCTTCTGTACAATCTGCCGTGTTCAGGCCTCCATTTTTAAAGAAAAGGATTACTACACTTCTTTGCCACACCTGTGGAGTTCTCCCGGTGAAGAGGACGGAATTAAACAGTTCTTGGAGCTCTTTTATAAGTTGGGCTCCACCAGCCTTTAAAAGCTCTGTTGTAATCCCGTCCTCACCCTCGGCTTTCCATTTTTAAGTTGCCCAAGAGCCATCACAATTTTGTCTAGACTTATCTCAGGCAGGTCTTCTGTGTAGTGGCGTGTCAGAGTGGATCTTTTGTCCTCGTTTTGTGGGAGATGAGGAGCATGTGATGCGTACAACTGGCCGTAAAAGTTTTCAACTTCCGAAAGGATACCCGCTTTGGATGCAACGACTGTCCCCGCTGAGGTGGTTAACTTCGTCAGGTGGCTTCTACCTAGTGTCTTGACGAACACTTTTGACCCCCGATTTTGCCCAATTGAGAGCGACGCTCTTGATTTTCAATCAAGAGCGTGTTAGGTTAGCTAATCGGAGATCGCGTCGTACAAGTTTGGTAATTTTCTTATTTAGAGCCCCTTGTTCTGACAAAGTTAACGTGGGATTTCGTCGTTCCTCCATGTGTTGCAGAGTTTTCGTCGAAAGCTTTGACTTTCTGCCTTTGCGCCGCATTTTGCAGAATTGTGTGCCCTCATCTCGTAGGACATCCACCACTCTGCCGAGCTTCTGGTCAACGCTGTCTGTGGTTTCTAAGGCAGCAAATCGGTTTTCCAGTTCTAGCTGAAATGTTTCAAACCCAACTATGGTTTGGAGAAGGTTCGCTCAAATTATGGATTGTAAAAAAATAAATCTTCAAAATGAAAATTAAATAAGTATAAGTTTTATTTTTGGCAGCAAAATAAACTGATTTTCCAGATCACTGACCCGCTATAGGACAACATAAAGTCGATGAGTAAAACAATCTTCGTTGGTCGATCGCTACTAATTCGTAGGTGTGTCCTTGGCACTTGTTAATTGTTAACGCGTTAGGTGTTTTACCGGAAATGGAAGCCGTTTAAATGGGATCGGCAAATCAGTTGGGATCATCGGTATCCTCGGTATCTGATTAAGCTACCAATCGCTGGCTTGGTGGTAATTGTCGCTACAGATAAATTGACCTTCGTTTTAACTGTAACGACCATGACGACCAGGGCTGCTTCTTAATAAGCAGCATTGTCGAGTTGCACTTGCTCAGGGCTTACATTTGTCAAAAGCATGATTGATGTTCCGATTATTACTCAAATAATTAAATTAAACGCAACTTGGTAATCTAGGTAATATTAAAGAGCCGTTTTAAAATGATACAATTTTTTTTATAAATTTTGTAATAGATGTTTATACTCGTACTTTCCATCGATTATATATTTGTATTTGAGCGCCGTCATCACTGAAGGTTATGCAAGATTTCGGTTAATTATTATTTATTATTAAACATACAGGTGAACTTTAATTTTCTAAATGCTATGTTCGATTAGTATAATTAATTAATTACATTACAAGTACATATACATACAAGAACAAAATTAAAAATTTTGATTAAACCAAGCCCTTTCATTTGATACCCATATTAAGGGAGTTGTGAAAAAAGACATGTATTTTGCCATTTTGTGGTGGCGGCCATCTTGGATTTGAGATTTGTTATAGTGCAATGTATTCTACTAATCAAGCCCTTTCGTTTGATACCCATATTGAGGTAGTAGTGAAAAAATAGTATAATTCGCCATTTTGTGGTGGCGGCCATTTTGGAATTGAAATTTTTTATAGTGTATAGTATTTTACGAGTCAAGCCCTTTCATTTAATACCCATATTGAGGTAGGTTGTGAAGAAATATTTTGTCCGCCATTTTGTGGCGGCGGCCATCTTGAATCGATATTAACCAAACATAGCTAAGAACATGCGCACGGATATTAACTTTCAAATAAAAAACCCGCATCGAAATCAACCCATCCGTTTGAGCTCTACGGTGCCACAGATAGACACACACACAGACAGACAGAAATCGACGTCAAACTTATAACACCCCTTTTTTTAGTCGGGGGTTAAAAATACTATATTCTGTAACAAATTTCAAATCCAAGATGGCCGCCACCACAAAATAGCGAATATTTTTTTTTTCACTACTACCTCAATTTGGGTATAAACTGAAAGAGCTTAACTAGTGGAATGGTGTACAAATTACAAATCCGAGGTAGTCGGGGGTTAACTAAAATTATTCATTTTGTTCTTGTTTCATTGACAAAATAGATCTGCACGTGACCATCTAGTGCCATGCTAAGCGATGTTGCGATATACGATGGAAGACGCTTTCCTAGAAGAAACCAATTCTATCTCGACTCAAACCCTCCAAAATTTATCCATCGGGAAAAACCCGAAGAATAAAGGAATATACAAGATTTGTAGGATATGAGTACAGTGAAACATTCCTAGAAAAAACCCTATAAGTAAAAGGAATTTCTCATATTCCTAGATAAACAATACCGAGTGCTTCAAGTATGTTAGTTTATTTAGTTGAAAAAAAAGGGTTTCTTGAAATGAAACTCGAATAAATAGGCCACCGAAGAATAAAGTACTAGGTACCGTAACTAACAAGCGTAGATATTGGTATTGGTTTCTTAAGTATTATTCAGATTTTGTCAATAAAAAGAATTGGTTTTGAAGGAGTTACAACAATATGAAATCAGGCATTGTTTATTAGATAAGGGTGTTAGTGTGCTTGATTTATGTATCGGCTCAGAAATTTAGATTTATTTCCGAATTTGCCATAAGGAGATTACATTAACATTTTAGACCTGTTTACTTATATATAATTAGAAGATAATATTATAACAAATGTTCCCGAACTTACCTCGCGTAGACAATGTTGCCGGCATTTTGGCCACGTTGTGACTCGGACATTCTAGATTCTGAGTTGTAACTTTTATGTATGAAGTTAGGTGTTTAACAATGTTTAAAAATATTACAATATAACATTATAACAGGGAAACGTCTCAGTGCGTCTAAAGTTGATATTTTAAAAGAATTGTGTAGGTTTATCATAGGTATTTGAGCTCCATAGGAGTCATATGAAGTGGTACAATTATATGAAGATAACTGTACTGACGCGAGTATTCCAGGAATATATGTATAATGAAAGGGCCACAATAACCTTCTTATGCTGCACTCGGCGGAAAGAAAATATCCTATGTGTTTTCAAGATATTTTGTATGTTGTTCAGTTGTTATGTTCCTCTACTAGAATATATTATATTTTCTGCAATAGTTAAAATTCAATAACATATTATAGAATTCTAGACCACCAGAAATCTAAGTGCTTGTTTTATTCTTTTCAGTTTTTATAGTATGTAAGTACGTAGTTTGGTTCACATTTTATGCAGTCAGGTTTGTTGAGTTTTTAAATTATATTTTATGTCTGATAACTCGTTTAACTCCTTTTCGGATAGTCAGGTAAGATGTACCAAGACTGGCAGTAAACGATGTCAGTCGACGTTGAGTCCAACGTTCGTGCAAACACTTTTTTTTAGAAGCGATCTGTACAAACAGATGCTCCGTGTTAGACTTTTTACTGAACAACCGGTGAAAAATATTTACATTATTGCCAAATGATATTGCTATGCCAGCAATAAATCCTACGCCTTTTATATACTGTTTAGATTTCGTTCCGCGTAGATTAAAGTCGTGACATAATTATTGATGTCCGGCGGTTCGTGAATTTCGCAATGGTAGTCTAATTAACCGTGTTTAATAATATGTTGCTTTGCTTGCTACCTTACTCGCGGTTGATTTTATTGATAGATAGATAGATACTCTTTATTGTTGACACCAAAAGCAAAACAGATTTACAGACAAAGAAAAACAATAACAGCTAGTGCTACAACAGGCGGCCCTATCCCTGAAAGCGATTTCTTCCAGGCAACCTTTGGGTGGAAATGGTTTTGATATTTTTAATAGCGGGGTGTGCCAATCCAGACTACATCAGTTCAATACAAATTATTATTTACAAATTATTGTTACATTACAAATTATTGTTCCGAATTACGACGAACTTGTTGCTTCTTATTTTGTAATAAATTAGATTTCTAATGGTAAATGAATTAATAAAATAGTTTCAGTAGTTCCATGAGTAAGTACTGTAATAAACCTACAAATTATAAAAGCCTGTTCAATTAAATTCTGTGTATTTTTTTAAACGTCACACTTTAAATGAACATCCTATTTTGTTTCATAGACATTATATAAAATACTAGCTGTACCCTGCCACGCTTCGCTGTGGCACATTGTGATGGAAACATTAGATAAATACAATCCTTGATGTGGATTATATATCATTTTAAAATTTCAGCTCGATCGGTGCAGAATTTTTCGAGTTTTTGAAGCGTACACAAACCAACATAACGTTTTTATATATAGAGATTTGTAATTATAACGTTGAACCGTGATCTGTGCGTCGAACATTCTCATTTAGACAACATCACATCGACAGCGTCGTTTGCAGTGATGCAATCTTCCAGACCTTCGTACTATCGATCGCCTGAAATCCACCAAAATCCTCACATATTAATTTATTTTACAATACCATGCTACTTCATCACACTGTATATGAATAAAATCTTTCATTATCACTTCTCAAAAAAATTGGTTCCACTGAACGAGAATCTTACTATAAAACATCAATTAAAATTTATCAGAAGAACCCATATTATGTTAACGTGAGTATATGTCGTATTGTTTTTGTACATACTACGAGTATGTTAAATAGTAATAAGTTCGGTGAGCAGTTAACTTTCAGAAAAGTTTCACTAAACAAAAAATATTTTTCAAAATGTAGCAGTAATAATTTGCCATAATAAGCCGAGATTTATCAAATAAGAGTAATATTCAAAATGAAACGGAATTATACTAAATTAAAAAAAAATGTAATCTTATCCTTATCAGTTACCCTGGAGCAAACATCTTTCAAAATAATATAGAGGCTGGTTTCCCATTCTCCTTTATCCGCTCGTTTTAATTTGTAATACGAAATGTTTCTCGAATGAGTTTCCTAGGATTTGAAATCTCGCGTTTACGTAAAAAGGGAATTGTTATTAAATTGTCTGGGAGCTTTCGATTTATGCTTTAGGGCATGCGTAGATGAATTGGTTTTGGGAAGCCTGATAATTTGTTTTATGAGGGACTTTGTGTTGAATACAATTATTTTCATGGAATTATTCCATTCCAGGGATATACCATTGGAATATCAGTTTACCATTGTATAGTATTTTACCACTATGTTAAATGACGACACGCTCTAGGAATGAGCGCGTTAACTTAGAAGAAATTGTGTTTGTGGTTAAACTCCTCCGAAACGGCTTGACCGATTCTCATGAAATTTTGTGAGCATATTGAGTAGTAGGTCTGAGAATCGGCCAACATCGATTTTTCACACCCGTTAGTGATAAGGGTTGTTCACACCTAACATTTTTTTTTTGTACAAAATATTTTGTTTTTATTTTTTTATAATTTGGCATAAAAAATACATACAACCCTAAATTTTAACCCTTTTATTACCAACCCTATTTTTTTTATATATATATATATATATATATATATATATATATATATATATATATATATATATAAATCAATGCCACTTTTCGTTGTAAGTGAACTCCTTCTAAACGGCTCGACCGATTTGAATGTTTTTTTTTTGTATACGTTTGGGTAGGGCCCTGGAAGGTTTAGATTCACAAATCAGCCCGGCAGATGGCACTGCACTTGATATTTTGTTTACTATCCGAGCGAAGCCGGGACGGGCCGCTAGTTTATCTTAATATATATAAATCTCCTGTCACGATGTTTGTCCGCGATGGATTCCTAAACAACTTAACCGATTTTAAAGTAAATTGGTACACCGTGAGCAGTCTGGTCCAACTTGAGAGATAGGATAGTTTTTATTTCGATTAATAGTATTTATATGATAATATCCGAGCGAAGCTGGAACGGGTCGAAGATAATACAAAGTACTAGTAAGTAAAAAGCTTAATTGTTGTCTGCAGGCCGGTCCAGAGATGACATGGGTAGTTTGCGAGCACACAGCAACGGCTGCCGGCGAACTGACCGTATCGAAGGGGCAGCAAGTGGAGGTAGTCGAGCCGTGCGCCGGCCGTCCCGATTGGTGGCTGGTGCGGCTACCCGGGGAGACACCGCAAGAGGGCTCAGTTCCCGCTCACGTCCTGAAGCCGGTACCGCAACACCAGCCCAAGACATCACCGTCGCGGAGGCCGCTTAGTCAACCCTGCGAGGAAACAATAGGTAAGCTGTAATTTTTTTCAACACTCAGTACCTATATATGTATTTATGAAGATGGAGTAACGACGCGAAGAAAACAGGTATCTGATGGTCAAGAATACACCTGATAATAAAATTTACGTTGGAACGCAATTTCCGGAGAGATTACTGAGCTAATAAAGATTACTGAAAAAATAAAATTACCCTTTTGAAAAATATCTGATCAACTGATTGGATCAGGTTTTGCGTATGCCCCTTGAGCATTTATTTGCTCGGCTTCTTTTTGGTGTGGCGTCGTTTGGTCGTTTTCATCTCTCAGATTTGATCGAGAAGACTGACACATGTGTCACCCTCGTGAAGCGGTGCTGCTTAGAGGATTTGGACTGCTCGTGCCACACATACTAAATAGAAATAAATTAAAGTTACAGGGTACACAATGACAGATAAAATCGTTTCGAAAAGTAGATTGCCAAACGTTGCTTTTCGGCATGCTAAACATATGTAGGTACAATCAATAAATAAATGTAATAGTTTTAAAAACTAAAAAACACGCTTTTAGCACGCACTAAAAATGACAAAAGTATCCCATTCAGCAAACCCTTTCTTTTGATACCCATATCATGGGGGGTCATTTCAAATAGCCTGTCCGCCATATTGGATTTAAGTCACGTGACTATTTTTTTCGTATGCCTGACAGCAAACCCTTTCATTTGATACCCAAATGATAGGGTGGATTTCAAACCGCCAGTCCGCCATCTTGGGGAGGCCGCCATATTGGATTTGTAATGACGATTCTTAGCTAGTCATATAATTGTCATCAGAACTCAGAGCGTGTGCAAAATTTCATCTTAATCGAAGACCAATCACATTAAGATTCCAAGATTTTCTTACATACATAGTTACTAATGAAGGTAATAAAAGCGTCTTAAAACAACTGAATCCACATTAAATCAACAAAAATTAAAGAGCCCTTAATAAGAGCTTAGGTCTAAAGTTTCCTTTAAATTGTTTAATGTTGCATATTAAAATGTAAATCCTGGCAAAGAACACGGACCCTAGTGTGTATGGTGGGTAAGGATTAAATTAATACAAGTTTTACATTAAGTACCCGGCTGGATTCGAACCCGGACCTACCATATTATGACCGCCCATCTTCCCGACTGAGCTAATATACTGTCGCGCGGCGTCGCAAAATTTTCCGTCGCATTGTAATGTTTATGTAACAGTTTTCATTGTCTAAAAACGCGCATAAAACGGCGTTTTTTTAAACAACACCTGGGTAGATCGATTTATCGTCCGCGAAACCCTCTGTATGCATAATTTCATGAAAATCGTGCTAGCCGTTTCCGAGATTCAGATTATATATATATTGCTCGTTTAAAGGTATAAGATTATTGTATGTTGGGATTCCGGTATTAGTTTCATGTAAAAATTTGTTCTATTTTGTAGGTAGTACTAGCGGTACACTTTGCTTCCGTTGTACATAATATTATATAGCCAAATAGCCAATAGGGGACATACATAAATGACATGAGGTAATTTTGACGATTTTCGATATTTCTTTCTCTCTTGGTGAGATTTTGTTCTTGATAATTTTACATTTTGTGATCACGAACATATCCAACAGTGAAAGCTTTTTTGAAAGCAGACCAATAAGTTCCTGACATAAGCGCGTTCAAACAAAAAGTTTAAAATATTAGTATAGAATATCTCCTTAAATATTACTGTTCTTTCATGTGACACCTTGTAGAAACCATCTATGTACAAACTCTGGGCAAATTGCCACTTAATCTTGTTAGTCTGAGGAGAGTGCAACACAGTACGCTCCGGTTCCCGGTATCCGGTACCAATACAAACACTTAACAGCACAATAAGTACTTTTACTGCATTTTAATCAAAACACTAGGTTGAAATGAGTAGAAATAAATCGATTTTTAAATTACACAAGATTTTAATTATACTCAAACTAAAAGTATTAATTTCAAACTAAATTTAGGCATCGAGAAATTTGTTAAAACATACAGGACTAAGGCTGATAAAAGAGAGAGATCCTATGATGATGAAATCATACAGAATAGTTCAATATCTGAGAATATCTCAGGTGTTTACAACTTGAAAATAACCAAGCCGTTATTGGACATTATTTTGTATAGTGGTACGCCTCGGCACCTGCAATGCCACGTAAGTATTGAAGAGTAGCAATTTGCGCATTCGCTAATTGGATTAAAACTATAACGAGACACGTTCAAGAACCTGATGCGCATTTAATACTGCGGTTTATTTTTGTTGTTGAAATGAAATATTTAGAAATTAAAACGGAAATAAAATATTAAATTGGCTTAAAAACTACACAAAAGATTTCGTACAAATGTAAATTGTACGGACTGTTTTGTGTCTTAATCTATGTATAAGTGCATTACATAGTACCCAACTAGGAAAACTTGCAGGATGGCGTCGTACCAATAAGTTGTAAATTTTGTTAGTATTGTGTTATTATTATTGATATTCATTGAAAATACGTTCTAATAAAAATAAAAATACGAAACCCCCATGGATTATTAAAATTCCTGAAAAAAATATATAGGCCCTATATCATCAACATAAATGTCAATCACATGTCAAATTGATGAACATCATCATCAATTTATCATCATCATCATTATCAGCCCATGTTCGCCCACTGCTAGACATAAGCCTTTCTAATATATTGGAAAGGTCCTATATGGATTGAAAAAAGGAGAAAGTCTTATTTTCCTGAAAAAAGATGGTGGGGATGCATTCGGAACAAATAAGATCAACTTTTTTTATATTATTAAAATTAGTTTACATATACCTATTAATCATCTACTGTGATACGTGAACTCGCGGAATGTTGCATACGGGCTGGCTAGATCGTTTACGGAAAACAAAATGCGCAGGAGTTGTGGAAAAATGAAGTAATGTTTCGTGGTTGTAAAGATCGAAGCATATGTATATAGGGACGGACAGAAGCGGGAAGTGACATTGTTTTAAATTATGTAGTGAAGTATGTATAGAAGTATAGATTGCTTATTGATTCGATTGAAATCAATGTCATCAATACAATCCTCGGATGTTAAAACTCTGTCTCAAATCGTGTCTGACTTATCAACTCGTGATGGTCAATTCAATTGTTTTTCTTATATTAGCTATCAATTGAATTTGAGAGCGAAACTAGTTGAGTAATAGCATTTCGGAAGAAGAGTAGCGGGTGCAGATTTTTACAAAAAAAAAAGTGTGGTGTTGATATTTCGCAGTGCGTTCAATATTTAGTAACCATTTTATTTTGGCCGCTAGTCGTCTATCATAGCTGTTGACTTGTCCCGTCGCACCCCACTTGACCATTGAAACCTATTGGATTGTCTCAACATACGGGAAATGATACTTGTAGCAAATTGTGACTCTTCTTTTATATGCAAAAACATGACTGAATAAATTTGATCGCAATGGTCTTCGTAATACAATGCAAATTTGTATGCTTCTTAATTCAGAATCGTCTCATCTTACACCTCGCTTTGGTTTTAGCAATGGAATGATCATGAAAAAGAAGCTTCATTATACAAATCAGGACGCCTAAATTGTTTTCTCACTGTCACTTTGAAAGGTCAACGTTTTAATAGTTCCGTGAGAACTTGATAATTTTTCAACTAATAAGTCTCATTGAACGACGAAATATTGAAATAGTGTTGAACAGGACGTGTGGCAAGGCGTCGTTACGCCAGGTGGAGTGAATCTCTGATAGTGGCTACCGATTTCCGATAAACGTTCTGTTGGCAGATTAACAGCCACGTGGATCGATGGCAACAATATACCTATATAAAGCAGGGCTTACGTGAGATCCGTTTAGGATAGAGTAATCAGAGTGGCACACGGAAGTATACCCATATCCAGCAGGAGTTCGACTCAGGTTGAATAATATGATGATGGAGACTTCTTGTATATATTTATGTCACCGTGAAATTGTGAAAACCATCAGATTATAATCGAACGACGTCAGATAACAAACTAACCTGCCGTAACATTATAATTTCATGCGTTAGATTATACATAATTAGACGACGCTGACAATTTTACGGTGGCATATGTATATTTAGTCTTTGTAGCATATTCCTGTAGCAATTGTTAGAACGTCTTAAAATAGCTACACGGCTTATTTAAACTACAATTTTCTGGGTTTTTTTCGCTCTAAATATTCGCGGAGAATATTTAGAGTAATAATGATATCAAAAAATTGCCATTAAAACAAATAACACTTTCGATAATTCTAAGAAAAACTCGCGAAAGGAATGTTCTGGATAACGGAGAAAAAACAAAAATGTCTGATTAATTATTTGACCTTTGACGTTGAATTAGTTTTCGGAAATTTTTGTTCTTCTCTGTAGGCGTGCAGACAAAAGAAAGAATCTTACAAAAATAACTAAAAGTAAATAACTTCGTTTAAAAAGATCTCACTTATTTTCAACGTTTATTGATATAAAATCATATCGCGACTGAAATCTTTACTTCGCAATAACGTTTCAGTTCACTCTCACTCGATGTTACAGTTGTATTTGAAAACAATATCTATTGCAGAGACTTACCTAAGTATAAATTAGTATTGGTGGACAACTCACACAACACCATCTGACCCCAAACAAGCAAAGCTTGTAATATGGCGGCCAAATGGCCGATGTAATACTTATTTAGTAGTTGTAAATACTTACGAGTATTATACACAGACCTACCCAGACATAGTACAAATATTTGAATTCATCACACAAATATATGCATTGGGTGGGAATCGAACCCTCGGCTTCGCAGGCAGAGTTTCTACCCACTAAGCCACGAGACCAGTCAAGCACTTCGGTGTTTGTCTGTATGTCAACAAATACCATAAACGACCAAGTACGAGTCGGGCGCACAGTGTGAATTTCGAACGGAGAACGGAATGAAAAACATGATGAGATATGGGTCTTGACGCATGTGCACATACCAGCAGCGTCCCTCGGTTTTACCAGCGGAGTCTTTGATCCCGCTCCCGTTATTTCCCCCGGATGAAAATAAGCCTATATGTTGTATGTGTTCTTCCAGACTACAATCTATGTGTTCCAAATTTCAGCGCGATCCGTTCATCCGACGTGATTGAACAACAAACATACAAACGTTGACATTCATAATATGGGATCTGACTTGAATACGCCTTATTCGGTATCTCTAAAAATTCATGCGTAATAATTTTTTCAATGATGTTCTATTTTACTGTTTTGATGTTCGGTTAATTTACCTAAACTGAGACTCCCTACCGCTACTAATAAGCCCCTAGATTTAGTTTCATAGAAGGCAGAGTTGCGATATTTCAGGAGCCCATTGAAAATGATCCAGTCTTGCGATCGTATATTTTAACCAGTACTAACAAGGGGGTAATTTAACGCAATCTCCGAAATCGTTATCGTCTCGTCAAAATGTTTAGGTACCTTCCAATTTATAAGTCGGTCGAAGGTCGGTCTAAGTAAATCACAAATAGATATTGAATTGTGTGTACTTGACGTCGCGTCTATAAAATTACTGTTTGTGAAAAATGAGGTGTATTATCTCTGCTGGAGACTTGCTTTTTGACAAATACGAACAATATCAATTACATAAATATATTCATAGATAGAATTATCTTAAATCCGATATTTTCAATCAATATAAACAGAATTCAATAGAAATTTGTGACTTTCTTCCATTCATGTATTTGTTGTTTATCAAATGTTAAATATTTTTATGATAGGAAGATTTTCGAAGGTCATTTAAAATCGATTATAATTTTGCATTTCCCCTTCATTTGGCTTGATTTTAAACGACGGCGACGATGCGGTCTACGATGGAGCACGTTTAACTAGACCCAATCCATCTCATGTTGAAGACATGAAAAGTGTATCCATCAGGGATAACATCATGCAACGTACTCATATGTTGGATTTTATTACTATGAAAGTGGAGTCAAACTTTGTGGAATTTAAAGTAGTAATTATATATAAATGAAAGCATTTGATACCCATAAAAAAAAATATTGGTGGACAATTCACACACAACACCATCTCACCCCAAACTAAGCAAAGCTTGTACTATGGCGGCCAAATAGCTGATATAATACATATATAGTTTTAAACACATACTTATTATAAATAGAAACACCCAGACACAGTGCAAACATTTGAATTCATCACACAAATATTTGCTCTGGGTGGGAATCGAACCCACAACCCTCGGCTTCGCAGGCAGAGTTACTACCCACTAAGCCACGAGGGCAGTCATATTAAGGGAGTTGTGAAAAAATAAATGTGTTTCGCCATTTTGTGCTAGCGGCCATCTTGGATTTGAAATTTGTCATAATGCAAAGTATTTTGTCCGCCATTTTGTGGGGGTGGCCATCTTGAATCGATATTAACCAAACATAGCTAAGAACAGCCGCACGGATATTAATTAATCTTCAAACAAAAAACCGCATTGAAATCGACCCATCAGTTTGAGCTCTACGGTGCCATAGACAAACAGACATCAACGTCAAACTTATAACACCCCTCTTTTTGGTCGGGGGTTAAAAATGGCTGCTGTGTCTTTCGACACCATTGAGATTTTGGCCGCGCATAGGTAAATGAAAAAGAATATTATTGACTATGTTTTAACAGAAACTGTATCTGTATAGATATTAATTGCAGTTGTGCGGGTTTAAAAAGATACCTTTCGATTATTAAATTATGATTTGTGTATTGTAATTACGTAATAAATAATAAATTTTTGCAGTATTAGACGAATAACAATATGCCGTGTATTGAAAAAAAAACTGTTTTTTACATCATTGTATAAAACTTGAAAATAATTGTGTTTGTACGGGTTGTAAAATATTTTTTGGTCTCCTTTGTGAATTGAATTTGTGTATAATAATTAATTACAAGAGAGGACTATTGATTACTATTTTCCATTTCACAGGGAGTACAGCATGTATATATACCAAATTGATATGTATATATATATATAATATACGATATTATTTATAATACAGCATGACTCCCTAGTCAAATATATATATATCGGATATATATCAAAATTGTAACGTAGATTCTTGACTACGAAATGTTTGTGCGCACCATCCGTGTTAAGCACTAAGAAAATATGAATTTGAACACTCCTTTTTAGGGTTCCGTAGCCAAATGGCAAAATACGGGACCCTTATAGATTCGTCATGTCTGTCTGTCTATCTGTCTGTCCGTCCGTCCGTCCGTATGTCACAGCCACTTTTCTCCGAAACTATAAAAGCTATACTATTCAATCTTAGTAAGTAGATGTAATCTGTAAACCGTATTAAGATTTGTTACAAAAAATAGAAAAAAAGAAAAAAATTCAGGGGTGGCCCAAACATAGAATTGAAACTTTTTTTTTTATTAAAACCATACGTGTGGGGTGTATCTATGGATAGATCATCAAAAATGACAATGAGGTTTCTAAAATATATATATTTTTTAATTGAATAGTTTGCGCGAGGGACTCTTCCAAAGTGGTAAAAAATGTCCCCCCCTCTCTGTAACTTCTAAAATAAGAGAAGGACAAAAATAAAAAAAGTGTATGATGTACGTTACTATGTAAACTATCAACAAAAAATGGTTTTAATGATATCTATTAAGTAGTTTTATTTTAATTGACTATTGTTAAAACACTAATTAAAGTAACAACGAAGTACAAGAATTTTTGTATTATGTTACTTGCTGCTACGGAAGCCTTCAAAGGCGAACCCGACTCGCACTTCACCACTTTTTTATTTTATAGCATAGAGTGAAGACAAGCAGGACATGTGCCTGGTGGTAAGCTTGCAAGCCTGCCCATAACAACACAACGAAACGCAGCTATTAGAACACGAAGAGTCCAAATCATTACCTAGCACCGCACAGCGCTCACGTCAGTAATTTCTCTGGAAACATTGCCCTTCAAACCGGAACACAGTAATGCTTGTACACTGCTGCTTGGCGGAAGAATAACTGGCAAAGGTGTGATACTCCCCAGGCAGACTCTACAAAGAGCCCTACCACTACTTAAGCCTTTATATCTATGAAAACCTTTGATATCACGAAAACACTACGCTTATGTTGTAAATTTCTAGCTGAATGTGATTTATGGAGCTGCTGATTAAAAAACACCGTGCAGTAAAGTCTTTCCTTCTTTGGTCTGGAAGGACGAGGTGAATAGCCAATATGTAGGCACTGAACATAGTTTGGGTGGAGTTTGTGACGCGACAGGGGTGGTGAATAAATCAACGCATCGTCAATGAAAAGGATTCATTTAAAATAGAGTGAGGGGACGAGCAAGGATTGCGCCCTGATAGTAAACAACACACCTGCCCATAAATTCCAGTGTTGTACAGTTAGTTCAATATGAAGTGTTCAAAACTAGCAAGCACTGCGCTGCTCTCGTCGCCCGAAAATATCAGATGATTTATTTCTTTGCCGTAATTTCGCAGAAAATTAGTAATTTCCTTTTCATACCGAAATACAGTAATTTTTGCATATTACTGTTTGTCGGTAGAATAACTGGCAAAGGTGTGGTTATTTCTCAAGGTGCACTCAGCAAAGAGTCCTACCGCTATAAAACTACGTAAATCTCTTCCTGTCCAAAATGCAAAAATCAAAAACAATTCCTGTGCAACTATATCACAAATGTTGACATGTAGTTACGTTGCAAGTCTTTCATTTTTTTCCATTTAATACAGCCCATAAAAATACTTTTGTTGCAAACATTTATTGAGACATTTTTGAATGGATATCTGTTCAAAATAGCTAATATCTAAATGTCCTGTCTTGTCGATTACTTCTATACTGACCCACTTGCAGCATTTGGAATCCCCTCTACAGAGAATTTTCCATATGAAATCGCAACAAGAAAAAAAATTAAAAGCGTGTATTTCGACACGTGTCGTGGCTCTCATGACGTCATCAGCGTCTCTAGCGTTACAGATGATCATCTGTGATTATTGCCATTTTTCTTGTGGAAAAAGTGCAAATTCAGGGTCTGGTCCCAATGGTACAATAATTTTGAATCGAAACGTGAACTTTCTTTACTAAATACAACTATTTTTTTCCATTTTCCATGCGAACAACAATGAATGAGAAAAACAGACAATGGCAGTAGCATTAAATCTAGTGAATAATATATGCATTTGCATAATTTAGCATAGTTCCAGTAGGCACAAAGGTATTTGTACTGGTGCAGTTTTCAACTCAATTTAACTCGAAAGCTCTTAGTCGTATTCCAGTAGCTTAGGAAAATTTACAATTTCATACTTGTATTTACGCAGACGAACAACGTTCAACTCGCATATTTTGCGCAAGCAGTAATTTACCTAGATTTCCAGTCCGGGTTGTTAAATAATCAACACGCTTCATTGTCTGCTCTGAACAAAAGCTACATTTTCTTATATTATAACTGATTGGTGTACAAAAGAGATATAAACGTCGTATGAAATGGACAAGGAGTATACTCATTGTGATCATTAAGAACAACTTTAACTAGGTAACTACTTAATCACGCCGTCACTGAAGTCGGATTTCGTACGTTTTACCGGCTCCGAAGGTTACTTACGTCTGGACAAATTTGTTTATAATGATTAATTTAACTTTTATTATTCGGTTTATAACACCCTCCCTCTCTCGTAACCATGAATCGTATTAACGTGTTTCTTTTACGTTGATCGCAATTAAAACCAAACAAGGAGCGTGGTTTCAATTTGTACAATAGTAAGAACCCACCCTGGTTTCGCACGGATACAATGCTGTTACGAAATCGCTAAATATAAACGGTCTTATCTATACTTATAATAAAACTGTAACGAGTCGAATTCTGTACATTGAAGATATTTTGAAAAATTTTTTTTGGAGCACTCCATAGTCGATACTGATGGCGAATCTGCATTTTTTTTCTTTCATGTCTGTCTGTCTGTCTGTCTGTCTGTCTGTCTGTCTGTCTGTCTGTCTGTCTGTCTTTCTGTATAGGGATCACGCATCACGCCGAAACTACTGATTCAATTCAGCTGAAACTTGGCATGATTTTAGTTTAAACTAAGGAAATTGCTGTAGGCTACTTTTGATCCCCAAATTCTGATCGGTTTTCTTGCGGGAGGGGGTGAAAGTCAGAATGTGTATTTGGTTGTAACTCATGTTTGCGTTGTTTAATTTCATTAATTCTTTTTTTGTTAGAAAGAACACATTTTTTATATTGTCCCATCAAAATTTGAACATTATCGGTTTGGTAGTTCGGAAATTACACAAACATTAAATAATAACGACACGCACGGCGCGTTCGGTACATACTAACTTCTAAGTATTCTGTGTATCACAGACGACCCACAGAATATCTAGATTCTAAATTCAAGAAGTGCCCACGTGATCGCGTCGCGTCGTCTTGAATGACAAAATAATTGTCAAAATTATATTTTTGTGTGGAAAAAGGAGGAGGATGGATATCCTCCTTCAAACAAGGAGGATGTTCTCAATCGGGTTGCATGTTTTTTTTATTTGGTTTTATTTTACACGATAACTCCGCTAATTGTGAGTTGATTTTGATGATTCTTTTTTTGTTTGTTAGAAAATACTTCAGAGGTGATCTTATATATCGAAAACAGGGAGGTAGTTTTTCAAATATCAACAAAAAACAAATATCAGCTTAGATTTATCTGTATTTAGTTAGTCGATCGACAGAATTAAATTACCTGTCATTGAAGTAAATGTTTGTTCTTTTGGAGAAAACATATCAGCATAATAAGTAGCAGCATAAACAACCCATTAAATGTTGGCCCAAAAAAACCCACTGCGGGGCGTCGGGGCCTTCTCTCGCAAGGAGAGAGACAAGGCTATAATCCACCACGCTGGCCCAGTGTCGGTTGGTGGATGACATATGACTTAGAACTTAGATTCTAGGTACATTTAGGTTTCCTTACGATATTTTCCTTCACCGTTTAATTACCAGCATTACGAACATGACTCTGAAAAGATAGTGGTGCGCTTGGTTTTGAACCCTGGGTCTCCGGATCGACAGTCGCCGTTCTCCCGACTAGGTCAGCTGGAGCTTACTAGACTAGCCGTAACTTAACGTATTATTTTAATCCAAATACTGTTTAAAATTTAAAGGTCAACAAGCTTCGGTGACCGAAGCCGACCGTTGTTAGGGTTCCATACCCAAAGGGTCAAAAACGGGACCCTATTACTGAGACTTCGCTGTCCGTCCATCCCTCCGTCTGTCACCAGACTGTATCTCAAGAACGGCGATAGCTAGACAGTTGAAATTTTCACAGACGATGTATTTCTATTGCCGCTTTAACAAAAAATACTAAAACTAAAATAAATATTTAAGAGGGGCTTATTTCCATACAACAAACTTGATTTTTTTACTGTTTCTTGCTCGATAATAATAACGTACCTGTCACAGGTTGACGCTTTCACTATTCACATAATATTAAGTTTTATGGTTTCTTTAAATGTAATTAATTAAAATAAAAAAAATTTTAAGGGGCTCCCATACAATAAAATCCTTTTATTTGCTAATGGTTCAGAACCCTCGCGCGCGAGTCCCACTGGCATTTGACCGGTTTTATTTTATCAAAAATTTTGTAATATCCTAACTATCCTTTCCTAATATTAATTATATATATATCAATATTTAAATTTTTGCTGCTCAATTACGTTGGAATGGCTGAATGTATCGAGTTAAAATTTGAAACATCTTCTTGGCTTAGCTTAAGTAACACATAGGGACATATAGATAAGTAACTATACATAGGCAATGTTTAGCCTATGTGTTCTTCCAGACTATTATCTAATTGTATTTCAAATTTCAGCCCGATCACTTGATACGTTCCGCCATGATTAAGTAACAAACATCCAAACATTGACATTCATTATATTTATAGTTACAGGACAACGTTGGAACGGCTGAACATATTTGAAGGAATTCGAAACACACGTAGTTTGTACTCAGAAATAGCAAATCGGTTACTTATAGGTTACTGTGACGTCGGAAAGACTAAGCAAATTTGGTAGACAATTGAAACAGATAACTTATAGTCTGAAATACCACATATATGTACTACCTATCAACCTGAAAAGAAGCATGGGCCCTAAGGAAACAAATATTAACTATCACGTCAAAACGGCACAACGAATTGGGTTGGCATACGAAACACAGATAGTTTAGAGTCTAAAATTTTACATGGGGTCTAAGTCTATATTTTCGTTAAACTCCATATTAATCTATAATAAGTATATATTTTCGTAAGGTACTTGATGTGATGGTAAGGTAAAAGGCGCCAAAAATGAAAAATATATGCACCCTTTTTGGCGTAGATAATACAGGTGATTTGCGTTCACAATCAAAATAACAAGCAACATTATATTCTCATTAGATGGCGCTAATGCCAGTTTAAATCTAAAAGCACTAAAGGCCATTTAAATCAATGTTTAGCTATTGTGGTATGTATTTTTTCTTTCATTTCTTTCATCACTAGGTGGCGTTACTGGTATTCTAAATTGTACTAATGAGTTTTTTGCTGCTAAAAGGAATTTGATGCCGAATTTGGATTCTTTCGTTCTTGGATTTTTTTTCTGTGTTACAATTAAATTCATTCATTAACATTTCACTAAGATTTGGCTTAGATTTACGGGTTCAACTTGCTTGAGAACCTATCATTAAAACTCAAAATTTTAATCATTTTCATTCCACACAGGCTACGTTCAAAATTTTACGCGGGTGAAGTCGCGGGTAACAAGTAGAAAACAGCTTGCGGATAAAAGAGATAAGTAGGTAATCAGATCATGCACACCAGCTTCAGACTTTTCGTAATGTATCCTATAAAAATCCTACAAACTTAACACTTGCGGCTATGTTCGATACTACGAAACCTTAATAAGTATGTTTAATTTTGTTTAAAAAAAGAAAAATAAAGATGATAAAATTAAACAAATTTTTGTGTGGAAAAACAAATTCACTCGGTTTTTCAATGATTACATTATGCAAATATTTTGACGTACGATACTTCCAACTAATGTACACTATAAGTCAGTAACATCTGCTTACGCGAACGAAGTAGCGGGTTCAGCTAGTTCATAATAAATGCTTATAGAAGACTTAAAACACTCATTAGTTAAAACGCTCGATAAGCTTATAAAACCTTCTATAAAATTTCGTATTCATAAACGCTCTATAAGCCTTCTATAACTAAAGCATTACTAATATCAGTTTTAGGATCAAAATGTTGCCATTATAATGAAATCGATCGACTTTATAGAAAAACTGACAGAATCGTCCACAGATAAAACGAGTTTGATGATGGAACCATAGACAATGTTACAGAATAAAAAAATATGACATACGTGAAATTATGAAGCGGGGAAATTTAAAGTTATATTACTAATAAAACGTAGTGGTGTTTGTTCGTTCTCTCATGAATTTCTTGTATTTTATAAGAAATATTGCCAAAGAAATAAATTCGGAAAGTAAAAGGATCACTCCTACTTTTATACCCCTTTCGTCGATGTGGATTACTTTCAAGCTGTTCAATCGTATCGAGAGCATTAAAACCTTGTAACGTTTGCATTTTAATATTTATGTTACACGTACCTATAAAAATTGGTAATTACACATAAAACAGTTTCACTGTCACAGTGTCAAATTTTAGAATATGTCACAACTATTAGGCCATCATTGATTACGCAGGCAATGAAAATGCAGACTTTCATGCCAAACAAGCCACAATTTCTGGTAATAATGACCACTATCACGTTTACTCTCATGATTTATCAGCAATATGCCAACCTCAATTGCTTGAATCTTGGAATTCTACTTGAATTCAAACTAAAAAATAACAGGAAAATTTTATGGCCAAATACAGCCCACCATTCCTTCAAAACCATGGCTTTTCATACATAAAAATTAACAAACAGACTACGTATACTATTTGTCGCCTACGATTGGGCTATGCTTGTACTCCGGTGTTTCTCGCAAAATTAAGATTACGCGACAATTCACTCTGTGAAGGCGGTTTAGCAGAAGGCACCACCGATCACATCTTTTTTGATTGTATTAGATCACATGACTCCTTTTATAATATGATTGTACCTGATTTCCCCGTCCTACAAACTTTTCCAATCATCCCTCTTGTATTTTCTCCATTTGTGCATGTCCTACCTAAATATAATATTAAACTGTAACAGTATTAATTCTCAGAAGCTATGAAGAAGATGAAAGACTGAGCACCTGAATTAAGAACATAATATAACAAAGATACTCCCAACGCTCAAACGCTGGACATTGGCGAAATTACGGTGACATTACCGAATGGAAACCAAGAAATAAGTTGAAATTGAATATGTCACAACGCCATTTTGACACTAATCAGCTGTTAAGAGTCAGCCATATTTACCTTAAAACACCGCTAAAGTAGGGTTCTCGGCTCTATAACTTTATAGAAGGCTTATAGCACGTTTTAGCGCTAAAATGCTGTTATGAATACCATTTTTCCTAAGACGTACTATAGCAAGATTTTTGACATGCTATAACTTTTTATGAATAAGACCGAAAAACGTTATGTTGGTTTGTGTACGCTTCAAAAACTCAAAAAGTTCTGCGCCGATCGAGCTGAAATTTTACAATGTTATATAATCCGCATTAAGGATTGTTTTTATCTAATTTTTGCATCACAATGTGCCACAGCGAAGCGTGGCAAGATACAGCTAGTTTATTATAGAATTGACATGAATATGTCAACGTAAAATTATAAATAACACTCAGATTATAATCTAACGACGTCAGATTTCAAACCGACCTTTTTGTAGGGGAAATGAGCGTAAAAGTACGCGACATGGTGCCCCTACCAATTTCAACCCCTACAGATTACTCCTGCATGGCCAAGGGCCTGACCCTGGGCCATGTCGCGGGGTTATTTCTCGCATTCAGACCAACGACCCTGAGCTACTTGCCACCGCCTCACGGGATGCGTCATTACCTTCGCATTTGGCTCTTGTGTTGGAAACCAGATTTGTCTAATAAGTAATTTGTGTTTGTAAAACTAATTTGTCGTTCAGTTACGTTATAAAAAAATGTAGATGGTTGATTTTTTATTTTTGTGTCACAAACAAAAAAAGGCGGCCAAGTGCGAGTCGGGCTCGCCCATGCAGGGTTCCGAAACAGCAAGTAACATAACACATAGGTACTTGCAGTTGGTTGTAACTTTGATCGATGTTTTAATAATAGTGTGTTTATTTATGACGTGCTAAAAAAACTACTTACTAGATTGAGTTCAAACCAATTTTCGGTGGAAGTTTACATGGTAATGTACATCATATATTTTTTAATATTATCATTCTCTTATTTTAGAAGGTACAGAGGACACCCATTTTACCACTTTGCGAATGTCTCTCGCGCAAAGGATTCAGTATAGAAAAAAAATGATCTTAGAAACCTCAACATCATTTTTAACCCCCGACCAAAAAAAGGGGTGTTATAAGTTTGACGTCGATGTCTGTCTGACTGTCTGTGTGTGTGTGTGTCTGTCTGTGGCACCGTAGAGCTCAAACGGATGAGCCGATTTCGATGCGTTTTTTTTTATTTGAAGGTTAATATCCGTGCGGATGTTCTTAGCTATGTTTGGTTAATATCGATTCGAAATGGCCGCCTCCACAAAATATTTCTTCACAACCTACCTCAATATGGGTATCAAATGAAAGAGCTTGACTAGTAGAAAACTATACACTATAACAAATTTCAAATCCAAGATGGCCGCCACCACAAAATGGCGAATAATATTATTTTTTTCACTACTACCACAATATGGGTGTCAAACGAAAGGACTTGACTAGTAGAATACTTCGCACTTCGACGAATTTCAAATCCAAGATGGCCGCTCCCACAAAATGGCGAAATACATTTCTTTTTTCAAAACTCCCTTAATATGGGTGTCAAATGAAAGGGTTTGACTAGTAGAATGTTGTACAGATAACAATGCCGAGGTAGTCGGAGGTTAATCAAAATTTTTAATTTTGTACTTGTACACTAAAAAGAGTAAAATAAACTATTTTCGTACAAAATATTAGACCGACTTCAAAACTACAAATAGGCACTCAAAAGCGAAAAATAAACTAAAATCATTATTATTTAAGCGCTACTCACTCATCGATTTGAAGTCGGTGCCAGTCAGGTCAAAAAAGTTAGTAGATTGATGCTATGTAGGCACATGGTAAGTAGGCACAGGTAAGTAGTATCTATCCACTACCTGTTAGATTTGGCTGGCACCGACTTCAAATAGATGAGTGAGTAGCGCTTATAATAATGATTTTAGTTTATTTTTCGCTTTTGAGTGCCTATTTGTGGTTTTTAAGTCAGTTAAATTTTTTGTACGAAAATAGTTTATATTTTCTGCAATAGTATTAATTCCATAACATATTATAGAATTCTAGACCACCAGACATCTTAGTGCTTGTTTTATTCTTTTTAGTTTTTATAGTATGTAAGTACGTAGTTTGGTTCACATTTTATGCAGTCGGGTTTTTTAGGTTTTTAAATTATATTTTATTTTATACTTTATAGGTATGAACAATGTCATTTTGCTCAAAGTCAATTGTTATTATGCTCAACAAAATATGCATCTTTTGGTTTTTTGACCAAATGTATTCGTTTCTACTGATAATATGATATGTAGGGTTTTCTACTGCCTGTAACTTTTATAGTTTTGTGTAAGTACCTATATAATCATAGATTTTCGACCGAAGTTGAGTACTAAATCGTTTGAAGTCGGATATTGGCGACCGAGGCGGAGTACCTACTAGAATACTTTTGTATACATTTTATGTTACATTCTATCTACGTGCGTGCGTACGTGCGAATGTACATTCTATCTACATTCGCACGTACAGTTAGTTTTTTTTTTAATAAAGAGTGACGAGCCAAGCAGGACATGCGCCTGATGGGAAGCAAATGTTACATTTTTTAGGCCTTACCTTGCGTTTTTTACAGGACGCAATTTTATTTTTTTCATGTGTGTTTCATGTGTAACTTTTTGTCATAGAACTATAAATAAAAAAGTTATAAGCGAAAATCTTCAGAAATTGCAAATGAAAAGGAAACTGTAGAGCGATGTGTGGATGTCGAAAAGCAGGACTGAAATGTTCTGCAGTGTGCTTCATTGTTCTGGAGAGACTTGCAGCTACGTAATGGAACTCTCAGAATTATAAATGAAAATGACTTTGATGATGAACCGCCAACATTAACATCCCTGCCTTCTCCAGTTCTCCCACTGGTATTTCATTCAGAAAGCCGATCAGATGCTGAGCCGCAGCCTGTTCCATCGAAACGACTGAGAACGGAGTAGTTCTAATTTAGAAAATCACCGTGGATTATGCCTGTTGGGGATACCACGTAAAAAAAACGCGCCTCTAGACTCCACCTTGTGGGTGGTGGGCAAAAGAGTCAATAATTAAATATTAATAATATTGCAAAATTTGTTATTACAAAGTTATAATAACAAAATAAAAAAAACAATAACTGATGACATATTATTAGTACACACGTATAATATAGGTATGGTTAAGAGTTCTCAAAAATAGTACTCACTTCGGAGCGCTGTAAAACCTCAGCTATTTACTTTATTTTTGTCTCGAATTTCTAAAGATTTTCGCTTATAACTGTTTTATTTATAGTTCTACGACATAAAGTTACAAGACCAAAATTGTAGAGAATTTAATTTGCAACAAAAAATGTTAACAAATTTGTTTATCAAATAAATAGTTTAAGAGATATATCGTAAAAACCATTTCAACCCCTATTTTCAAGATGACGGCCGTGGGACAAGAGTTGCGACCCCACAAATTTGGTTTTAGCTTTACACTGACCCCCCCTATACATCAAAAAAATTAAATTGCGTCCTCTAAAAAACGCAACCCCAAATGTAACTTTTCAATGGACTATATACCATCGCGGACCTGTTTCCAAAAAGAAGAGAGTTGTCAATTCAACCACCATATTTATTTATTCTTTTATTTATGGTACCTGTTTTCTCCGGAACGCCTGATACGATATTGCTATTTTTGTTGAAAAGAGTATGCTTCCGGAATGGTCCCATATAGTTTACTTTTTTAATCGCTATAGCGGTTTTTCGAAATATAAACAAAAAACTAAAATTAGCTTACATTTTGTCTCGATGACGTAGTTGTAGATTTCTCAAAAATTATGAAATCGATCTTTTCAACACGATATTGCATAAATGCATTAAAAACTTGTGCTGTATTCTAAAAAGGGCAAAGTAAAATATTTTTATACAAAAAATTTAACTGTCATCAAAACTACAAATAGGTACTCAAAAGCGATAAATCAATTACATAATATAATTATTATGAGCGCTACCCACTCATCTATGTGAAGCCGGTGTCAGCCAAGTCCAACAGGTAGTAGATAGATACTCCCTACAAGTATTTGCCTACTCACTACGAACATAAATCTCTATTTGACTTGCCTGGCACCGACTTCAATTAGATGAGTTAAATAATTATAAGCGCTACGCTTATAATATTAAATTATTTTTCGCTTTTGAGTGCCTATTTGTAGTTGAGAAGTTGGTATAATTTTTGTATAAAAATATTTTATTGTAAACCTTTTTAAGGTCCACAATACTTGTAGTACCTTTGTTTGTAGTAGTTGTATTGTGATCTACGATTATTAAGTGTTTGTAATGTTAGTACACAAAATGCCTTTATTTAGGACATTACATTAGAAACCTCTAGGCTTGAAGTGACCTGACAGTGTTTTTGAACTATATATTACAAATAAATCTTCCTCTTGAGTCACTCTTATCTATTTAAAAAACTGCATCAAAATCCGTTGCTTAGTTTCAAAGGTTACAGTTTACAAGTTAGGTTGCTAAGCATACATAGGGACAGACAGAGAGCGGTAAACTACTTGGTCTTAAACTATGTAGTGACGATACTACAGTTGACAATCAGCTACTTTAATACAGCCGTTTTTATTTGTTAGTGTTTTTATTTGTAACTGAAAATTAGCGTACCTAGTTATTCGTTATTTCTGTACATTTACTTAACACTATCTAGTCTTAAACTGAGGTTGCACATGTAATAAGAATTAGGTAGCTGATTAATGATTTTGTAATAGAAGGTACATTCAGAACATATAGAACGCACAGGAGCTCATTATTTGCCAGTATTTCCTTGTCTTTCGTTGTTTTGTGGCGTTGGTACAGGTTTCATGATTATTAGTATAATTGGCCTCTTCGAATAACGTTGGTCTGTAAACTGAATTGCATAGAAAAAACATATTTCCATGTATCCGCTGGTATAAATTACAGTGGCAGTTTATGAGAAATTATTGAAACTGAATTTCAGCGGAAATCTCGAGCAGAACTCAAAGTGGCGTTTAAATTACGTATTAGAGAATTGAAGATATTCGATAACTTTTATTTTGTAAAAAAGTGTGGTTTGGACTCGATCCAGAAACGTCAAACGTCATTTATTTAATTAATGACAAGGCGCTATTTAGTAAAAGATTGTAAAGCCTGTAATATAGACGAGTGGTGGCATGCCTCGCTGTTTTTTTATAGACGTAAAGTGCGCACGTGAGCTGCACGAACTAGTACTACCTACTACTAGTACGAACTAATACCTACTAGTACTAGAACAAGTGCTCCCCTTTTCGTTAGCGTTAGTTTAACTTAAAAGATCGGGAATATGTTGATTTCTTTCGGTGTAGAAAGTCCGTCTCTTTGTACAAAGGGCTTTGGAAGGCTTTGGCTTTGGGCGCTTAATTGCGCGAACAACAAAAATTTTAAACATTCTGCGTACAGCTGTATTGCGACTCTTTCTATAGAATCTTTAAACGAGTAGTGAATGGGTAGATTCTGGGCAGGTGTGTTGTACTTTATCTATACCCTGTGCTACTTGGTAAGGAGAGGTCAAACGTAAGTCCAATGAATATAACAAGCTAATTTTTTGTTTCAAACTGACTTAATACATTGTGGGCCGTCTTGTTTTAGAAATTTTTCATAGAGATAGTATAATGCTACACAAGCATTCTACTAGTCCATCCCTTGCATTTGATACCCGTAAAGAGGATTGCATTAAATTTGATACTAAAGGAGTTCGTAAAAAATGCCATCAAATCAAATATAGTTTAGGACACTCCCTACTAATTCACCATTAAAACAAAACAAAATTCGTTCACCCGTGTGACAATGCCACACACAATATTATATCAGTATAATATTAATATTAGTGTGTGCGTGAGTATACACTGTACACACATGCACAGAGAGAGATTATTGTTTTGCGTCGGGATTTAAAAAAGAACAAAAGCCGCGCGCAATCATGTTGATTAGATGTTACTTAATCGGGGTGAAGTCTGGAACACAGATAGGTATTTGTTCGCGGGAAAATAAAGGGAATTACGTGGATAACACCGCTGGGTGCTGCTAGTCACGTACTATTTTAATTACATTTTAATTACGACGCTTTCCGTCAGCCGGGTAGATGGTTAAACAACAATAAAAATGGATTCAAATCACTGCTTGACGTTGCACTGCAACGCCGCAACGTCGTACAGAAAACATACGACAAGGCGAAATGATCAAGGGTTGCAACCCGCAAACTTTATTCCCTTCTATCATAGGTCTTCTGGTGGTTCATTTGACCCATCAATTTTGTTCACGGGCCTGTAGTCTACTAGTAAGTAGGCAAATACTTGTAGGTAGGTAGTATTTATCCTGTAAGACTTGGCTGGCACGGACTTCAAATATATGAGTATGTAGGTAGCGCTTATAATAATATTTTATTTATTTTTCGCTTTTGAGCTATTTTATATATTTATAGTTTTGAAGTCGATATAATCTCAATATATAAAAATGTTATGTTGGTTTGTGTACGCTTCAAAAACTCAAAAAGTTCTGCACCGATCGAGCTGAAATTTTACAATGATACATAATCCGCATCAAGGATTGTTTTTATCTAATTTTTGCATCACAATGTGCCACAGCGAAGCTTGGCAGGGTCCAGCTAGTCTATACATGTAAAGGATTATTTTTTCTGTATTTTCTTTATAGAATTGTAAACTATGAATCTGATCATGTGGTGATCTTTAGCAAAGTTGTTGTGCATGAGCCAAAGAAGGTTTCTGAGTAGATTGATGAGTAGAGGTGGCGTGGTAGTAACGCCCGCAGGGTACATGTACTATTTTTTTGTAAAAGAATCATTTATTTTACCCGTTTTAGTGCAAACATGTTTTCATAAACGCCTTTATACAATTTCGTGGTTGTAGGATCGATTTTATTTATTTTGTGAAATCTGCTACTAGATCATCCAGTTTTTTTTAAATTTAACCTCAACTGTCCCACTGCTGGGCAAAGGTCTCGAAAACTGCCACTGTACTGCTACGATAAAATTTATATGAGACTAGATGTCCGCCCCGGTTTTGCCCCTGGTACATATTATAGCACTCATCGGGATCCCGTATATGTCCAATCGTGAAACAATTTTTGAAATCGGTTCAGTCATTCCTGAAAATATCACTTTTAAACAAAAAACCTCTTCAGCTACCTGCTACGCTACATGTCGGAAATTGGTCGTACCAACTCAGATTTTGAAACAAATAGTACTAGCAAAAGTTCAATGACGCAATCTTAGACACATGCTGGCATGTCAAAGCACTCAAAAAGGAATCTTTTTGTCCCGTTGTTGTTACATTCTTAATTCAATACTCCGCTTCTATTGATAGTAGCGTTATGTCCTATAGCCTAAAAACCTTCGTCGATAAATGGACTATCCAATAGAAAAATAATCTTTCAATTCGGACCAGTACTTCCCGAGATCCTAGCGTTCAAACAAACAAACTTTTCAGCTTTATAATATAAATATAGATAAGCATACCCTTTTGAACAAACACAGAAATATTAAAATCGAATCGGGCGTTCTCGAAAAATCAGGTTATTACCTACATGAAAAAAATGTATTGGTCGAATTGATAACATCCTCCTTTTCGGAAGTCCGTTAAAAATACATCATGTGAGTAATAATAATAATGTGAGTAAAATTTGGTTGGAAAGATTATTAATGTAATTGTGCGATCAAGTCGTATGACGTCCAAAGTATTGCAAAAATATCGTGTGGGCAGATTCACTTATTGGATTTAATTTGTTTACCCGTTCTTTAGCTTTTGTATAAAATTAGTAAAATCAAGCAAGTTATATTCTTGTTCATTCCTAGAAAATGTACTTAATAATATAGAAACAAGTGTTGACTTTAAAAAAGCTAAAACCGATTGAATTTATTTAGTAATGTTTTGACCAAGTAACAGCAAAGTCAAAAAGTAAAATTTGAACAATTATTATGGCTGTTGTCAAAGACAATATAAATGGACATTGATTCAAAGTTGAGTGCCATTTGCCTGATAGCGTTTCGTTTCAAGCGCTTGTTTGTACATTTAAATCCGAATGTTTATTACGTAGAGAATTGTGAATGAAATATATTTTTTTATCTTTTCAGGTAAGTCTATTGTCCGTCCAGCTTTCAGAATAGAAACCGGTATCCCTCGGTAAGTTTTGCAGGTCTGATTATGGTCTGATTATGGCTCTGACGCATTTGGTTTGCTTTGCTCTATAGACATTCGTAAGTATACCAGTACTGTGTCAAACCCTATAAAAATAGAGAAAAAAACGTTTTAAGTTAAACGGTTTTATTGTAAACAGCCAAGGCAATTTTTCAGATAAATGTAAGTACTAAAATCTTAAAAAAATATTTTATATATAAAATGGTGGGACACTCACTTCATATATCTACAATCGTCGATTAAAATGCTCGTTTTGTATGTTAGGTACGGCGATATAGTGATGTGCCGCAGCAAAAGTATGACGCTTTCACAAGACCGACAAGACAAGATCAATCGATCAGATCCGTGCTTTCGGTGTAAAGCGTTTGTTCTTAATCTATACGTAGTATATGTAAACTCATTGTGCTTAGCACACTAGTGTACTTATTAAGTAAGCCCTTTCGTTTGATACCCATATTGATGCAATTGAAAAAAAAAATGGTTATTAGCCTTTTTGCAGCGGTCATCTTGAATTTAGAATAAATTTTAGTACACGTAATTGTATTGTCATCAGAACCAAAGACGTATACCAAATTTTAAATCAATCGGTTGTCAGGAAGAGGGTCAAATTTCAATTATATACCTACTAAATTCGACCCAAGAAAAAACAAACAAACTGTAAAATTTACCGTAAAAATAAACAAAAGTAAATAAAACCGTTTAAAAAGTGTATACTTGCAATTTTTTTTTTTACTACACAGCATTAACTATAATAATAAAGAAATCGTAGTAATGAACCTTAGAGACGGCTTTGTCTAGATTTCATTACTTTTTAGAGATAAATATGCAGCTCCATCGAGACTTGGCTAGTTTTTTACAGAATGTTTTTGGTGGGTTTAGGATTACTGCTATTGTTTAGTCATAGATAGCGTCGATTGTAATCTGTCAGGTTACATACGAAAATACATCTTTCGAATGAAAATATACACGCAAAAATTTTCTACAACTTTAGAAGAGGCCTGACATTGCTTCAGTGTTTTGAAGAGCTAACATCTGTGTTCTGGTAACATCTATCTATCTGTGTTCGTGGTAGTATCATCTATCTGTGTTATGCTAACATCTGTCTGCTGGTATTTAGAATTCCAACATGGACATACTAGTGTTAGTGACAAATCTCGCGAAGTACGCCCAAAATCCGCCTTCACTAATGAATACATCATTGTTGTGAGAACTTTTATCGTACTGTATTTTCAAGTCTTCAACAATTTCTACCTGAAAAATTCAAAGAATTTTGTGTTAATTTTTAACTAAATTCAAAAGATTTGTAATAGTTTTGTGATTTTACTAAGTATATATAAGGGGATGTTAAGTACCTACACTAACTAATTCTCGAAGATCGTCATGTGACATATCGAGAGATAAAGGTTCTATTAGGCATCTCAGGGACAACCATTCAGTAGATCTTGCATGATGAGCTTGGTGTGAGAAAGGTAGTTTGCCGACGGATACCGCACCTGCTTTCCGACGATCACAAGGCACCCCGTGTCAGATGGTGTAAGAAAACTCTGCAAAGGTTCGAGGAGAGTCAAAATCACGTCTACAACATCATCAGTGGTGACGAATCTTGGATCTATGGCTACGGTCCTGATTCCAAACAACAATCTACAATCTGGTTCTTTCAAGACGATCCAAAGCCGACTTAAGTTATTCGTTCTCGAAGCACTACAAAGAAGATGGTGGCCACGTTCGTTGAAAAAAACCGGCCATGTTGCGACTATTGCACTTGAAGATCTTAGAACGGTTAATGCAGAGTGGTATACAACAGTTTGTTTACCACAAGTGATCACCGAACTTCGAAAATCTAACTCAAAGCGACGCATCATCCTGCACCACGACAACGCAGCGCTCGTCAAACGATAGAGTAATTGAAGGCAGTAGAAATTCTTGACCATCCTCCATTTCCATACATTTCCTAAAATTAAGAAATATCTTCGTGGTCAAAGGTTCCAGTCCGGTAAATAAGCTGTGTTTCAAGTCAGCCATTTTAACACCCCCTTCTTAGAATGGAATAAATGTTATAATAACTCGTTAGAACGAATGGAAAAGTGTATTAAGCTACGTGGTAAATACTTTGAATAACAATAAAAAGTACTATAATTTGTGTTTATTTTCCTTGAAACGACAAAACTTAAAAGGCATGTCTCGTACCTGCCCAAGTACAAAAACTAAATGAAATGTTCCCGCCAATAGCGCGACCGCAAGGTTAAGTTTTAGGTTTTAAGTTCATTGGTTTTGAAAAACTGGTTCCCGAAGGGACCAGCTTGCTACGAGCGGTACTTAATTTTTAAAATTGTTTAACGAAATAATACCAGTAACTTACAATCTGTAAGCCCAATAATTAGGACTTAGTTTCCAATGCGATTCACTGCAACTAACTTTCAATGCGGACTGAAACTAAACGTTTCTCCCGGTTATTGTTTTCTCTTAGCAGAACAAGACATTTGAAGGTTTTACAATGAAACTTTCCAATCATGTTTTCAATTTAGACTTACCTTGGATCCTGCACTAGAGTTCCAATAAACAGTTATTGAGATCATTTAATTACTTACAAACAATTCTGCAACCTCGGCATCTCAACCGAGGTTGCAGAATTGTTTGAAAAGAGTACGCAACAACGTGATTAAAACTTGAAGCCTGACTGACTGTGTCGAGTTGTTTATTCAACACTAGCATCGCCTCGCGGTTTTCCGTACGCAGTTCCCGTTCTCGTTAGTTTTTCGTGATAAAATAGCGTATGTTATTCCATACTATAATCTGTGTTCCAAATTTCAACCCGATCCGTTCGTTCCGTCCGATCGTAAGACGTTCCGGCGTGATTGAGCTACAGATATCTAAACTTTTACATTTATAGTATTAGTAGAATAGAATTACATTACAACTGGTAGTTCCGGAGATAAACACTTCAATGCAAATATATATGTTAGACCCCAGTTTAAATTAGCATCGATACAGACATACCTCAATTTTATATTTTGGCGTAAACACGGTAGGCCATAAATCAACGCCTAACATCAATAGCGAAAAATCCTATCTATCTATACTAATACGAGTAATTATGAAGCTGAAGAGTTTGTTTGAACGCTAGAATCTCGGGAACTACTAGTCCGAATAGAAAGATTCTTCATCTGTTAGATAATCAATTTATGGAGGAAAGATTTATATAACATTACGCTACTATCAATAGGAGCGGAATGTGAATGAAGAATGTAAAGAACGGGGCTAAATATTCCTTTTTGAGAACTTTCGTACCGTGCGTTGACGTGACAGCATGTGTGTGCAAAAGTTTCAAAACCATTGAATTAGTTTCTGCGAAACAAGTGATTTTTTTATTAATAAAATTAATTGAAAATATTCGGTTTGGCCAAAATAATGGCTGCGTTTCGGCTGTATTTAATTCCCGTAAAATAATCTGAAATTTTGTAGTGGTAGGACTCTTGGCAGAGTCCGCCTGGGGAAGTACCACACCTTTGCCAGTTATTCTACCGCCAAGCAGTAATGTGCAAACATTACTTTTCCGGTTTGAAGGGCAATGTTTCCAGAGAAATTACAGGGCTTAGAGATATAAGATCTTAGATCTCTAGGTGACGAGCGCAGTGCAGTGCTAGGTAATGATTTGGACTCTTCATGTTCCAATAGCTGCGTGTCACTGTGCTGTTATGTGTCAGGCATGTTGCTTACCATCAGGCACATGTCCTGATCGTCTCGTCAATATTTATTTAAAAAATATATATATATTATTAAATTTTTACCCGATTACGCTTCATTGCGTGGTCTACCTTTGTTAACCATAAACGGAACACAATGGATGCTCAATAAAACAGATTTGGTGAGCGCTTGCTGTAGAAATCCTGATATTCCCTTACGTAGTAAAACACCTAAACTGGAAAGCGTTGCTTGATTGAGTATTCTTTGGTGGATATGATGTGCGATATTTTCAGATTGAAACAGAATCGCATTTTCCTAAGTATACGCTAAGTGTACGCTCCGTCGTATACCCGACGTCGTCGGCGTAGCTTAGCAGCAAACGAGTTGGCGGTATAAGGCTGTAATGGTTTTAATATTGACAAAAAAAAATGATCTCTGTTGTTTTAAGCTATTTGTTATAAATAATTTCAGTACACTACCAATATAATGACCACTACTTTAAAAAGCTGGTATTACATTGACGTACGTTTATTCAAATAGTTAAAAAACAATTTGCAGTTACAACAAGTCATTCGATGTTCTTAATACGAAAGTGGAGTGCATTCATTATCTGCGTAACGTCGTTTTTAGGCATACGTACTATTCAATAGAAAATGGACAAAGTGGTAACATGTCATGCGGATCAGCTGCACACTCTCCAAAACGTATCCGAAATACACTTATAAACTTATTACTATTAAGTTAAAACTGTTTTATTTTGTTGGTAGAGCCCCCTGGTCTAGTCTATCTATCCTGTTGACAGTAAGGGCTGGGAACTCATATGCCTAACTATTTATCGACTTATTTTAAACATACTTATGGTTGCATAGTGGTAAATTTGACCATAATCTAAATAAACAAAAGAGTATTTATGCGTGTATGTTAAATACATGGTAATGTTTTTATATTGATATTATGTCGTTTTTGCAAAATTTTTAAAAAATATTGGCGTTCTGCTCTCCTTGCCTATACGAGTGTAAATTAACAAGTTTGAGAAATGTCACCCCGTCCGCGCCATTTTCGTAAAAATGGGTACAAAGTTTTAGCTTCACGTATTTGTATACTGGAGCCAGGCGAGCCCAAATCTGTCAAAATTTTAAATAAGTCTAATCGAAAAAAGAAATAAATAATCATAGTAGAAAATAATAAATCATAGATTGCAACGTCAAACGAAGTCAAAGAGAAAATTTTCTGAAGAAGAGAGCTAATTAAAGTTTTATAATACGACGCGACGGTTATTTTCGAGGTAGACTAGTCCATGGAATTTTCTTACTCGAAATAGACCTATTGTTAATCTTTCCATCGAACCTAAAACGCGATACCGAATATCAAAATAATAATTCGCTCAAAGGTCACCGAGATAAATCTTAAGTTATTAATTATTATGATGTTGATCTTATGCCAGAAATTAATAGCATGTAGGTTATTGTACAAAAACAATACAGTCAAGTAGACAAGTAAACACGTGTGCTGGGCATATTCTGTTCAGTTTTTTATCTATATTAGGTTTTCACTCGACTCCTATCTCGCATAGAAAGAAATTATTCACTAACAAGAACAAAATTAAAAATTTTGATTAACCCCCGACTACCTCGGATCTGTACAACATTCTACTAGTCAAGCCCTTTCATTTGATATCCATTTAAGTGAGTTGTGAAAATATAAATGTATTTCGCCATTTTGTAGTAGCGGCCATCTTGGATTTGAAATTTGTCATAGTGTAAAGTATTCTACTAGTCAAGCCCTTGCATTTGATACCCATATTGTGGTAGTAGTAAAAAATATATAATTCCCCATTTTGTGGTGGCGGCCATCTTGGATTTGAAATTTGTTATTATGTATGGTATTTTACTAGTCAAGCCCTTTCATTTGATACCCATATTGAGGTAGGTAGTGAAGAAATATTTTGTCCGCCATTTTGTGGAAGCGGCCATCTTGAATCGATATTAACCAAACATAGCTAAGAACAACCTTCAACCTTCAAATAAAAAAAACTGCATTGAAATCGGCCCATCCGTTTGGTCGGGGGTTAAAAAAAGAAATGTATTTCGTTATTTTGTGGTAGCGGCCATCGTGGATTTGAAATTTGTCATAGTGCAAAGTATAGTTAAGCCCTTTGGTTGAATACCCATATTGAGATAGTAGTGAAAATAATAGTATAATTCGGCATTTTTGGATTTCAAATTTGTTATAGTATATAGTAATAAGTTACGGCTGGTCTAGTCGGGAGAACGGCGACTGCCGATCCGGAGCCCCCGGGTTCGAATCCCACCACGCGCACCACTGTCTTTTCGAAGTCATGTGCGTAATGCCGCTAACTTAAAAACGGTGATGGAAAACATCGTGAGGAAACCGACAGGTACTATAAAACATAATTCTTTATTTTGATCATGCGAAATTCGTGCGAAATTTTATGCGAATACGTTTAAGGAATAAAATGTTTCATACTAACTTCCATCCCGTTGTTTACACCCTTAGGGGTTGAATTTCGTATTGATATTTCGTAAACACTGAGTAAAGCCAAGATAAGTTATGTTATATAGTTTTTTCTAAAATTCAATCAATGTAAGTAGAATATAAAAAAAAATGTTAATTAATCATATTCTGGACTGAAATTTTTTAGGCAACCCATTTGCAATGTTTGTTGACATATTAAATTTCATATAAAACACTTTTTATCCAATAAACAGCTCGGTGAAGGTCGTTGTTTAGCGGGATCTCCTACTAATGATAAGTAATTCAATTGTTGCTAACGTACCTAATCAGATATTTAGTGCATTTAAAAATTTAATTTGTTTATTTTTGACACTGCAACATTTGATATTATTCTGACATCGATATGTGATCCAAATAAAAATCCTCAAGTTCTGTAATACATATTGGTCGAGACTCAACACCATATAACCTCGAACAAAGTAAAGCTTGTACCTACTATGAGTCCGACAGCTTCAAAAATACATGCTTATTTTACATAGGAACACTTGGATAGAACCAACATGCATGTTCTTCACACAAAGTCTGTTGTAGTTGGTAATTGAAGCCACGCCCCAGCTCAGTGAGGAGGCTCAATACCGACTGAGACACGAGAACAGAGCCAGGGCTACTCTGAGTGTTGAAAATGTCGCATGAGTAGGTAGGTACCTTTAAAGTCAGTGTGATCCATTATCAATATTAAGCGTTCGCTCCCCAGGTGTGTTGCCGTTTAAACGAGTTCTTATCGAGACCTAAGAAAAAACTCCCTCGCAAAATAACACTGCAATCAGCCCTCGCTAATCTAGATTCAGATTCTCACAGGCGCTTCTTGTCGATACTCGGAAGCACTCGTACAATGATAAATATGTTGATCGTCTCATAACAGACTCTTGTGTAATGAAAACAAACTTTAAAAATGAAAGTGATAAATTGGCGCCCATTTCGTAGACTATTTTTAGGTGAGCAACAGAACGCGTTTATGTGGGATTGACCAAGAGCGCCCAAGAAATCGGGTTTTGAACGTGTCGATATTTTTTATAGACGATCTTGATTACGCACTCTTTGTATGTTTTGCCAGCGTTCATTCAAAGATTGTAAACTAAGGACTAGACTTGCTTATTCACGCGTTTCAACATTTATATGACGAGTTAGACAACATTGTTTCGAGCACAAAATAAAAGTAAATTTAACTTAAGTAGCGACAGTAGTATTGCGCTTTTTTGGACTAGTTAGTCTAAACATTTCCCCGATCTCTTTCCGTCTTATGTTTCTCTAGCTCTCTTATGATAATTAATTTTAACAATATAAAAAAAAACATTCATTTGGTCAAATTAGAAACAGTTTTTGTAAAAACATATTTTAATACCATGTCTATTTTCGTGGAGAAGACGCAAAAACCGTTATTTGGCTTTTTCCGTGGAAATACCTTTGTGATATTTAAAAAAAATAACGGCTTTTTCTGCATAAAATAAATTGTATTTTTATTTAAGTACTTAGTGTGGATCCTTATTGAATAGACCTCCTAAAAAATTTAAAAACGCAACCTTTGATATCGATCGTAAAGGTTCTTCTCGGTTATAAAAAATAATATTTTCTGCTATTTTTTGTGTTCAATTCCGCCTTTTCCCGTAATATTTTTCATTAGTTTTTAATTAAACTAGATTATTAGACAGACAGGTATGAATAGAAAAGGTTTCACGTTCAAATCAGTTAGTTGCGCAACGTTAATTATCGAATCTCGACAGACATTTTACTTACCATCCTCTGCGAGTCTAGCTCATTCAGTCACACTTAAAAAAAGGCTTTATTGCGATACCAGAATTAATAAGGGGCGGTCGAAATATTTTTCGCAGTTACCATGTTCGTATTGTTTCTACGCTTGGTCGGAATTCGGGGAGGGAATAGGGCTGCCAAAAATACGATTACACATTCTGACGATCGATTGGACGATATCCGAGCTCCGACTAAAACCAAATAAAATGACACATGTCTTTCTATAATAACTATAATGGATATTAAAGTCACTCACATGTTATAAAGACCTCGTACAAGGGACAATAATACCCTACGTTTCTGATTATAACAACGGCCGCCATGCAAAAATAAAACGAATAAACTTTAGCTAGAAAATATGACACCTTCTATGGACGGTTGTATTTTTATTAATGCCATTATCAATATTTTACAAGAGATAGTATTGATTTTGCTAGAGACATTTATAAAACGTGTGTGTAAGTAAGTAATCTTCGGAACCATCTTGTAGCTATGTCAGTAAGTTTATTCAAGTAGTAACTATGCACCTCTTTTCTTTATCAAAACCAAAATCCGCAAAATGTCAAAATGAAAACGAAAATGAATGAAGTTAAAAATTCTAAATGTCTTGAAGTTGATTTGTATTTTTAATCTGGTAATAGTTGTATTCATTCATCTATCACTTAAAATACAATTATATTTATATTACCTTGTGCCAGAAGATAAGTCAAAACAAGGATAAAATTTAAAAGTACATAATTTCTAAAACTTTTGACAGTATATGTTTTGGACATTATAAAACAAAATACTATATTTGAGTTCATCAATATTTTATAAAATAATAAAAAAATAATAAATTAATATTCAAAAACACGTATTCGCTAATAATAAATGATATTCGTAAATTCCTCATTAAAACATTTTAATTGCTGTTTAAAGTATTCATAAGTTTTGACGTATTGAGTAATCAAGTAAATTATTTTAAATTTAATATCATTAGCTATATTAACGGCTATAGTTTTCACTATGCGGTGATCAAGAATAATTTACAAAGATTTAAAATATGAAAATTAATAGCCATCAATTTTCACGAAGTCGGTTAAAATAGTTGGCAACCTAAGGCGCGGCGGGGCGGCGACGACGGCGCGAATCTAGCCCTTTGGCAGCACGCGGCGTGCCCGTTTGTCGCGCAGTGTGGTGCCGCCGCGCGCGCACAATGGATGGGCGTGCAGGAGCGCGAAGGGACCGCGCGTGCCCAGTGCACGCTGCAACGCCCGCCCGTCGGCGCCGCCCGCCCCGAGATCACTCGAGCCTCCGTCAGCATAGCTTCCGCAACATCCGGCCTGATAACACGTCTCTCGCATCCCGAACGAACTCCGCGATACTTTCACATAAAATACTCTAACCATTCGCTTTTCGGAGACATTTTCTAGTACACGTTATAAAATCGTAAATTTTGATATGCACGGCCAGAGCATTTGACAGTGTTAAGTTTAGTTTTTTTTTACTTTTGAAATCAGTAATGGCTAGCGATCCGGAAACTTGTGGTGAACTAACTACGGAATCTTCTGAGAGTTCTGACAATCGTGATGGCCGCAGTCGTCTCTTCCGTAGGGCTTGTCGCGGTATTTTTAAGCTCGTCAACCACTCCGGCTCCGATGGCGGTTCTGGTAAGTGCATTTAATGCTTCGGAAGTGCTTTCAAAATTCTTTATTTTAATTTTTCTTTGCATATTTTGAGTTGCGAAAGGTTCTTAATCTAATATTCCAGGTTTTATTAAATCATGTTTTCTTATTTTTAACATTAACATTGTAATATTGGTCTTTTGCAGTTTTGTAATTTTAGAATCATTATTTTTCATCGCAAACATTAACATAAAAATAAATTAACGTAACTCGGTTAACTTTTTGTACCCGCATGCTAACTGCAAAATTTAATTAGTGTTTCAAACGGGAAAGTGAGAACGCCGCGAATAATTTGGAACTAAAGAGTTACATTTTGAAAACAGAAGTGGAAACAACCCTGATCAGAAACTAAAGTCTTCGCGTAAAGTTACGTTAGTAAAGCGCTCCAAAATTCCATTGAGCGGAGCGACCTGTTGCTTAGTTGTGAACTTCGATGCTCCGTTATTTGCCTGTAAGTCGTTTCCGTGGAATGGCGTGGCTGCATTCATTCATAAAGCGAGCGTAGAGGGGGGAATAGACAAATTACCACTGGTTAACCGAGGTGGGAACTGGCAAATATTCTGCGACCCGACAACCTACATTCGCGGCCACGACGCCGGTTGTCGGCTTACGCCCCACTGTAAACGGCGGAAGCTCTACGACAACATTTAACTGTCGACACATCGCGAAACTGCGGTGAGAAATCGCTAAAAAATATTGTACAGTAACTGTCCGTCACAATATTGTTATAGTGAGAAGCGAAAATGATAAAGTAAATATTAACATTGTAAAAACAAAATGTTGTTATAGTGGTAGGGGAAGTACCACACCTTTGCCAGTTATTCTACCGCCAAGCAGTAATGTGCAAACATTGCTGTGTTCCGGTTTTAAGGGCAATGTTACCAGAGAAATTACAGGGCTTAGAGATTTAACATCTTAGATCTCTGGGCGACGAGCGCAGTACAGTGCTAGGTAATGATTTGGATTCTTCATGTTCCAATAGCTGCGTATCGCTGTGTTGTTATGTGGCTGGCATGTTGCTTACCATCAGGGACATGTCCAGCTCGTCTCGTCACTCTAAATTATAAAACAAAAAATAATTTATAAATCGCGCATCTCTCGTCGTACCTTTAAACTTGTTAAAATATCGAATCAAAATTATGACGTAAATGAAGGTGTTGAGTTCTTAATCTGAGTAAATCCAAAAGATATAATTATTAAAATTGAAGATAGCTTGTGTTATTAAGAGCTACATGTCCTATTTTTTTTCGGGCACGAAACCAGCAAAATGTTGACGGATTGCTTAAACGCTGTATGTACTTTTTTATTTACTCTATAAAATCGTCTTTAAATGTTTGTGTCGTTGTCATCACCATTAAGACCCACTATTAAAGTTTGGAGGTCAGATACTTTAGATTTTGTGATGGTGCGTTCTAGCTACATTCAACAATATAGATTTTTCGTGTTTTAGTTGCGATCTCCAAGAAAAACGTATTTAAATTGAAAGTTTCATATTTTCCATGTCAGTTATTGTTGCTTTGTCTAATCAAATTCTAGTAGACTATAAAAAAACCTTTATTGTTTTTAAAAATAATGACGTTGTACCTCGTCCCTTCGTTATTTATTTTTCAAAAAGTAACCTTATTACAACTATAAATGAACACATTTCCATTTCAGATAATCATACAAAAATTGCAACACACTTTTATCACATTTTTTTCTGTACTTACCTAATTTTATGAAGAATTCGTTAATTTACGTAAATGTATTTTACTTCACTAATATGTAAAATTATAATAACTTGGTCCGACGGCAACAGATAAAAATATTCTTTATTTATTAATAAAACGGTCAGTAACGTTACACCACCGCTCTTGCACAATAACCCGTCTCCTTGATAAAGTCATATTTGCCGGGTAAAAAGATGCTACATAAATCGTAAGTAAAATTAAACTACAAATTCAGTTCAAACCAACCAGGTAAAGGTAAATCGTCTTATTATTTAATACAATAGTGCCTAATAGGGAATTTTATGCACAAATCGCTAATGCTAAGAAAATTACAAAAAAAAACATATTTAATTAAATAAAATAATCTTATCTGTTGTCTGTTTCACCACCTTTACTTACACCCAATGGTAACACCCCTTTGTCAGTTATTCTACCGCCAATCAGTAATATGAAAACATCACTGTGTTCTAGTTTGAAGGGCAATGTTTACAGAGAAATTACAGGTCATAGAGATGGATTATCTTATATCTCTGGGTGGCGAACGCAGGTCAGTGCTACGTAATGGTTAGGACTTTTCACGTTCAAATAGTTGCTGTGCTGTTATGGTTTATGGGCAGACGTGTCACATGTCCTGCTTGTTTTGTCACACTATGGGTACTATAAAAAAAAAAAGAAGACGAGAATATCATAAAAATAGGTATTAAATATTATATTTAAAAAATAGTAAAATTAAAAAAAAAACTATGTATCGAGGCAAATCGTCATACATACTGGAGTGACGCAGCACATAAAGCCACTAAATCGAAAACTTATAGGTACTTGCACAAGAAATACGTCTAGGCTGTGGAATACGTTGCCTGAGAGGGTTTTTCCCGATAGTTACAATCTTTGTGTCTTCAAGTCGAGAGTGAATCGGTTTCTTCTAGGTAAACACGCTTCATCGTAGGCCGCATCATCGTTTAACATCAGGCGAGATGGCGGTCAAGTGTAAACCTATAAAAGTTAAAAAAAAAGAAAATATTATTAAAATTCATCATTTTGTACACAGGGACTAACTCTGATTAAGAACTCCGATATCTAGGTTTTTAAGGCAAACAACTATAATATAAAACATACGAAACTTTACATACAGATTATTCGTCCAGAGATAGAAGAATAATTAAAAATTGATTGTTTGCCCGACTATTCATGTCAGCTTCCAAACAAAAACTCATCCTTTAGAATCTTTGATGCTACAAAGGGTTATTGTCGATTCGCTACAAAATAAATTCGTCACAACGATGCTAATAGCAACGTCAAACAAAAAAAAATAAAAAAAAAAAATTGGATCGTATTAAATCCAGAAATGGTCAAAAATTAGTTATAAAATAAGAGTTCAAAGAAACCACCGTTCATTTTCCTTTATAAGTGCAGACAAGAGCTAATTAGTTCTGTCGAAAGAGTAAAAAGAACCGGTAACATTAGCCAGATGTGTTTCTCAACGCTGGTTAGTAGTAAAATGCTACTACGAAAATATACAAATCACGAAATGCTTTCATTATAATATACGATAAGCGAATCGTAGACTGCGCCACCTATAAAATCATCTGGCGAAAAAGTTGAACTATACAATTGAAAATTAAACGAGTTTGTTCTAGTAACTGAATTTTACGTTGACATTATACATGTACAAACGCTAAATCTAGACACACGGCAGTGTGGCCAGTCAAGTTCATTCAAGTAAACTGGCGAGCCGCACCATGTGTAATATTACACGAACCATTCGGAGCTACTTTTGTTTAAAATATGATTCATATTGTTGTTTGCATTCTATCCATACTAATATTATAAATGCGAAAGTAACTCTGTCTGTCTGTCTGTCTGTCTGTCTGTCTGTCTGTCTGTCTGTCTGTCTGTCTGTCTGTCCGTATTTACCGCCTAAACCAACCAACAGATTTTGATGAAATTTGATACATAGATAAAATAGATCCCGAGAAAGGACATAGGCTACTTTTTGTTCCGAAAAAAGGGTTGAAAGGGTTAAAATAAGGGATGAAAGTGTATATGGAAAACTTCGTCATTGTTGAAGAACTATGAAACTTTACGTCTAGATATTTAACACGAAACCATAAAATGTATGTTTTAGCAGTTTTGTAGTTTCGAACTGTACCTACGGGGGTGGAATTGGGGTTTTCTTTTTTATTATTTAGTAATTCAAATTTCACCCTCTTCCTGTCAACCGATTAATCTGAAATTTTGTATACACTTTGGATTTTGGTGACAATACAATTATGTTTATTCATTATCATTATAAATTCAAGATGGCCGCCGCTACAAAATGGCGGATAATTTATGTTTTATTAATCCCATCAATATGGGTATCAAATGAAAGGGCTCAACAAGCAGAATACAATATACTATAAAAAATTGAAATCCAAGATGGCGGCCGCTACAAAATGGGGGATAACGTAGGTTTTATCAATCCCATCAACATGGGTATCAAATGAAAGGGTTCAACAAGCAGAATACAATATACTATAAAAAAATTAAATCCAAGATGGCGGCCGCTACACAATGGCAGATAACGTAGGTTTTATCAATCCCATCAATATGGGTATCAAATGAAAGCGCTCAACCAGTAGAATACAATGTATTATATAAAATTGAAATCCAAGATGGCGGCCTCTACACAATGACGGATAACTTAGGTTTTATGAACTCCATCAACATGGGTATCAAATAAAAGGGCTTGACAAGAAGAATACAGTGCACTATACAACCTCAATACTTAAGATGGGCGCAGCCACTAAATGGCGTATCAGACTATCAGACAGAATTTTTGATAGTCGACGAGATTTCCATGGTGTCTTATCAAATGTTATGTATGATGGACGCTCGATAAAGGCAAATTAAGAACTGTGAAAATCAGTTTTTTGGAGGAGTAAACGTATTACTTTTCGGTAATCTTTTACAACTGCCTCCTATAAAATGATCAGGAACACCTGTTTTCAATTCTAATATGAAATTATATATATGAAAGCAACTCTCTCTGTCCGTTACCGTCTAACGCCTAAGCCACTTAAAGAGTTTGTTACAATTTGGTGCACAGATAGACTAGACTTAGGAAAGGACAACGGCGACTTTTTATCACAGAAAAAGAGTTGAAAAGAGTGGAAATGAGGAATAAAAGTGTGCATGGAAGGATCTTTGCACTCTTTGTATGCTATTTTAACCGACTTCAAAAAAGGAGGAGGTTATCAATCCAGTTGTATATCCAATTGTGAATCAATTTACCTATATGGTTATTTTTTTGGTTGGCAGATTATAGTTCAGAGGTGGTCATATAAATTTTATCGAAATCAGTGCGGCGGTTTTTGAAATATGAACAACAAACTAATTGCGTTCATGTAATCAGACGATATATCTACTAATATCTGCTAATAGACTCTAATAAAATTTGGTGGACCGTCCCAATATGATTTTAAATTAAAGTCTGTTTTTGATTATTTTTTTGAGATCATAGTTTTTTGTAATTTGTCGTGTTAATTGTACATTTATTAAATATAAAACTTTGACTTAGACCGATTTTGAATACGAAACGTGAATTTGTATGGTAGTAGACATACGAGTAGGTACTGCCTCAATTACTTTAATAAATATGTGGCGCGGACAAAGTCGCGGGTAAAAGCTAGTACCTCATAAATCAGGGGCAGTTTTGGTATGACACCTGTCCGTGCACGGTTGCTCTGCATCTATGTAATCTCCCAGGTGTATTTTAGAGTGTCATACTGATACACAATTCGCCATTCCACTCATACTACCATAAAAGGATATTATTTTCGACGTTTGAGAAGTGTAAATAAAATAAACTTTTAGAAAAAGGAGCTATGTTATTACGAGTACTTGTAAACTTTAATGAATCGAGAACAGTATTTGAAGTCACTGATCTTTTAATAACATCTGGACATGCGTGCTGCGAGTCGAGAGTTGAGACCGAAGAAATGATTCCGACGCACCGATTTGTCGTAATCGCGTAGGGCTTGTCATTCGTCCGGCTTTCCCCTGCATTTGTCCTAGTTTGTAAGTGTCCGGGGACGTCCAGGCGGGTTTTTAATAGTGTCCGGTGTTAAACCCGTACGACTGACGACCATATTTATTTATATAGACATTATATACGATACAGACCATACATAGTCTATATTTTCGAATTAAAGGTTAGAAGTAAGAACCGAAATAGAAAAGCAAGTTTTGAACAAGTGTTCGATTTTTCGGAAAACAATGTGATTTAGGTACTTTGTATGGCAACCTTATTTGCGTGTAAAGAATGATCACCTCGCTATGACTATCAGCAATGGAGGTCGGTATTCTAATACGAACGGTATTACTCCTACATTCGATAATGAAGCAGTACAATTATTAATACCGAAATTAGAACCTCGCTGATGTCAATGCAAATGTTGTTCGTGTAGGCACACAGACGTACACTCACAAGAGTATGTCTGTAGTGTGTGTAGTTGAGGGTATCTACTTACACTATCTATACTGATATTATAAAGCTGAAGAGTTTATTTGTTTGAACACGTTAGTCTCAGAAACTACTGGACCGATTTCAACAATTCTTTCACCGTTGGATATGTGCGGATCCCTGAGTGCTATAGGTTATACGACATGTACCACGGGGAAAGCTGGGATGGACCGCTAGTATAGTTATATATTTCAATTTTGCGCCACATATTCTCATTCATATTATTTAACCCCCAACCGAAAAGAGGGGTGTTACAAGTTTGACGTCGTTGTCTGTCTGTCTGTCTCTGTATGTACGACGTGTATGTAGCTCTTAAACGGATGGACCGATTCTGATTCATTTTTTTATATTTTAAAGCTATTTTCTTTGCGGCGGTACCTTGTTTGGTTAATATCGATTCAAGATGGCTGCCTCCACAAAATGGCGGATCACAACGTCCCTCAATATGGGTATTAAATGTAAGGGCATGCCTAGTAGAATATTATATACATTACAAATATAATAAATTTCAAATCCAAGATGGCCAGGAGTTTCAATACCTCTTCTAATCCATTATTCCGCAACGATCGAGCGTTGCAACCCCCTATCTTCACCTGGATGGTGCAAATGACCTATCAATTTTGTACACGGTCCTTTGTATTACTTATGTAATACAATCGATGATTACAATGACAATATGCGTCAGTACTATCGCGTCTTGCCACCTTCCCGCAACCCGGGTGGGTCGCAGGTGTGCATGCGGAAGTGGCCGCGAGAGGCAAGGGCAAGGCGTGCCCATGGGGTTCGAAGGCAAAGGTTTTTGTCACTGCGGTCGACTCCTGAGGGAAAGGGGGTGATCCCTGCTCAAGGTAAATCTTGACCCAAAACATCTCCCTGGCGATACAATGTGGGAAAGCCGCAAGCTTGATCGGCACTTTTGGACGTGGGTCTGACGATCACAGGACTATATTCTTACTGGCAACATTAATAATTTGAATTTTAACTGACGCAATTTATGTTACTTATTTGATATTATTATTGTATTATTTTACTGATTAGACCAGCCATAAAATGAATTAATAACATAAACAATAGTAATAATATTCAAATATTTGTACTGTGCCTGGGTGTTTTCTATGTATAATAAGTATGTATTTAAAATATATAAGTATCTATTATATCAGCTATCTGGCTTTCATATTACAAGCTTTACTTAGTTTGGGGCTAGATGGTGTTGTGTATGAAATGTACACCGATATCAGTATCAATCTGGAGAAAGGCGACTGGCTGAACCGGCGCCCCCGGATTCAAATCCCACCCGCACCACTGTCTTTTCAAAGTCATGTGCGTAATGTCGTTAACTTAAAATGGTCAAGAAAAACTAGTGAGGAAACTGGCATGTTTCTAGAATCTTTCGAGGACATGTGTCATCTACTAACCCGCACTTGGCCAGCGTGGTGGATTATGGCCTTGACTCACTGCTTGTGAGAAAAGGCACCGAGTCCCAGTGGGAATATTTAGTGGGCTGTTTATGCTATTGTTTTATTTTTGACATAGATCAATGACTAGTGGTCCGCCCCAGCTTCACCCGTGGTACATATAGGTGTACATAGCCTATAGCACTCAGGGATCCCGTACATATCCAGCAGTGTAATAATGTTTGTAAGCGATCCAGTAATAACTGGGATATTCGCGTTCAAACAAAAAACCTCTACATATAATATTAGTATAGAGATAAACACTTTTACTCATGTATAGCTGTAACTTCTCAATTACATTTAATAGCCTTCGTTTTGATTCAGAATTCGCATTAAAATGCTAAGGAAGTATTTGTACGGATTCCCAGCGATATCTTGAAGCCCTCTTCTTTCAGCCCTACCTCAATATGGTCGCAGTTAACTTGTAAAGGGTTCTGCAATAAGATGCAGAATCGGACGAACTTATGAGGCTATATCTGATTACCCGTTGTATTTGTACATGCTTCCTTGCATTCAATTGAAGCAACAGTTATTGATTTGGAAAATGTTATATCTTTAAATCGTAAACAGTTCTTTTTATTATGTGTGGTTCCGCATGCTTTGAATCTGTGAATCCATTTTTGTACTGAAAAATTGTACTATTTCGGATGCTCAAATTTGATAATTACATAATTTTTAACATACTTCAAAAAAACGAGGACGTTTTCAATTCTCGACGTATTTTTTGCATGTATGTATGTTACGTGATAGCCTCCGCCAATTGTGAATCGGTTATTCTTTGGTAGATGATACGAGGGGTGATCCAAAAGTAATGATAATCAATAATAAACACAATGAATAAAATCAAAACTAAATTTATTTCTCAACATAGTCTCCTAGCAAGTCTATACATTTAGTCCATCTCTTTTCTAAACCTAAAATTCCCTTAGAAAAAAATCTTTATCTTGACTCTCAAAAAAGTCCTCAACCGCGGCCATCACGTCGCTATCATCGTCAAATTTCTTGCCCCGGAGGTGTTCCTTGAGTCGTGGAAAGAGATAGAAGTCACTGGGGGCTAGATCTGGTGAATAGGGGGGGTGTTCCACCAGCTCAAAGCCCGCTTCCTGAATGGCAGCCATGGCAATTGCAGCTTTGTGAACCGGTGCGTTGTCTTGATGGAACAGCACTCCAGCCCGCAGTTTGCCTCGCCTTTTCTCCTTAATAGCCTCCCGCAATCTTCTTATTATTTGTTCTGCATAGTAGGAGCCTGTAATAGTGGCCCCTTTCCAAGTAGTCCACCATGATTATTCCTTCAGCGTCCCAAAAACAGACGCCATAACCTTCCCTGCTGAGCTTGACACTTTGAATTTCTTCGGCGTCGGTTCATCGGATCGTTTCCATGTCATCAATTGTTGTTTTGTTTCAGGATCAAAATGGTGGATCCAGGTTTCGTCCATGGTCACAAAACGTGACAAAAATTATCCTTGTCTGCCTGGAACTTTTCGAGATTTGCTCTTGACATGTCGACTCGTTTCTTCTTTTGCTCGTCGTTTAACATTTTCGGTACCCAACGCGCGGAGACCTTTCTCATATGCAATTCGTTCACAAGGATTCTTTGAATGCTGCCATATGAGATCCCTGTGACCTCAGCTACATGCCTGATAGTCACTCTTCGATCTTCCAATACAACTTCTTCAACTTTTTCACATTTTCTCCAGTGAGGGACGTCGATGGGCGCCCTTCGCGGTGTTCGTCTTCCGTCGATGTTCTTCCCAGCTTAAACTCCTTAGCCCAGCGTGCAACTGTGGAATATGGAGGAGAACAGTCCCTAATGTTTCCACCAAGTCGCTGTGTATGTCTTTGGTAGACATTTTTTCAAGCAAAGGTATTTAATGACAGCTCTGATTTCGTGTTTTCCATTTTGATGTTCACTCCTTGACAGTCCGTATTCAAATGAATGTAGCTCCGGGAATCGTGGCCTATTTATATGATTTTTTTTTTCCTGAACTAGTGGGTAATTGAGCAAGTGACTGTAATTTTTTTGTGTTTTTGTGTGCACCAGAAATAACTGATTATCATTACTTTTGGATCACCCCTCGTATATCAGAGATGGTGAGGAAATTTATCGAAATCGTTGAGCGGTTTTGGAGATATTACCAAAATATAAATATGGATATGCAAATAATTTTTAGTCGTAGAAATCTTTGTAGAGACCGCCTGGGGAAGTACTAAAACATGTATCCGGTATGACGTATTCTTCTGAAAAATGTTAACAAAAATAATCGGTTGTCTGGGTTTCAGAGAAAAATAATAAGTATTTATTGTATAGTTATGTAGGTTTTTTTAAATCGAAGAAATCCACGATTACAGTAATAAATAACAACTTAGTCAAAACATCGATAAATAAAATAAAAATACCGATCGTATTAATAACGTCCTTTCTGAACTAAGCCAAATTAAGCTAAATTTGAATACTATTAAGTTACTAACTACTTGTACTTAATGCTTAGGGTAGTATATTAGTTTAGTAGCGAGTAATTTAGTGGCTAAACGTGTCTGAACACTGAAACTTTAGTCAAGTAGTTTAGTGAGTGATTTAGTCGAGTTAATCCATTTTGTTCTATTTTTAACGGGCGAGTAGCACCCCTTACCACGCGTTCGTTGCGAGCGGTGCGCTCATTGGCTCGCCGACTAAACAGGTTCGAACTTGTCGAATTAGTCTGAAGACTGGAGAGAAAAACAACTTTCCAAACAATTTTCCAAATACCTACAAAATTGTCTGTGGAATAACTGATTTTATTGATCACACAAATTTCCTCATTCACCTCTTCTAAAATAGCCATTACGATTAGCTTATTCATTCATTTATTTTATTGCGTTGTAGGCTATTCATGTTGCGAGTAATATATTGTGTACGTATTCGTACACAGTGCCATTGAGTTAATATATTTTATTTTTTAACCCCCGACCAAAAAAGGGGTGTTATAAGTTTGACGTCGATGTCTGTCTGTGTGTCTATCACACACACACACATATACACACACACACAGACAGACGGACGTCTGTCTGTGTGTGTGTCTGTCTGTCTGTCTGTCTGTCTGTCTGTCTGTCTGTCTGTGTGTGTCTCTGTCTGTGGCACCGTAGACCTCAAACGGATGGGCCGATTCGATGCGTTTTTTTATTTGAAGGTTAATTTCCGTGCGGATATCCACACGGAAATCTTAGCTATGTTTGTGTAATATCGATTCAAAATGACGGACAAAATATTTCTTCACAACCTACCTCAGTACGGGTATCAAATGAACGGGTTGACTAGTAAAATACTAACAAATTTCAAATCCAAGATGGGCGCCACCACAAAATGGCGAATTATATTAATCTTTTCACTACTACCTTAATATGGGTATCTAATAAAAGGGCTTGACTAGTAGAATACTATGCACTGTGACAAAAATTCAAATCCAAGATGGCCGCTACCACAAAATGTCGAAATACATTTCTTTTTTCACTACTCCCTCAATATGGGTATCAAATAAAAGGGCTTTACTACTAAAATGTTTATTTAGATTACAGGCCCGTGAACAAAATTTATTGTCAAAATGAACCCATCTGGAGACCTATATGAGGATCATAGAAAGGGTATAAGTAATAAGATTCAGCACTATGCCATCACTTGTGAGCTGTAAGGGGGAGGGGGGGTGCAACCCTCGATTATTTTTCATTGTCTTGTGATTTTTATGCGGCGTTGTAGTAGAATAATAGAGTAGAGTAGAAGAGGTCGCCTATAATTTTTATCGAAATCGGTGGAACTGTTTCATAATATCAACAAAAATAGTTGATTTATTTTTGATTCTAGTCTAGTTTATTGTTGATTCTATTAAAATTAGTAAACTGTGTGAGTTTAATTTTGAAACTGAAATCGCTTGTTTAATTTTTATTTTTTAGTTTAGAGAAACCTAATTTTTAACAAGTACCTAAGTGCTGCGAAAAACAATTGTTTTTCATTGATTCAGTGCTAGACCCAAAACTTGTTTATTATGTTATGAACTGAGACTCTCGGGTATAATACAGGTGTTCTATGTGACCTTATATAGCGTAGCATGAGAACGACTGCTGGCGCTGTGGCCGCAACTGTTTCCGTCGCGGAATCGGTTCTGCTTCCTACTGTCAAACCGTTACGCGTATATTTCGCGAATCACGAAAATAATTTTGCAATATTTTCCCATTAATATTCAAGGACACGCATTGTCGACTGTCTGTCTTGTGAATGATCTGGAAATTAGAACCGTAATGCCACTACTCCGGGAAGTTTCCTGTCTGTCAAGGAAACATTCGTGTAATAATAGTGAAAAAAATGCTTTTAAGAAAATTGTATACATGTATGTACATTGTACATGTGTCTTTTATATTAATAGTATCCAATATACTTAGGCTATCTCGTTTTATTGTAAAAATTTCGGTGAAGAATGTTCCACGAAACTGCCATATTCCCCATCCAATCAACGCTCACGTGAATCAGAAACCTTTCCAATTTTTTAATAAACTTTGATCGGCAAATTATTTCTACGAAAACTCAATTATTGTGGTCTAAACTAATATTAATATATTTTCAGGTTTGATTGATCATCAGTCGATTCTAGTACTTAGTAGGTATCAAAGGCATTTAGTAAGAAGTACGGCGTATATTGGACATTTTCAAAGTATTCAAAGAGACGTAATTAATTAAAATCAGGTTTCGTAATATGGTACTTAATGTTTAATTTATACACTTGACTGGCCTCGTGGCTTAGTGATAGTAACTCTTAGTAGTAACTCTGCCTGCGAAGCCGAGGGTCGAGGGTTCGATTCCCACCCAGTGCAAATGTTTGTGTGGTGAATTCAAATATTTGTGCGGTGTCTGGGTGTTTCTATGTATAATAAGTATGTATTTAAAACTATATATGTATTATATCAGCTATCTGGCAGCCATACTACAACCTTTGCTTAGTTTGGGGTCAGATAGTGTTGTGTGTGAATTGCCCACTAATATATTTATTATTTATACACACCTTTATTGTTCCCACTGCTGGGACTCAAGGCCTTCTCTCGCAAGGAGAGATTCAAGGCCATAATCCACCACGCTGGCCCAGTGCGGGTTGGTGGATGACACGTGAGTTCGAACGATTCTAGGTACATGTCGGTTTCCTTGCAATGTTCTCCTTCACCGTTTTAAGTTAGCGGCAATACATGCATGACTTTGGAAAGACAGTGGTGCGCGTGATTTTTCACCCGGGGGCTCCGGATCGGCAGTCGCCGTTCTCCCGACTAGACTAGCCATAATAATTTATATCCGATTAATACAAAAGTTTCAAAATAAAATAGAGTGACAACGTTTAAGGAAAATACTCTCGTACTAAATAATGTAAATGTCACTTCTAATTCTAAGACGTCAAATTGTTCAATGTAGTCTATCATATCAAGATACCTGGGAAGACGTAGCCAATATAATTTAAAAGGGGACCCGGTAAGTCATTAGTCAGATTGGATCAAGAATGATACAGTAACACCAACATTAATGCCAACTTGACGTAGAGATTTACTACGATAACATGGCCCGCCCCTCCAAATTACTGTTTTAATGTGTGTAGTCACATCCTTACGAAAGAGTTTGTATGTAGTTGTAATTATTCGTCTGCAGTAGCAGTACGCACACATGCGTGGTGGTGCGTTGTATAGTCTTTTACAAATACTTTCAAACGTTTTGAATTCTGGAGGGGCGGGTCATGTTATCGTAGTAAATCTCTACAATCAATATCATGTGATTAATTTCTTCTTTGATAGATAGATAGATAAACTCTTTATTGCACTTAAATAATAAAACAAAATACAGAAACATCTTAAAACAAAGTAACAATGGGCGACCTTATCGCTAAGAGCGATTTCTTCCAGGCAACCGTGGAAGCCGTTCCTTTGCTGCTATTTACAAGTGAGACCGCATATCTTATAGTAGTAACGAGCACAGTGTCAAGCTAGGCAATCATTTTAACTATTCGGTATCTAATTGTTGCGTGACACTGTGGATAAGCAGGCTTGTTGCTCGTTGCACAGCTTGCTCGTTTTAGGTTATAATAATAAAAAAATAGTTGCTTTGCATCAAATCATCGTTTTCTTTTCGGTAAACTCGCTTCATGGTAACTTACCGTACGACGGTCAAGCGCTAACCTATTATAGATTAAAAAAGTCTTCGTAGTACACAATAAATTCAATTAAACTATGGCTACACTGTAATATATTGTGATGTACTCGCGTGAAACCGGTAGTTGCCTACGTAACAGTAAATCCGCTTAAAAAATGTATTGAGCTTCGTTTCTCCAAAAAGGGAGTCGATTTTGGCCTTCACTCAAATATTCAGATTCGCTATCGTTGCTCATCGGTTGATTTATGAACGCTGTATTAACTGGGCTTGTTTTACGGCTTTTCCTGTATTGACGGTTTCTTTGTGAAGCAAAACGCGGAAGTTGAACGTCTTGTTTTGTCGCTGCCACGAAAAGCATTTCGACCTATTTTTAACCGACTTCAAAAAAGAAGGTTCTCAGTTCGGTTGTATGTTTTTTTTCCACGTATGTTACGCGATAGCGCCGCCAGTTGAGAATCGATTGTGATGGTTATTTTTTTGGCAAATCATAGTGTAGATGTGATAGTCCCATATGAATTTACTTGAAATCGGTGTGGCGGTTTTTGAAATATGAGCAAAAAACTAAAATTTTCTCTCACTTATTTTGACGATATAGTTATAGATTCTTATGAAATTTGGTGGAGTGTCTGAATTTAATTTTTAATTTTGAAGTCTGTTTTGTTTTTTATTGGAGAAAATAGATTATACCTACCAATTGCCCAAAAGCACAAAAAAAGGTATGAATTCTACAACTAATTTCGTCGAATAAAAGACGCAAAAAGAGCTTTGCCGAAAGTTCCCAAAAAAATTAAGAATGATAACGATGATTTTTTTAAATCTTCATGTGATAAATTAATATTAAAAATAAATAATATATCTTAAAGATTGAAACGAATCCACTCGATTTGAAGACATGCAGATTGTTTATTTGTTGAACTGAACCATTTGAACGCGTTGTTACAAACATACACACACCTCATACATAAATAAGTGAGTTAGTTTACAATTCGCTTCGGCCGAGTATTTAGTACGCCGTCGCCATCGGACGCGGCTGCCTTATATGAAATTGAATGGAGACCACGGGCCGCGCACAGTAATGTGCCAGTGGAATCGGGACGGCCGACGAGACGCGTGCCTCGCGAGTGATGATACATTACAAAATACCGTCTAATGGACTCGAAATACGGTGAGATTCTTTCATCTAACTATGACTTTGCGGCTATCTCCGACTTCAGCCGGATTCAACAATACCTTTTTACGTATGTAATATAGTGCGACGCGACGAACTAAACATGCGCCTGATGGTGAACAACACGTCTGCCCATAACAGCACAGTGCCACGCCGCTATTTCCAAATGAAAAGTCTGAATTACCGCCCAATGCACTGTGCTCGTCACCCAAAGATATACTGTGATTTATCCCTGCCCTGTTATTTCTATAAAAAAAAACCTTCTAACTGGAACGCAATAATGTTGGAAATAACTGGATGGCTGTGGAGTAACTGACAAAGTTGTGGTACTTGCCAAGGCGGAAAGACTTAAAGAATCCTACCACTACCAATATAAAATTACATAAAAGAACTCATATGATGTATCAAATAGCAATCTGGAAAACTCTATCTTACGATTCTGAATATTATCTCAGATATAAATATAGTGACACGACTGGTAAAATTTGAGTCTTATTTTAACCCGTTAATGAAAATAAACTAACATGTAAAAAGTTTAAGAAATATAGACTCTATCCTATTATAATTTCGGTTTAAACGTGACCCAAGCCCATATATATATAAATATATATATGGGTACGGCGCCGGTATACGGGTAATATTTGTATAGAAAAGTTTTGTTTGCCCTGAGTAGCACACTCACTTAGTCGCCTAAACCAGTCAACCCCATAACAGACAGGCAGACAGACAGAAACACTTTATTATGCACACAAGAAGACATATATATCTACGCTCAACAGTGAAAAAACAATAGTATGTACAGAAAATAAATAACTAATAGTTATAACTAGTGTCATAAATGGCGGCTTTACCACTTATAGCGATGTTTTCATGTATCAGTTAAGGTTGGGCTACTTAGTAACTAGACTAAATACAGTTTTAAAATTTGGAAGATATGTTTGTCGTAGGTATATTTTGGTTTAAGAAAAAGCATCTTTGGGCTACAGATGAACAATATCTACCTTCTCGCACTTGATCATCGTGGGGGAATTACGTCGACTCTTCTCCCGAATCTCATCAGTTGAAATATTATTTGAGTCGCTTAGATCATATTTCTATTGTTTGTAAATAACTCTGTAAAATAGGATTTATATTCTCCATAAAATCGTCACGTAATTAAATCGTTCAATTTGGTGAAATGAGCACAAAAAATTGAATAATTCTCGGACTCAACAGAAAAGGCGATTTTATTAACATAGTTTCTCGCCTTATAACACAGCAATTTTCAGGCACCATGAGGCTTTCCATTGCCTATCTCAAAATATCTAGATACGGCGAGTTTTTTTACTTTTTACCATAACGTTGTCATAATGACGTCATTCATCATAAAAAAATTATTAAAATTCTAGACTCGAATCCCGCTTCTACAATATTGGTACAACAAGGTTCGACAAGACTTCCAGAACGACAGTTTAGATTTTCAGGCATTTTTGCAAATTCTCAGACAATCTAATAATAACTCGTTTTCTTCTTCTTATAAAATTACGAATTTGTTATTTGTTCAAAATTTCAAATTGATTCGCAAAGTCCATGTTCTTAAATAAATAAATAAACTAATTCATTCAAAATAATCGTTCGAGCCGATATCAGGTTTACGAAATACTTAGTGTTTCAATCTATCATTTTATTAACTTTATCGTCGGTCATATCTCACATTGTTTCAGTTCCGTTCTATTGATATTGCCTTCGCTTGTAAACTTGTTTCTCTATTTATCTGGAACTGACGGAGATAGAAAGATTGGTATTGAATTGTCGTGTAACAGTTTTATGAAGCTGTAACGCCATGCACAAGTGGATCCAGGATTTTTATTCAGGGAAGGAAATAGGGGCTTCTTTCGTCTAAGATTACATTTCATAATCCAATCGAATTCTATTTTACTTTTAAACGGGGTATATGGAAATCGTTTTACACTTATTACAATGTTAAGTATTTTTTTAATATTAGCAATAATCACTACATATTATAAAACAAAGTCACTTCCCGCGTCTGTCGGTCCCTATATATGCTTAGACCTTTTAGATACGCCAAACAAAATCTGATGCGGGTTTTTTAAATAGATAGAGTGCTTCAAGAGGTAGATTTAAATGTATAATATAATGCGTGCATAAAATACCAGAGATAATTACAGATTTTTTTTTAAAGATTTCTAGTGTAATGTTATAAATAAAAACATTTTGTGCGCTTACACTGCATAGGCTAGCTGAAGCCTATGAGATAGATCAAAATAATATGCAGCAATGTTGTACCCTTTTCAAAGGTCTACAAAAAAGTCTGGAATAGTATATGTCTATATCTTAGGAGTAACCCACAATTACAATTTATATTAGTACATATATTTAGTATTAGCATTGCACCCGTTCCAAGCTGGGGCAGGTCGCTAGTGTAGTATAAGATAATCGTGTATTCGAAAATTAGACATGCAAAAATCGCGCCATGTAGCACAAATTTGTCTGCCCTAATTTTTCTCCATATTTTAAAACCACATAGCATATCTATCGAGGTCTTTTCAAGTCTTGGTCAAATAATACACATTTGGTTTCAATTATTTGTTTTTATTATGCTGGTTTTATAATTTGTAATGGCCGAGCCAGATCCTCAAATATTTCCTATACAAGTATCGAAACTGACTCATATACATATAACATTCAAGCTGATAATTTCATATTAATTTCATAGTATGAATAAACTACGAATAAAAGTATTGAAAAAGGATATCAGGTAAATTCAGCCTAATAAGAGAATCAAATAGCGGATGGAAATCTTACTAAGTAAAGATTTGTTATCCAATCCTCGTTCAAACACACGCTAATAGTTCTTGTTTATGTCTAAGTAGAAAAGTTTTGTTAAACATTCAAGGGACATATTCCAACTTATATTTTTATTTTCTGTTGATACATTTACTCCCAAAGTGTTTTTAAGTCAAATGGAGTTAAAAGTCTCACGTCTCCAATTTATAAAACTATTACAAAATGTTTGACATGCACCTGGCGTACAGAAGCACGTGCTACTCGTAAACAGGCGCTCATTCTAGACCAACAGATATTCTGACAATAGAAACACGCTTACATGTTCACAAGAGTGAGGAAGACGAATTTAAAAAGTATAGTGTGGAGAATCAGCGCATGTCGGATGCCTTGTCGTCGCGATTCGTACCAACATAAAACGCGTACCATTGATGCTCTCACACTGCCCTATTAAAATTTACTGCCTCGTTTCCACACATTTAAAACAAAACACCTCGTTAAGTCGTCCGCTAATACCGGCTGTATTTTGACGGCGAGTCATAATTCAGAATTATTGCTTGATTTTGGCGTTCTGACTGTTTACCACTACGCTTGATGCGAGTAGTTTTGTGACTTTTAGGTACCCTGTAAATTAATTACTGCATTGGCAGGGACTGTTAGTCATTCATTCTCTACCGGAATCTTAATCCAATGAATCTCAGTGCTTCACGGTAGCCAGCAAATCCAGTACTCGCGCGATAAAGGAGAAAATTTCTCCTTAATCGCGTATGTACTTTATAAAGTATGTAGGAGCTATTGTTTGCGTTTCCAATACTTAATATGTTATTGGAACCGAAAATAAAATGTAATCTGTTCATAATAAATCCACGCAAGCAATGGAAGAGACATGCTTGTGAAGCTTCGCTTCGTGAAGTTTATTATGTTCGGTATTTTTTTTAAAGATGCATGCACATATGAAATACCTTTTGTGTTGTGTTTTTTTTTTATCGATAATATTTTTTCCACTTGCCCGCCATATCTCCTGATATTAAGCGACGATACGGACCGTGATGGGACGCGGTAACCTAGAAGAAACTGATTCCCTCCAGACTTGAAAACACAGAGAATCAGGGATTACCCACTCAGGCAATGTATTTAACAGCTGAGATAGTATTATTAAGTCATTAAGTCAAATCTCTTCGTTCGAGTTTTTGCAAAATCAGTTATAAACCGAAAAAAGCCAAGATGGCTTTAGACCTGGCAGAACAGCCGCGCACGTTTCGAAATATATCCGATAAAAATGGTGGATATATGTACTTGTAACTTTGCGACGGCGCACAAGACTTTGAAGGTATATATATTGTATCTTAATACCCACGCAAAGAAATCTCTACACACCACTAAACTCGCAACTAGCAAGGCGGTATGAACATAGAACAACTACATTCTCATTGGTTTAGAAATCGGTTTGCGGTCAGCAGTTGCGGTGTGTAATCCGAGTAAACCTCGGCGCCAGATGCTAAATTAGATAACGATACCTTCAATGAACACATTCCCATGTTTTCTATAATGTTAAACTACTCATAATTTTGTATGCGAAGCAATACATTTTATGACATAATATAATACCCATATACTCAAGTGTATAATATGGTTAGGTATATTATCTGTCATAGGTACAATCTTATTTGTTTCTTTAAAGGTAAAGTGTATTTGATGGCGTGTTCATTTGTAGAGATTGCTCTAAGTGATACGGCTGCCAATTAAGATTAGCTTAGATAATAGTTTTTTTTTTGTAATTTAATGTCTGTATATATTTTCAACCCGTAGCACAGTAATAATAAATATATTGGTGGACAATTCACATACAACACCATCTGACCCCAAACTAAGCAAAGCTTGTATAATATGGGGGCATATAGCCGATATAATACCCATTACTTTTTGGCGGTAGAATAACTGGCAAAGGTGTACTTTGCCGCTTTTAAATAAACAGTTATTGTGCTTAGAAAGCACCATGAGAACAAGGCATGCAAGACAAGAAACATAGTAGGTACATAAAAATCCCACTCAATCAATGTCTTCACCAACATTTCAGCCATAATATGATGATCCGAGAGAAGCTGCATCGAGAACCACATAGTCGCTTAACATCAGACAATATAGCAGCCAAATGCAAAGCCAAAATGCAAACCTATAGAACTGTTTAAAAAAAAGATAACTTCATGGTATAAAGTGGAATCCCTGCGTTTTCTGTCTATGTATTAACGCTAATCTCAGAAACTCGTAAACGGATTTTGATTGCATCATCAAAATCGGAATTGTTTTGTAAGAGAGGTTATAATTTCTTAACAATTAATGTATATTTACCGGGTTATTATACATTTTATGAAACGGGAAAAGGTACCGCCGGCGCCGTTAGTATCATTTGTGGCTTAACGCTGGACGAAGCCAGGACGAGTCGTTCGTTAAGTAATGAACTGACGCAATAAATGACAGCAGGTAAATAAATATATACGATGAACGATTTTGTGTTATCTTACCTTAAATTAAGAGTGTTATTTTGTTGGTTATTGATTTCGGTATGTTGACCCAGATCGATTTCTCACTGACCCGTCATTTTTAGTAATCAAATTTATATCTAAAAGCAATACTACCATTGGCATCCAATTACTGGAAGTTCATTATATTTCATTGAATAATTCAATAGTTAGTACCTGGGTGACCGAGTTTTGCTCGGTCTAAAGACTGTGTATACACAGTAAACTTGGATACCTACAGATAAAGGGCCAGTAATAGATTCTATCAAAAAAACTTGTAAAAAAAAGAGAAGCCGTCTGGATTCGAACCCGCATCTACTATTTCATGACCCGCCCAATTTCGCGCCTGAGTTATTAAACTGTTTCGCAACGTTGCGAAATTTATCTTCACATTCTAATGTTAATGTAAGAGTTTTATTGTCTAAAAACCTTTTTTATGAAACCTAGTTAGATCTATTTATCGTCTCCGAAACTCCCTGCATACATCATTTCATGAAAATCGTTTGAGTCGTTTTGCGAGATTCAAATTCTGTGTATATATTTATATAAATATATATATATATACACACAAGAATCACTCGTTTAAACAAATAAGATAAAATTCAATAGTAACTCGTAATATGGAATTAGCTTCTAAGTTTTTTGAGGCGTCTCTGAGTTTAACTGTTCAGGAAAATTTAGAGAAACCAATTAATGACAATTTCTTGCATATGTTGTGCGAGTCGTTCTCCTCAGAAATAAACGAAAGTGACAAACTAAATTTTATTGCGCGTTGATCCCCCATAATAGTAAAGGCGTTAGGTTATTTTCTTTAACCAGACATTCTAAACGGTGTATTCCAAATATTTATTGGTGTGCGAGCCAAAAAGCTGATAAATAATTATTGACAAAGACTTTTAGTCAAAATCAATACAGAAATTTTTGACGTTTGTAGGAAAAACGTGTTGTAGATTGTGTTGAGGTAACCAATCAATGTCAACTAACATTGTTCTGAAAGTAATTAATGTATTATAAAATAATTTAATACCGAATCCATCACTAACCGCCCTCTATAATATATCTAACCCGTATGAGGACGTAAGAGACTGCATAAGAGCATTTGTAACGAAGAGCCGAGAATAGGGTTCAGTGTCGTAAAGGCCGAAGAAGCCTATGTACTGCATGTGGCTCATAACCACGATCGTACTGGATAACTTCTCGATTGTATAATACTCGCAGCTTAACAACTTCTAACGATATAAATTGTAGTCTTATTTATGCGTAATTCAGGTAATACTTACTCTATATATACTCACTTACTCTATATTTAATCTTATTCAAATCCGTTCAGCCGTTACTCGCATACATGAGAACAAACACTTGCTAACACAAACCTTCGACTATATAATATTGTTATTTTCATCTCTTATTTCCAACTTTCTTTTCGAATAGTGGTAAAATATATTTGAAAATAAGCTAGAAAGAAGTGAAATGCACATTATGAACATATGGCTCTTTATTAAATGTACGGATACTGTTCTCACTAATGTCATCACAGTAGATGTCAGAACAGTTTTGGCCAATAGCAGCGCGAGCTAGCGACGACACGACACGTCATCACCTACGCCTCATCGGCGCGGGCGCACACAGTCAACATAATATTCAAACTATCAAAATAAAACTATTCACAGCCAATGTCAGCCTACTTAGTGCTCGTGAATTACGTAGAGTACAAGGTTGTTTGTTAGGGATCCGTATGCTCCATTATTGTAACAAAAACGCTATTTTTGACGTGAAAACGTCTCATAAATTGATGAATGCCAGCTGCACGCACGAAAAATTTTCACGTTCCGCCTGAGCCGAGTGTGCAAGCGAGAGCGAACAAGCAATATACAGTCACGATCGGCCTAATCGTTTATACACCTACTTTCTCGAACCCACGACCCACGACTACCAACTAAGCCACCAGGCCAGATTACATAAAATGATTGCGAAAATGATTTTCGCAATCATTTAATCGTAGTTCAAGTCGAAAATTCATTTGACACATTAGGTAAATCAAGAAACCCTCACAATTCAAATCAAATCAGAAATGTACCTAACTAAGTCATTGCATCTTGGTATTAGCTTAATGTGCTTATCTCTGATGCGGCGGTATCGAAAGATCTTACAACATACCAATAATTACAGAAGAATATATACACAAATGTACATATATTCCAATTGAATACATATATTTCTGTACAGAACTTCCATCACACGAGTTGGTTCACTCTTGTCCGGTTTTATTATACAATTCAGATCAGCGGCCGGTGTGGCGCCTCGCACGTTCGCTCAGGGATGTCACTACCACTGTAGTAATGAACACGCCATCGCTGAAGTCCTGTGGCAAATTGTGTAACTCCTTTACTTGTATGTAATTGTTTTCGAGTACCTTTGTAACTAATTTTTTTTTTTTTTAACTTTTATAGGTTTACACTTGACCGCCATCTCGCCTGATATTAAGCGACGATGCGGTCTACGATGGAGCGTGTTTACCTAGAAGAAACCGATTCACTCTCGATTTGAAGACACAAAGATTGTAACCATCGGGGAAAACCCACTCAGGCAACGTATTCCACAGCCTAGACGTTCTTATCACAAAAGTAGAGTCAAATCTCTTCGTTCGTGTCTTTGGAACTTCAACCATGAAACGATGTCGCTTTTTCGAGCTACAAGCATTCCTATAGAAAAAAAGGGCAAGGTGGTATCAGATCATGCAAATCAGTCGCACACTCTCCAAAGTGTATCCGTAACTAATCATACTAATCAGCGACGGTTATGAGTGATGTCTTCAAAGAAATTTATGGGCGCGAAATACGAAGACTAGTTTTAGGCATTCGTTAGGGACAGAAAAGCTCGTACGTAAATCTATTGAACGATTAACAGATTTGAGGTTTATTGTTTTATCTGTTTCTTAAAACTAATTTTCTAATAATTCTTACTTAATAATAAATTCAAAAGTAACTCTGTATGTCTATTTATGCTTTCACGTTTAAACTGCTTAACTGATTTGAATGAAATTTAGTGCAGAGATGTTCTATACCCTGAGAAAGGACACAGGCTACTTTTTAATACAAAAAGAATTGTAAAGAGTTGAAAAGAGTTATAAAAGTTTGTCATGGAAGTAATGTCATGTTTGGAGCTAGAAGCTTGAAACTTATTCTTAAGCTTTTGATTACATGTAACTAAAAAATATGACATTCAAAGTTTGTAAAAATGTTATACTTGGGTGTAAAATTTCTAATAATCTTAGTAAGCCGTAGGCTACACCGAAGGCCGCAGCTAGTAGGATTCTAAAACAGTTCAAAGATTGTGTGCCTTCAAATTTAAAATCCATGACCGTCTATAGGCAACCACACGGATACACGAGATTTGGAGTGGACACCATAAAACGTCACCGTACAGTATAGTAGGAGATCCCGCTATTCCGCTATTTCCCGAGAACGACCTTCACCGAGCATCGTCATTACAAACTTAAACCCCTAAGGGTATGAAATAGGGAATAGAAGTTTGTATGAAACTTTTTATACATTGAACATATTTGCATGATCAAAATAATGAAAGACGTATTACAGTGTTTTTCAAAATTCTACCTCCAAAGGGGTGAAATAAGGGATGAATGTTTGTATGAAACATTTATTCTTTGAACATATTTGCATGACATTTCGTAAGCCTTGAGTAAAGCCAAAGTAATAAGTTATGCAAAACAGCTTTTTGAAAAATGCAATCAATTTAAGTGAAATGTTTCAAAATATTTTTTTTATTGTTAATTAATTATATTCTGGACTGGATTTTTTTAGACAACCCATTTGCAATATATTTGTAGACATAATAAATTGAATATAAAATACGTTTCATCCAATATAAAGCTCGGTGAAGGTCGTTGTATACCGGAATCTCCTACTAGTAGGACTTCCTGAAGTCAGTTGAAGTAACGACATGCTGGAAATGATCGAAAGTGGATACGTAATACAAAAGACCGCGCCTTGCGACATTCGTTAGAGACGTACACCCAGCGCAGAGCTAGACGAATGTAACACGTGTATAGGTTGCCTATGATACAAAATACATTTATTAGAGCAACATAATATGGTAGAATATAACAGAAGTGAAAACTTTTATCTACTGTTTGAGCGTGATCTGAGTTGCAGCCAGATCTAAAACAGGAGATTGTGCCTGCCCGATGATGATGATGAACCCTGACAAACAGCATTTCAAATATTGTGTCTATTATTCTTATAAAAAATGATAGAAAAGTTTTACGAAAAACAAACTTCCTGTTAGGTGAGCCCTATTTAACTTTAATTAAGTAGTAATGTTTTTTGTATTTTTTTTTTCCGTTTTGAAGCGGGTATCCTATTGACCGTCTGCGATCGTTCCTCCTCATTTCAGCATTTATTTTCATTTAATCCACGGCGAAGTGTGTCATTTTTTTTCTTATAACACCGGCTCCGTACTATTTTCGTGTCACGTTCTCTGCCGGTTGTGAAACAATAATAATTTATGTTCGGGTAAAGTCATGGAATCTCCTCATCTGTGCGCAATTTTTCTGGTGTCGTTGTATTCTTTGTTGTGTCTGTTTTACGGGGTGTTTGCTGTCGTCGTGGGAGAGCGCATGTTATTTATTTGTTTCAGTCTACACGACACATTGTGTTCTAACTGTAAGGAACGGCACTGCCGGTGCACCGGTCATACACAAAAGTATAATTTGTTAAAAACATAACTAGAATTTACAATTTCCGCTGCCGCGTAGACAAATTCTTGGTTGTTTTATTTTTTGATCTAAAAATTACATTAATTTATTTTTCTATTTGAGTGCCTATTTTAGGTTTTGAAGTCGGTTTAATTAGGGTTCCGTAGCCAAATGCCAAAATACGGGGCCCTTATAGATTCGTCATTTCTGTCTGTCTGTCTGTCCGCCCGTATGTCACAGCTACTTTTCTCCGAAACTATAAGAGCTTATACTATTGAAATTTGGTAAGTAGATGTAATCTGTAAACCGCATTAAGATTTTGATACAAAAAAATAGAAAAAAACAATGTTTTTTATCGAAACCATACATACGTGTGGGTGATCTATGGATAGGTCATCAAAAATGATATTGAGGTTTCTAACATATTTATTTTTCTAAACTGAATAGTTTGCGCGAGGGACTCTTCCAAAGTGGTAAAAAGTGTGTAACTTCTAAAATAAGAGAATGACAAAAATAAAAAAAGTGTATGATGTACATTATTGCCATGGAAACTATCAACGAAAATTGGTTTGAATGAGATCTAGTAAGTAGTTTTTAACCCCCGACCAAACAAGAACAAAATTAAAAATTTTGATTAACCCCCGACTACCTCGGATCTCGGATTTGTAATCTGTACAACATTCTGCTAGTCAAGCCCTTTCATTTGATACCCATATTGTGGTAGTAGTGAAAAAAAATAATGTAATTCGCCATTTTGTGGTGGCGGCCATCTTGGATTTGAGATTTGTTATTATGTATTGTATTCTACTAGTCAAGCCCTTTCATTTGATACCCATATTGAGATAAGTTGTGAAGAAATATTTTGTCCGCCATTTTGTGGAGGCGGCCATCTTGAATCGATATTAACCAAACATAGCTAAGAACATCCGCACGGATATCAACCTTCGAATAAAAAAACCGCATTGAAATCGGTCCATCCGTTTGAGCTCTACGGTGCCACAGACAGACACACACACAGACAGACAGACAGACAGACAGACAGACAGACAGACCGACAGACAGACAGACAGATCGACGTCAACTTATAACACCCTTTTTTGGTCGGGGGTTAAAAAAGGGGTGTTATAAGTTTGACGTCGATGTCTGTCTGTCTGTCTGTCTGTGTGTGTGTTTGTCTGTGGCACCGTAGAGCTCAAACGGATGGGCCAATTTCGATGCGGTTTTTTTTATTCGAAGGTTGATATCCGTGCGGATGTTCTTAGCTATGTTTGGTTAATATCGATTCAAGATGGCCGCCTCCACAAAATGGCGGACAAAATATTTCTTCACAACTTATCTCAATATGGGTATCAAATGAAAGGGCTTGACTAGTAGAATACAATACATAATAACAAATCTAACATTCGAACAAAAAAGAATATTAAAACCGGATAAATAGATAACCTCCTCCTTTTTGGAAGTCGGTTAAAAAGAGTAAAACTTAAAATTTTGCCAAAATCGATCACAAGGTCATCAGTTTATCATCGATTTTAATTATAATTCTACATGGACACTCATGGTTGTATTTATTTGTCTATTTATATGATCTTCATAATTATTCCTCATTTAGTGAAATATAAGCATTAGCATAGCATTTGTAACAATTACAAAACTACTTTCTGCAAAAGATAACAAAAGAAAGTTACGTGTCTTTGCTTGGGCTATTTTGTGACGTCAGGCGCTAGAGATGCGGACACCTTGTCCTGAGTCCCGATGCTTGCCCGACACTTGTTACTTGCTTGGCGGTATAAGTTCTGATAACGAAAAGTTAACAGGAAACACTAATGTTGTCAAATAGGCCACAAAATATTTTTTAAATATGATACAATCCAACTGATTATTGAAAAAAAAAATTGGTTATCTGTAAAGTCGGTTGGTTTACGGACGATAATTTAACGTGTCAGCGTAATAACAAAATATTGATAGATGCGGCGCAAGCGTACAATGAACTTATAACGAGACACTTTTTCGTGCATGCAGCCGGCGTTGTTCGATTTAATAGACGTTGCCACGTCAAAATAAGTAACTGTAAATACAATTTTTTGTTAAATCTATTCATTATTGTAATTAATTATCATTATTTCATTAGCACTTACCGATACGACCTATCGTAAAATAAACATAATGGTAAGTAAATTGTTGCAACTATTATAAAAGGTTTGTAACCGCCGCTAGTCAACAAAACAAAAAAATCAACAACAACCTTCATTGCCAATCCATCTGACACGGAGTATATATAGCAAACAACGCTTTTAAGATACTTATTCTGAACGGAATTCGCGATGGAAAGCTTTCCTGTAGTTGTTTATGTGATATACATATATTGTCGGGGGTCAAAAGCTCTATTTCTTCGCAATAACGATTTCTAGGCTGTCGAATGCGTTGTCTGAGTGGAGTTTTCCCGATGAACACATACATACAAGCTTGGTGTCTTCAAGTCGAAAGTCAATTGGTTTCTTCTAGGTAAAAGGTGTCCAACATAGACCGCATCGTCGCTTAACATCACGCGAGATGGCGGTCAAAATTTTATTATTTTGTTTTATCCCCGACTACCTTAAATTTGTAATTTTTACAAAATCTTACTAGTCCTTTCATTTGATACCCATATTGAGGTAGGTTGTGAAGAAACATTTTGTCTGCCATTATGTGGAGGCGGCCATCTTGAATCGATATTAACCAAACATAGCTAAGAACATCCGCACGGAATTAACCTTCAAATAAAAAACGCATCGAAATCTGCCCATCCGTTTGAGCTCTACGGTGCCACATACAGACACAACACACACAGACACCCTGACACACAGGCAGACAGACAGACATCGACGTCAAACTTATAATATAACTTATATTTCGCTCGGGGGTTAAAAAATAATACAAAGAAAAACGTGCAATCGGTCAAATGGAGAAAAAATAAATGTTTGAAGCCCGTTAGAAATGTAAACTTATTTGATTAAAACCAGAAGCGGATTTTAACAATACCGTGTTTGTAAAGTTATTGCGACGGACATCTAATACATGATTGAAGTTTTACTCGTGCAATTCTGATTAAAATGTACTCGTAGTAGCTTTCAAACAGTCGGTATGAGTATTATTGCATCGTTGGCATTCCTTTAGTAGATTTAAGCTCGGGATATCTGCTTTACACATCACCAGAATGCTTCACGCGAAAAGCTGGGAATAGCGGACTATTTGGACAAACCCTGAGTTCAGTAATGCTCTGTAAAACTTTCTGGTTTTCTGGTTTCTGATTGTGACTCAACTTTATCCAAAAGCACATCACGTCTTTACACAATAACAATTCTATCAACATTTGTTTTGCTTATGTATGGTAGCTTATAAAATTCTAGTACCTGGGTGACTAGTACCTGGGTGTTATCTATAAACGTACCGATTTTCTCCAAAATATGTGAATAGTCCCAGATTTTCACAAGGTGCTTCGAATTGTGGTAAGTGTAGTGATTTTGACGAATTACGTAATTTTTTACGTTTACGTTCACAATGTAAACTTAGGTATGCTATGTTAACATGGTCGATTCTTTGGATATGCCGTTACCGCATGCATATGTATTTTAAACCTTAATGTCCCGCTATTTTATATGCGTTAGATACTCGTATCTTAGAAATGTGACGAATAAACAAAGAAAATATTTTAAGATATTATTATCTTTATCGACATCTCCACCAACTTCATTTCGGTGTTTATTAAACGTTAAAGTTTTTAATTCGGGTTTCATCTCTTTTTCTCAATTTTTGAGGACTACTTATCCTGTATAGAGGTCTTGTTTGATCCACATGGCGTTGTAGTGGGCTCTTCCTTTCACATCAGCATCGACTGACTGACTCGTGTCATCTATTGCATACGCAGCCCACTTTATGTTCCTGCTGCCAGGACTCGAGGCCTTCTCTCAAAAGGAGAGTGTCAAAGTCATAATTCACCACGCTTGCCAAGTTCGTCCAGCGGGTTGGCGGATGACGTACGTTTTCGAAAAATGTATTTATTAGATATTTTGATGATTTACATACTGGTGTCTTCACGGTGTATCCTCTATGGCTGAAGTCCTTTATTGGCATACTTTTACATCCGCGATTGTAACTGTACCTACTGTTGTTTCACACTCAGAGGTGCAGGCGGTATTCGAACCTAATAACTCATGATTGTAAAATTGAACGTTTTTACCATTTGGCCACCACGGCGACTCGACAACTGGCCCGCACACAGTCTTGTAAAACTACCAAATTACTGAACCATTTATGCTTTGCTTATATTTTTAACCGACTTTCAAAAAGGAGGTTATCAATTCACCAAATGCGCTATTTACTCATCTGTTCGAAGTCCGTGCTAGCCAAGTATAACAGATTGTAGGTAGATTACTTCTTACCTGTGCCTACTTACTGCGTACATAGTATCTATTTACTAGCTTTTTGACTGGCACCTACTTCGAATACATAGACAGCAATTTATTTTTATTATTCAAGGATTGATAAAACCTGCATTTCGGCTTTGCAGTGCTCGGGTAAAGTTACTATAATTATTCTCGTACATCCCTAGAGTTGCAATCGGTGCAATTTTCCCGTGCAGAATATTATATTTTGGGGCTTACTTCACATAACAATACAACTTTTGGTTGCATACTTTACATATGTCTCGTAAATTTGTGAAAATCTAGTATATGTTTACGTGCCAACAACTAAAATATCATTTAATATACTATGTAGGGTTAACTTGTATTATTCCTTATACAATAATAAAGCATAGTTATCCCAGCCAGGAAATTTGAAATATGTTACAAGATAGCATTTTCTTTCCACTGTTGTAGCTCTCTTCATTGGCGTATCCCAACTAGGCTTCAAGACAGTACAATCCCATACACGTACAATCCACGCTCCCATGACGCAAACGTTCCGGAATTCAACCTTAACATTGCAGATGAGCGCCATGATTTAAATATAACTCCGCATCTGTACACAAAGATGTTTGTGCGGCCGAAACAATGAGATATAGGCCCTGTTATCTGTGTGGTAGAGTCTGAAAAGCACCCGCGAGGACGGTCGCGGGGTCGCTTCGCGGCCGTTGAGTTGCCCGCGCCTTTTAGGTACGGCGGGGTTGCACAGTTAATAATTAAAATATTTTTATTTGGCAATCGTCTTGGACAACTTTCCATGCCTACATATTTTGAAATTACCTGTCAATCCAATTATGAATTAGCTAGTTATAGTGTTAAGCTAAAACCGTTAAATTATTTTGAAAGAAAAACCAAAACTGTTATAATTATATGATATATTGGTCGGAGTCTTATGAAAGTGGTTGACGAATTCACAAGACATGTTAAAACTTTAACTTTTCACATTAAATAATTTCTTGCACCAATTTTCTATCTCATGCGCTCTTGCTTGTTATTGGGATAGCTCGTCTAAAAAGCCAATTAAAATAACACAATTATGAGGGACTGGTTGAGTAGAACCGTTGCGAATCACCGAGTAATATGATGTGTACATTCGTAACAAACACGAAACACTTAGTTTGGCCGTAAAACAACTCGTGAATAATAGCTGAAAATATTAACTTAAAAAAAACATTGTGGTCGAACTGTTTAGGCCTTAACCACTGAACAGATTTTGATTGAATTGTATAAAAAATGTACTAATACAAGCTGTTTTTGGTGAACGTACATTTGTATTTGTGTACAAATACTGCTATCTCAGTTACCTTAATATTTATTTCCCGCGGACGAAGTCGCGGGTAAAAGCTAGTTTTTAATAAAGTTGGAAAGTTGTTTGATAACAGATTGTCGAGACTAAATGTTTGTTACAAAGTTAAACCTTTGAATAGAGTATTTTATATCTGCAGCATACAAAGCGGAATAATAGTGTAGACTTAATTGACTGTGAAACAGACAAATTGTCAGTCTATCGGAATTCGGATGGCGTTGATTCCAAAGGTTCACTCAAACTGCGAGGCTCTTGGAGAGTTTCTCTGTACTGTTGCTACGGTTAAAATGTTGTGTACATCGTTTCCCTTTACCAGTGAAATTTTGGGAGAGGCCTAGTATTGGTTTCGTTAGGTATCGTCATATCCGCACCACGTAAAAATGCGTACGTAGCTCGATGACGTGTGAACTGTGAAGTGATTCACCTAATTTGAATCATCAGCTCAACGCAGCGATCTTATAGTTACGAGGGCCCGCTTAATAAGTCCGTGACTATTTGCATTTTCCACCTTTATTTGTAAAAAATAAATACTTTATGGTCAACAACTATTCAACAACGCTGTCAAGTTCTCATTCTATAATTTGGTTTGTCTATGGCAGCCCTTGGAAAAAGGAAAGGGCGCGCTTTTTCAACAAAAATGGAATGGAGGGAATTTCGTGACATCTTTAAGCATTATTTTTTTGCGAAAAAAAAACAACATTACGCAAACCAAAGAAAAGTTACAAAAATACTATGGAGACTCTGCACCGTCGATTTCTTTGACAAAATGTTGTTCACTGAATTTCGATGTGTGTGTACAATCACAATTGATGCAGAACGTCCTGGACTTCCAATTCAGGTCTCAACACGAAAAAACATAGAAAAAATCCACGATATACTCGTAGTATTGGCTGGCCGGAGATTGAAAGTGCGTGGGATTGTAGACGGCTCAGTTGTTTCGATTTTAAAGCACCATTTGGGGATGACAAAACTACCCACGAGCTGGGTGCCGCGCTTGCTTTCAATCGATCACAAAAGAATGGGTGTGACAAATTCGAAAGAGTGTTTGACGCTGTTTCAACGTAAGCCGAATGAATTTTTTGCGCCATTTCGTAACTGTGGACGAAACTTGGATCCACTACAATACACCGGAGACCAAGGAGCAGTCAAAACAGTGGGTTTCAAAGGGAGAATCAGCGCCGAAAAATGCCAAAGTGTGTCTGTCGACGCAAGTGGCATAACCCACATCGATTATCTCCAAAAGGGTAAAACATTACGTTAACTTATTAGACCGTTTCGACCAAGATTTAAAAGCAAAACGAACGACCACATTTGGCGAAGAAAAAAGTGTTCTTCCACCAAAACGCCGTATTAGTAACGCCGTTTCATTCGCCGTATTCTCCGGACTTAGCTCTCAAACTTTCTGTTCCCAAACCTTAAGAAATGGCTCGGTGGAAAGAGATTCGAATGAGAAAATTATCGCTGGAACAAATGCCTACTTTGAAGACCTTGAGTAATCTTATTTTTTGGAAGGGATTAAAAAACTCGAGAAACGTTGGGCAAAGTGCATAGCACTCAAAGGAAATTACGTCGAAAAGTAAAACTGTTTTTTTGGTCAAAATATATGTTTTTCTACCAATAGTCACGGACTTATTGACCTGCAGATCAGATTTATATGTATGTGCTGATTTCGAAACTATAACGCTCCACACACGAGTCCTAAAATCAGCGGAAATTACGTATAAGTAGTGGGGCGGAGCCATAAATCACCAATCATATCCTATATCGCAGCATATGATTGGTGATACAAGGCTCCGCCCCAGTACTTTTACGTCATTTCCTCTGATTTTAGGGTTTGTGTGTAGAGGGTTTTTTGCGCCACTTTCCAAATGTACTCAAACGTCACGCGAAGCAAATATTTATATTTTTGAGCCAAAGATTTTTAATGACATACGTTTTGAGTTTTGAGTCACTTTTTGTTTTACGATGGTTTATCTCAGCACAGTTTATAGTATTTTATTCTGTACATAAAAATAAAAACTTTGCAAATGTAATAGCTTCAGATACATACAGCCTTTGCGGCGACCGATCCGTGACCTTTATGGGGCGATTCTTCTATGGGGTCACCGGTACTGAAAGTAGAATAAGTAACAGTCAAGCAAGCCCTACTCCCACTCTCCTGTTTTACCTTATCTGGCTAGTTAAATAAGCGACTGAGCCCTTCAATTTACGTAATAACGTTCGTCTTCATAACTTCTTCAGAATATCTTGTAGATAAGTAGGAAGGAACAACAAACACATACAAGCCTTTAGACAGATTAAATCACAATCTCATTTTTTTCCTATTAAACACGGTCGTTGTTTCACGATCGAAACGTTGAGACGGATAAAACAACATTACGCATTTGCTATAATTATAAATGCAGTATAACACAGATTGATAAAATGTGTGCGGAACGATAATTGTAAGATTTTTTTTTCGCCTGGAGTAACCTCACAGGTATTGTATTGTAATGCAATATTGCATAAGCATAATCAGCCTACAAAATGTTCTCATTGCTGGGACTCGGGGCCTTCTCTCGCAAGGAGAGAGTTAGGGGATTCCGGATGGGCAGTCTAGACTAGATCAGCCTTAACTTCATTTGCAATATTGGCCTGCCTTGAATTTATTGACTCTGTTATACTGTACAAATAGACAAATAAGATTTGGTCCGAGAAAGACAATTAGGTACAGTCCGCGAGGTATAAGCTGAGCTTTGCATTAGTGTGAGTGATCACCAAACGTACAGTCAGAGTCAGATATTAAAATAAAATAAAACTAAATTGATAAAATAAAGTCCAGCTGTGTATTTGACTGATGAGTACATATTATTGTGTGATTATTACTAAAAATTCAATTTGAAAGACAAAATAACTACACATCTTCTACACCAGACATTGGACCATAGTCACTTTCTTTATCACTCTCGTTATCATTTTCACTCTCGTCTGATGTGTCGTTTGTTTTAATAATGAATATTTCCGTTATATTGTCAATAACGGCGTCGTATCCATGAAACTTTTTTCTTCTTCTTTTATTGCATGGTCACAAACATTTTTCCATTCCTGTACAGTGATACTTTCAATTTTTTCATTTGCTAACCTCATTATTGTATCCATATTCATTGACACGTTTTATTTTCGCGACGTATCCTTTTATCATTGTCCATATATTTTCAATCGGATTGAAATCTGGGTGATAGGGTGGTAGACGAAGGACGCTGTGACCATGTTCTCTTAATAAGGTGTCAATTTTATATTCAATAAATCGTTGTTTATTATGCAGTATCAATTGATAAAGTTGTGGTTTAAGCATGGATATTGAGTGATCGATATTGCGTAACTTGAGCCAGTCAATCATATCTTGTTTGCATGTTTGCGACTATTTGAGTTGGGAGCGGGATTTTTTAACGAATTGTGGTAAGATGGGTTGTCAACTACAATAACGCTATTGAGCTTCAAATTGGGAATTAATTGCGTTTGTAACCATTTTGTATAGTTTTCTGTATTCATATTGTTATGATAATCACCACTTTTTTGATTAGCTTTAAACATCAGCAGCGCATTTGGTATGAAACCGTCCTCGCCGCCGGCATGAACGATTATCAATCGATTTCCTTTAGAAATAGGTTTCTTCAAACCAGAAGTGCTGCCATCTGAATATGATTTTGATGAAGTGTGAGTGGTGTCAATATTTGTTTCATCGGTATAAAACCCTGCCCTGAATACGGTATTCGGAAATTTTAAGTAAATAAGTTATACGTAGGTGACGGATCTCATGCTTTTCCATTAAAATTTTTCTGTTATTCTCTGTCCTTGACCATTTGAATCCTAAAAGAGATACTTCTTTTCGCAATGACCATATTGATCCTGGATAGTTAATGTCAGCCTTTAATTTTTCATGAATTCTTTTCATTGTTGGCACCTCTTGTCAGTAATGTGAGAATTATGAATTGTTCTACGGATTACTGCTTTATCAAAATCATCAATGATTATTATATTTTTCCTGCATCTGGTCTTTTTCGGAGATTTGAATTTGGTTCCATCTTTCAAAACACGTTTACCTTCCAATAAGACTCTTTTAACAGTTGACAGTGGAATTCCTGTCGATGTCGATACCAATTGGGCTGATGTAGTCACACTTGACATGTCTTTATCGTTCATGTCTTTAAAATAGCTATTTAAATTACACAAAATTTCTTTTACTTGGCTATTTAATGGTTTCCGTATTTTGCGCTTATTTGTGTTGGCATCCATTTTACTAACACTTATATCAAACAAAAACAAAATAATATTAAACACGTCACGCTGCAGTCTGTACAAGAGGCAGGAGCGCGGCGAGACAGAATGGCGCCGCGCCTCAGGCCGGTTACCCAAAATCAGTTTAAACCGGTTTTTACCGGGCGAAAATGGCGCCGCGCCTAAGGCCGGTTGTCACACCTACACTATCCATGTACACTCACACAAATGCAAAGCTCAGCTTATACCTCGCGGAGTGTACTCATACTACTAGTACTAAGAAGTACGAGTTCAGTGTTAAGCATTTACTTGTAGAGTAAGTATCTCAGCGACAAATAAAGCCTTTATAAGGCTAATAAGGCCTTTATTTTAAGGGTTAAGGCCATAATCCACCGCGCTGGCCCAGTGCGGGTTGGTGGATGATACATGACTTCGAAAGGTTCTAGGTACATGTCGGTTTCCTCATGATGTTTTCCTTCACCGTTTTAAGTTAGCGGCATTACGCACATGTCTTCGAAAATACAGTGGTGCGTGTGGGGCTTGAACCCGGGGTTTCCGGATCAGTAGGCGCCGTTCTCCCGACTAAACCAGCCGTATCGGGAGATCATCGGGGGATACCAGGTCGATACTTGAATTTCCCTACTAGCAGCAGTCCAAGCCCAAATCATAGCGGATGGGGTGCTCTTGCGCTAATCGTCGCACTAGATGTTGTAGTGTTACGCTATCCCACAGTTCGGTAGAGTTTATATGGCAGTAGAGGTTATATGAGGCCTACTGACGTAGGTGCCTTTACAAAAATAGTGTATTATTTAGTGTATAGTAACTTTAGAAGAGCTAACATTTATTTCAGGGCGAGGAGGCTAAGGAACATTTATTGTCATTCTAATCATTATATTATATTTAGGCGCGATTGATACAACTTTTCGTTAAACAGAAGCCGGTCACATAACATGTCTGCCGTCACTTGTTATATGACAATCAGGTCCATCCAATACTGTGGCTGCGTGAAAATAAAATCGGCTAAATGCGAGCCAGGTTTGCGAATTAATCCAAATTAATTTCGTTTTGTTTTTTTGTTCTCGCTTATAATTGGATGTCTTTTTCATTAGAGTAATAGAAATAATAGCCTCTAAAATTGTTATTGAGTGTAACCTATTACTTGATCAAACTACACGATGAAATAAAATAGGTAAAACACGTTTTTGCTGGTGTAACTTAGACCCAATCCAACTAAATACTATGTTGCGATCAGAAGAAAGACAAACAAAAACACGTTATTATTATAAATTATTACTAATATTGCCTTCCCCTTTCCACTGCAGTACAAGTCGTAAACAGTTTTCTCATACGTATAGCTTTAGAGTGGAATAAGACCCGGCCTCCTTGTTCCATGAGATATACAATCTAGAACTTTTCAAGGTCCGAGTGAAGAGGTACTAGGTCAACGTGCGTCATCTCCAACCACACCGTTGCTGACCATCAGGCGAGTTAAGTGGTCAAACGCAGTCCTACACGCAACAAAAAAAAATCTGACTTATATCTAGATATAAGTGCTCAAAATAGCGCGACCTTATCACTTACAGGGAATTTTTCCAGGTTACTAGAACCACCAGCAGGAGAAGAAAAAGTAAGACAGAAACATACTGCTTAGGATGTAAAGTCAAGTTATACCGGCGTAAGTTATTCTTGATATTGATCAACGTGAATACTGATCAAAATATCAACCCCGACGGTTGTCTTTTACGGAACTCTAAAAAACAAAACAATTGGGCTATACGCCAGCCGATTTCGCGCGGCGACCAACACTCGTGCCGATCGATCACAAATAGATTACAGAAATGTTCACGCTTTTACCACTATGCGAGTTTACTGCTCGTTGCCGCTTTGACCCGCCACGATTCTACAACAGAGAGTCCGGAGAAAAATGCCTTTTCTCTGTCAAAGTACCTGAGTCCCGCTGTTTTCTAAATTTCACGCATTTTTCGAACGCAAATCTTTGCTTTTGCTTTCATTTACGATGCCAACGTTTAGATTGGCATATTATGCCACATCAATCTGTTGTGACAATACGCTAGTTAATAGGTATAGATAAACTATTCTAAAAATGAACTCCCCTCTAGAAATTTGAATATTTTCAACGTGTGAGAGAAAATATATGTGTGTGCGTGCTGCAGCTTTACTGAAAAAATCATGAAAAGTCAGTCGACAGTCGAAGGATCAGTGACGAGACGAGCAGGACATGTGCCTGATGGTAAGCAAAATGCCTGCCACATAACACCACACGCAGGTATTGGAACATGCAGAGTCCAAATCATTACCAAGCACTGCACTGCGCTCGTCACCCAGAGATCTAAGATGTTTATATCTCTAAGCCCTGTAGTTTATCTGGGAACATTGCACTTCAAACCGGGACACAGTAATGTTTGCCCATTACTGCTTGGCGGTAGAACAACTGGCAAAGGTGTGGTACTTCCCTAGGTAGGACTCTTGGCAGAGTCCGCCATTACAAAAAAAAACTATGTATGAGCATTTTTTGGAATTTTTTTCTACACTTGGGAGCTGTATGCAGTAGGTAACGTAAGGTGTCCCTACCGACTTGAACCTGCACGAGGTTCCACCTTTGGCTCTTACGATGGGAACGCGGGACCGCTCAATTTGCTTCTTCGAAACGCCTTATTATGCTACTAATTATGTCAAAGTTTGGAAGTTTGTTGCTCAATCATTTAGGAACTTCTGAACGGCTTCGGTTGGAATACAGTTATATTTTACTTTTTTTCCGGCTACTTTTTATTCCGGGCAAATCAGGGTCTTCCCGCAAATCCCGCTACTCTCCTTGCGAGAAAAAAGGCCCGAATCCCAAGTCAAGGCCATAATCCACTACGCTGGTCCAGTGCGGGCTGGTGGATGACATGGCTTCGAAAGATTCTTGGTACATGGCGATGTCCTCACGATGTTTTCCTTCACCGTTTTAAGTTTGCGGTATTACGCTATGACTTCGAAAAGACAGTGGTGCGCGTGGTTTTGAACTCGGGGTCTCCAGGCCGGCAGTCGCCGTTCTCCGTACTAGATCAGCCTTAACTTACCTCAAATTTTGTAAAAGGTTTCGATATTCTGTTTAATCAGTTTCAATATATCATAGTATCGGGCATCTCTATACCACTTTTGTCATTGTTTAGTCATTGTGACGTCAAGAAAAAGGAAACTCGAGTCGGATTGACCGACCGTATATACGTGAGTGTCCCGTTATCCAATTAAATAAGAAAAAGGAAGTATTATGTATCATCTTCAGCCAACCAATCAGCCGAGAGTCATATTCTAGGGCGATTCCAACGACAAAGTCAAATTCATGTGTGTTGTGTATTGATATGTTTTTGTAAGTGTAATTGCGGTGGTGGGGCGTGCATTTTTGGAATGGTTTATCTTTACATTATCGGCAGGTATAATACATTAAAAATCGAGACATAACTCTACTTTAATATCAAACTGCCTACAATATGAATGATAATTTTATTCTAAGCATTCAATAGAAAGAAAAGTTTTGGGGCTTTACTAGATAGATGGCCGTTTAACTCGCACACATAACTAGTGTGGTGTCTTGAGTTTCTACAAGTTAAGAGGCCCCAAGCAGCAGCAATAGCTAACATCATTTGTGGGCTATTGCCATATGTCTATGGGTTTTTAAAGATTAGAAATACATCTATATGTATAAAGAAAGTCGTGTTAGTTACACCATTTATAACTCAAGAACGGCTGAACCGATTTGGCTGAAAATTTGTGAGGAGGTAGCTCAGGACCAGGAAAATAAGTCAAAACACCAAATTAAAACTTTTTGCCCCTGTTGTTTACAATCATAAATGTTTTGAATAGAATTTGTTGAATTGCAGATATCGGGCTTCAGCTAATCACAATAATCGACGTTTGTTACACCAAGATATTAAGTGCTTGGTATTAAGAACCTTATTTTTATTATTTATAGTCCTGATTAAAACACGCCTGGTATATGTAAGAGAATCTGTTGAATTAAAGACGTGGCTTTTAATACAATGCTATTCAATCAATTTCAAACTGATTATATTGTGTGGTTCCCTTATATTCAAAAGATGTATTAGTGAATAGTCTCGGAGATTCACGTTTTGTATACGGAAAAACTATTTCTCGTATGTAAGTAACCATAGGTACTTACTGTGTAAAATAATGATAGATACTGGGTATGCGAAGGAAAGACGAGCTCGGAGCGTTTAAAAAAAATGGATTTATTAGAGTTAGTGGTTAGGGGATTAACTAGGGTAGACCTTTGCCCAGCAGTGGGACAACTGAGATTTGTTTGATTAAAAGAAATGAGTATCCAGTTCCTATGCGGCTGCTAAGCCAAGATAATTCTTTACTTTGTAACAAAATTTGACTTTGTAAATGTTTGCTTATGTATGATATGTGAGCTACGAATCCATAAAATCCAAAGTGGCGGCTAAAATAATCGATACTTCATTCGGTGACGTGACCGACCATTCGGAACACTGGCTTGCATCCCTGAGACTGGAATAGGCATTATTAATTGTTATTTTTAAATTAACGACAAAATATATATATATATATATATATGCCTTTTTTGTGTAGATAAAAAAGTACGTAGAACTAGTTCCCAATGATTTTTCAGGCATGTTACATTAAACTATTCTTAAAATCTGTAAACTTTAATATGCATTTATCTAATTGGCTTGTTTAAAGCTTGACAACAGCGCAACTCAACAACTAAAAACGTAAATTTTATATTCAAATTTCGGGGAAAAGTTCTCTATATGAATGCTCATATTTTGTCTCTACTCTATAATATTTTATTTAACCCCTCATCACCGCGTTATTTGAAAGATGTTTTTTCCTTCTGGAGCGATGCGCACTCTTTGCCTCTAAGGTCTAAGAACAACTTGTCACTCCAATCGCCTCTGGCACGCAGCGAAAATTTCTACGGCAAGTCGTTCGCTTTTCGGGCCGTTGAGCTGTGGAACGCTTTGCCTGTAACTACTAGACAAGCTCCATCTGTTGCTGTTTTCAAACAACTGGTAAATCAGATTTATCTGTCTACGTGATATAATATATTAGTTGAAGTCGTTGCTCTTATTTAAATCGTACCTAAATAATTTTTATTACTTATCTCCATTAGTAAAACATGATATTTATATATTAGTTTATGTCATATTCGTATTTATGTATTAGGATGTACAGTTATTAATATGTAGGTGTATGCTTAATAGTATTGTAGTATATTTATATTAGTATACCTGTAAGTTAATTTTCATATTTACAGACTTTAAATATAACATTCACTTATTGTTTGTACTTCCCGTCTTCTTAATCTTCATTTCTCCTGTTCCATCCAGCGGTTGCCTGGAAGAGATCGCTTTAGCGATAAGGTCATAATTGTTACTTTGTTTTTTTTAAAGTTTTATATATTTTTGTAATTTTGTTTACTTGTTAAGTGCAATAAAGAGTTTATCTATCTATCTATATTGGATTTATCGAAAAGAACCCACTAAAGGTCTATATACTATACTAGATGTCCGCCCCGGCTTCGCCCGTGGTACATTATATAGCACTCATCAGGATCCCGTACATATCCAACGCTGATAGAATGACTGAATTCGGTTCATTAATTCCTTAGAATATCGCTTTCAAATAAAACACCTCTTCAGCTACCTGCTACGCCACCTGTCGGAAATTGGTCGTAACAACTCAGATTTAGAAAGTCAAAGCAAAAGGAGGAGTTTAATCTTAGAGCAAAGGTGAGGTATGTAATCTGTGGCAAAGGTTTATATTCAATGACGCAATCTTAGACACATGCTGTCATGTGTCATGTCAAAACGCGAAAAGTACGAAAACTCCCAAAAAATAATATTTTTCCCGATTTTGCTACATTCTTGATTCATGCTCCACTTCTATTAATAGTAGCGTTATGTTCTATAGCCTATAGCCTTCCTCGATAAATGGGCTATCCAATAGAAAAATAATCTTTCAATTCGGACCAGTACTTTCCGAGATCCTAGCGTTCAAACAAACAAACTCTTCAGTTTTATAATATTAGTATAGATGTAGTTTTAAAATTTTGTTAGTAGTTAAAATTAATATGTTTTATTGTCTAATATTTTTCGTTGATTAATATTTAATCTTTCAATCCTTATATTATAAATTCGAATATTTTGATGTATGTTGCTCAATCACGTCGCGAGTGTTTAGATCACACAGCCGGGGAATAAATAGGCTTTTTATTGTGGGATCATTATGGGAACTGGTGCTACGTAGATAAAACTGCGGAGTGTTGCTAGTTTTGTGATGTATTTCATTAAAATGTATTCTTGTTAAAATATTCCTAAATTAGGAATCTTATAATCGATTCTTAATAAACGTCTGATCAGTGTACGTTAACCGCGAGGTTTATTTTTTATTAAACGCTTTAAATATCGCACGTATTTTGTAAACATTGTGAGCGTTATCTGCTGAAACTGCGAAATAAATCGCGAGAAAATTATGCTTATTAAATTATTCCTAAAGTTTCACTGGAAAATTACTCCACGGTTCTGTTCTGGGTATCGGTTGGAGTAGTTTAGAATAATTTCTTGGAGATCTGCACCCAATTAAGTTTTTCAACGGAGCTCTTTTTACGTCTATTTAACTTGGTTTTGGCTTCCTATCTATTGCATTATGATAATATGCATGTAGTTTGTTTCTGTTGACAACATGAACGAGCCACGAAAACCAATAAATTTTAATTTCAATATTGGTTTCATTCAATTCAATATGTTGGTTTGCTTAACATTAATAACAGGCGATATGGAGATCAGACTTAAAAAAAAAAAATTGTTTTTTAAGTATTATCTTTATTTAAATTTTACGTGTCGTATTTTAGGTAGTTTTGCGTATGCACAAGTTTTCCTCTCAAAAGAAAATACAAAAAATGTAAGACATTACTCACACAATACTAACTATCCCTAAGTAAATGTTGTATTATGGGAACCACACAGCTGATTTCATAGTTTCATAATCGTAAATTCATACCGACTCGTACTTGTGATAGGAACACCCAGACACCAAATAAATATTGGTATCCATCACAGACGTATTTGCCTTGGGTGGGAATCGAACCCACGACATATACAATGTTAATGATGTCATAATCATTAAACGCACCAATAGTGCAACATTAGCCGGTGAATCACGCGAAGTGACAGTGTTGTCCCAACACTACAACTCGCAGAGGAGCTACGACGGTTGCATTTGATCGCGGAGTGGGCAGCGCGTTGGTCCCCCCATGTTTCTCTGTACACGGTGCTTCCGAGGCCTTCTGCTTATGACAGGTACTTCCATCTCTTCATTTTACATAACTAGTGGTTGCCAAGTGGTTGAAGTTCCAACGTAAAGCAATATTAATTTATTCTCGATTTGACCATAGACTTTGACCATATACGAAATAGTATTTATGCGTGAGTGTCATATAGATGGCCGTGTGTGGACGTTTTTAAATTGATTTTAAGTATTATTATTTTGTTTTGTTTTTTAATATTTTCGTTCCGTACTCCTTTTCTATTGTAAACTAGTAGGATGCGAAATTTCATACTCTTCCGTCCGCGCAATAGTCATAATAAGGGGTACAAAGTTTTTGCTTCAAGTATTTAATATATGTACATAATATATATAAAGATTGATAAACTATTACTGACTTCAATTCAAATTAGTCAACTATACAGGACTATTGGTCCACGAGTCCGACTTGCACTTGTTCGATGTTGTTATTCATTGTCGTTGACTTAGTTAGACTTTACTAGTACATTTGCATTCCGAAGCTACGCCCGCGTGATAAGGAATTTCAAATCCCTGGACTGGAATTTAATCGCACTTAATTTCTGTATTATAATGCAAATTTAATCGTTGTTACTTGTATCATCTTGCATGAATGAAATAATCTAGAAAAACATGCCTGTTAAATGAATAACCCCGTGATAGGCAATTATCGCATTTATCAAAAGAAGAACAAATCTCAAAATTTTCAAAGTCATCTGCAAACATGTAATAAGTAGTTTCCTTCTGAGTAATCATGCTACAGTTTAGGTAGTGTCATGCCATGCCATGTTGTGTTTTGCAACATCAATAAAATGCATAAAAAAGTAAGACTTATAAACTTAACTAGTTTAATGCAGCCGAAGCTTGAGTCCAAGAAGCTAAAAACAAGAGTAACCCTGTTGTTCAGTACATACACACGTGTTCAGAATCTCATGGCGAGTTGCATACGCTTGCACAACTGCACATGTGCGTAGGATAATTAATTACCCACTGGATGTCACGGTGACTGCCCAGAGAGCACAAAACCCTTGTCGTAGGTGCTTGGAATGGTACCTACGTTTGATCATCTTGCCTTACGAATTTACTACTCGTATTATGATCATTTCAATCAAACCCCAAAAAATACATAATTTTGAATTTTGGTCCTTGTCAAAGAGTTGACTCATACTGCGTATAGAGCTGACACAAACGCTTTACACCGAAAGCACGGGTAGCATCTTTCTTCCCGTTGTCGCTCTTGTGGAAGTGTCATAATTTTGTCGCGGCACATCACTCTGTTGCCATAGAAAGTATGCACGTCATCTGCTTACGATTGACACAAAGGAACCGTGCGGAAAGTATAACTTTATACTTAGTATATTTATGGAAACTCTTTGGTCCTTTTACTCTTCCCTGTGGTTCTTGTCATAAACAGTTGTTACGTAGTTTTACATCAAGTGCCTGTGCGAAGCTACTTAATATGGAATAAAAAAGCGGTCAATCACGAGCCGGACTCACCAGGGGTTCCGTACCTGCAAAAATGTTTTTTATTTTATGTTTATATATGAGTTGATTGAATGAAAAGTAAATTGTGGTTTGCGATTTATGACGTTTAAAAAAAAATAGTTCCTAGATTCCTCGTTCAAACCAATTGTCGGTGGAAGTTTGCATGGTCATGTATATTATATATATTTTATTAGTTTTGTCATTCACTTCTTTTAGAAGTTACATGACTCACATTTTACTACTTTGGAAGTGTCTCTCGCGTAAACTATTCAGTTAAGAAAAAAAAAGATTAGAAACCTTAGTATTATTGAATGGGGCGCTCCCAAAATGTATTGTTTTTTTCTTCTATTTTTGTGTTCAATTAATAACCTTAATGTGGTCCACAGAATACATCTACTTACCAATTTTCAACAGTAGAATAGTTCTTATAGTTTCGGAAAAAAGTGTTTGTGACATACGGACGGACAGACAGATATGATGAAACCATAAGGTAAAATTCCGTTTTATGTCATTTGGCTACAGAACCCTAAAAATACATGTATAACAATACTATTGCACCAAGACTAACTTAACTTTCAGCACTTTTAGTACTTTATAATGCTTACCTTATATCTTTGCGCTGTACTGCCAAATCTACCAACCACTGCTGTAATTCATTGCTTTTATATTTGCCAATTCAATTTGCATAGTGCCGAATATACCTTGAATTTTGTTACGAAATGTAGAAGGAACTAAATTTTAGGTAAAAGCTTTTCACTTTTGAATTGAAGATAGAGTTCGGGATGTAGCAAAAGTTGCAACTCAAAGGACGACCTGGTATTTGATGCATCTTCCACAAAGTTTCCGCGGCAACGTAGTAGATATATTTGTCAGTGCTAAGTTGGTGAAAATTACATACCCGTACTATATAGTTCACACAGTAGTCTGTTAAAGTTGTCGTTTGCTTACTCCTTGTTTCTTGAGAAGTTGCGCACATTTGGGGAAAAATTATTTAGATAAATTCGATACACTTACAAAATTATTGATATCAATTAATAATTTGTTGTATTGGATACTACAGAAGCTGAATTATTAAAGGATTCTGAATTATTACTTGGATTATTACGATCCGCTCAGGTAAAGGTAAGATTTTTCCGATTTTCGCCATAAACCGGAGACAATGCACCGTGTTCAGGTATCAGGAATATTGTCGACCGAATATTTACAATTTGTTCCATCTGCTGATTGTTTGCGGATTTAGGAAAATATTTAATGCCATTGTGTTATTAAAATAAAAATGTGTGTTTGCGGTAGCAAATAAAACAGTGCGTAGGTATAATTTTAAGCGCCCACATTCAAGAAGAAATGTTTGTGTTTCAATAGTTTAACTTCATTAAGTACCGAAACTATTGAAATATTCAAAGCCTTTGTGTGTTATTGAAATAAAAAAATGTCTAATATTTATTTTGGGCGAAATAAAATGCTTCACTTATATGCACTTACAAAGAATTGTGTGTACCAATGTGCGTTGAAATAATCCTCTAACTCAAACTATTCTGCAAATACGTATAATTTTACGTTTATAGTATTTAACAAATTATGAGACAGTGGAATGAATTATGTGTTTTTAATTTATTGTTTTTAAGTAACGAAATAATTTAATAAGTTAAATAAATAAATAATAATAAGTGTCGAAATAATATATTATATCGACAAACTATAACAAGTATTTCTAATAAGCAAATGACAACCTGTATCCAAATTGACTTCCGACACTACTCAAAACTTTACCAAATCTACACGAAATCATTCCGTTATTCTGGAAGTTGGTTAGACTGATGTTAGATTAATATAACGTTGATCAAGTTGGACATATCAAAGAAGACCAACAAAGCTTGTTTATTATTCACAACGGTTTTTACTTTTTAGTTCCTTTCTGCCGTACCGCCTTTTCAGAAAATAAACATGTTCTCACAATGAAATCTGTATTATCTAACGATCCAATCTATAACTTTTTTCAACTTGGTAACAGGAGGCCTCTGCTATACGCTTCACTGAACTGATTGATCCGTAGAGATGAAATGATAATGTCTATTAATTTGTAACACCAACCTCAAAAACTATGTTGCTATTAAAACGATGTAGACATGACGTTACATATTAATTACCAAAATAATAATACCAAAAATAAAATGACTAATACCAAACTGGACGTTATTTCTTTCGTGATTTTGGACTTAGCTAAATTGTAAAGTAATAATTAAATAGTTGTAAAGTAATATTTAACAGAAGGAGCCCGGATTTCCACAACTCAGGTCACCCTAGTGTGGGGTCTGGACTGGAGTGTGCACACTAACACTAACACACATTGGATCCACACTACCTACTTTATTTTGTCGCATACATTTTTATGTGTTTTTATTTTATGTGCGTTTTATTTTAACACAACAAACGTGTTTATAAATATTAAATATTGTGTACAATTAGTATTCTCTCCATTTCATTATTTCACAAAAACACTCATTCCAGAAAAGAAAAACAATAAACACGAATGTTACAACCAGCTGCCTTTTCTAATTATTGTTTAGAATTATAAATACCTATATATTTTTAATAACACAGAAAAAAAATTGTTTCACAGAAGCCACCAGCTCCGACCCGGGTGGAAACAGCGTTAGTGCAGCGAGTCCCGGGAAGCAGCGGCGTGGATTCAGTGGGTAAGTGATGTTCTTTTATATTTAATGGAAAACGTCCAAGGGATTCAATTAGATGCAAGAATGTTGTTGTCGAGTTTATGTAATACACATGCGATGCTGCTAGCCAGTTCTTTAAGCTTGAACATTACTTGACACGCTACCGCGTGTCTAGATAATTGGAAATATAACGAAGACATAGAAGCTTAATGTTTATAAACTAATTTTCGTACAAAAACCGACTTCAAAACCACAAATATGCACTCAAAAGCGAAAACTAAATTAATATCATTATTATAAGTACTACTCACTAATCTATTTGAAGTCGGTGCCAGTTAGGTCAAAAAGCTAGTAGATTGATACTATTTAGGCACGTGGTAAGTAGGCATAGGTAAGTAGTATATATCCACTACCTGTTAGACTTGGCTATCACCGACTTCAAATATGTAGATGAGTAAGTGGCGCTTAGTTGACGTTTTTGAGTGCCTATTTGTGGTTTTGAAGTCGGTTTAATTTTGTACGAAAATATAATAGTTCATTTTATCGTTTTTAGTGCAAAACCAGTTTTTATTAATGTTATTACACAATTTCGTATTGACAGAATCGAGTTTCATATAACTTTTGTGAAATCTACAACTACGTCATCCAAAAAATTGTACGCATATTTTAGTTTTTGGTTCATATTTCAATAATCACCTAACCGATTTCGATAAGATTTATATGGGACCATTCGGAAAGCTGACCCATCCGAAAACAAAAAGAAATTTTAAAATCGGTACAGGGGCTCTCGAGAAATCAGGTAACATATTACATAAAAAAACATGGTGGTCGAATTGATAACCTATATGTTATGTAATCATTGCTCGTAGTAGGTGAGGAGGTCCTAGCGAAGCCTCTGGACTTTCGTGTTGCAAGAATGTAGTTTAGAGACCTGACTCCTAGTCGCAGACAAATAACAGTAGACAAGTACCGATGGCGTTGTCTTGTATCAGGGACTAAAAAATTGCTATTGATCGTTGTGTTAACAGTGTCATTGCTGAATAAACGTACCAGTAATAGAAAGGGAGACAGAACAAGCACCCGTTATCTCTTGTGACATGGATTGGACCACATTCGTACTAACGCTATGAGTTTCATGTTAACACTTTTCTAAAAGCAATTTTCTTGTTAGATGCTTAGACACAAACAGAGGCATTCTCATATACTCATTTATATTAAACAAACATTCGTTTCATTGAGGAACATTCCTGCACTATATCGAAAGGGATGCCTTGTACTCATTAGGAAAAAACATTTATTATGGGACCTACCTTAAAACCATCGTCTCTATTACAAACTACGTTGTGGGTTCGCTCGTATGGTATAAGTGAGACATTTTAATTGGTAGACATAAAAGATGGAATTGTTAGTAACATCGTTACGAGAGAGCTTCATATGTAGTTGTATCGAAAAGAAAACATCATTTTCAGCTTTGTAGAGGTATATGCATTCGAAGGACGTATAAAATTATCGGAATATGGTTAACTTGAGGAAATTTAATTGATAGAACAACGATGAAATTACAGTAACGTCGTTACGAGAGTGCTTCATAGTTCATAGTATCGAATAGAACACGTCCTTTCCAGCCTTGCACAGCCGTTCAGCGGACGTATAAAATTATCGTATTACTCGTACGTATGGTGAGGAAATTCAATTGGTAGACATGAACAATGAAATTGTAGTAACATCGTTTCGAGAGAGCTTGCTGACGAAGCAACAAGACCAGAAGCGAATAAGTGTACGCTGTCGGAAATTGGTCCCGAATACAGTTAGCTCTAGAGGTACTTTGTCCACCTCGATCTGTGTATTTTCGTTGCAGTTCCATTTTCGTCCGCAAAATGTTACGAATGCTTAATTCGGTACTATTTTCAGAATATGTTTAAACAAGCAGTGCCGGATTTGCCTGCGTAGTTACCGTTTTTTTTTTTTTCGGGATAAAGAGTAATTTGTGTTCTTCCAGCCTAATGATAAAACGAAAAATGGTTTATTGTGCGAAAACAATAAATATAATCTATGTTTCAAATTTCAGCCCGATCCGTTCAGTAGTTTTTTTTAAGTATACATAGAGTTGACGAGACGAGCAGAGCACAACATGCCTGCCACATAACAGCACAGTGACACGTAGCTATTGGAACATGAAGAGTCCAAATCATTACCTAGCACTGCACTGCGCTCGTCACCCAGAGATCTAAGATATTATGTCTCCAAGTTCTGTATTTCCTCTGGAAACATTGCCCTTCAAACCGGAGCACAGTAATGTTTGCACATTACTGCTTGGCATTTGGACTCTTCGTCTTCCAATAGTCACCAATTCCCATACACACAATAGTATCCAATAGTTCTTTTACGTGTCACTGTGCTGTTATGGGCAGGCATGTTGCTTAACATCAGGCACATGTCATGCTCGTCTTGTCACTCTATACTATAAAAAAACTCACTTTGGGTTTTCGAAAAATAATAATTATCTTGTAAGGGGTTACATCTGCAGTGAGGCTAGTGGAGGTATACGAAGCTATGAGAATAACCATCCAATGCTAAACTTAAATCTGTAAAATCGTGTCTTAGTAATGATTAGTTCGGGTACACTAATAATTACTAAGAGACGATTTACATGCACATTTTTACGGTTACTAGTACGTCCTCTGTCTCTGTAGCTTCATACCAAACAATGATTCACGTGACAGTTAATCGTAGTTTCCAAAACAATTCACCTGTTTGACGAGGATTTTCTCTCGAAGACGGTTCCTTATCAGACTGCTTCTTTGCTATTCGTTCAAGTTTTTCATTAGTCATGTTTTATCTACGCCTTTATCTATACCTGCGATATAGTTCAGTCTTCGCGTGTCGTGGCGTCATGGCCGACGACGATTCCGACAATTCGCGGGGAACGTGCAATTCCTCTTGTTGTCGCGCCATAAGGTGGATTACCTACTGTTACTGTGCTTCTGTGTTTACATTGCTTACATATTAGTTTGGATACATTGGATTGTGTACCGATCGTGTTTGATACACCTCGTCGGTGGTGGATCACGTTGCAATCGAGCATTCAATTACAATCTTTTTGTAGCATGGTTAATAAATCGACTGTGGTTGATGCTTCACACATCATTTTACAATATAAATTTACGTTTAATTACCTACAATGCACTGTTTGATGCCATTTTAGAAAATGAACTATTGTCACTGCACTCTGTCCAAACAAACTGTTGTCACTTATTTGGAAGTCCCATTGATTATAGGGATATGTTAACACCCGGGCTAACGAACTGTATTGTTACATCGAATCTGAACGTGGAATATTTAGAATTTCAAAATTTTCATATTCTACGTCACTCACACTAAACTCGTTAACTACAGTTGTATCATGGTTAAAACCGATTGTTTCAACATTCGTCGTTTACTTTGAAAAAAAAATAGATCCCGACATTTAGGTGTGATGGTGTTCATCGATCATAAATAAAGTGCGAAGTTTAGTTTTAAAACATATTTTTACTAGGGCCCGCAAAAATTGTAACAGGTCATAAACCAACTTACCTTATTATTGTAATCTGTCAGTGTTAACAATTTTACGGTGACATAATTATGTAACAAAATCTGGTCACACTATGTAGATCTAAATTAGATTCAATAAAAAATAGGTTAACTAGAGATAGGGATATTAATTTTTCTTTTGGTAACTTTGGTACTTTTCAATTGGTAATCATCGAAAAAATACGTTTCGTACGAGGTATTAGATAATGTGAGCACATTTACGAGTGCGTTTGAAACGAAGCACAATTAGCTACTTTCCTTATCGTCTACAATTATTGTTATCTAATCATTCCTATTCTTATTGCTTTACGGTTAATTAATTTTTTCATAACATGTTCACAGTCTTAATCTCTCTAGGCGATCGTTTAAAATTGATGCTAACGGTAATGAGACCTGACAGTTCGTGATGTATCGAGTACACTGTACACGAATCGAATTCGAGTATATGTTACAAGTTTACCATATCGTCAACACGTGACGTAGCTTTTGTTAAAATGTACTATGATAATGACTTCGGAACGAAAAAAGGTACCGGGGAAATTAAGAATATCAGACGCGATACATAATTTGTCGAGGATCTGCAATAATGTCGATGCGAACAGTCGCATCTGTCAATTCAACCTGCTACGGTTAGAAAATCATGAAAAATAATAAAATGTACGCTGAATTTTAACATTTTATTGACGTTACAGATTGATAGTTATTGTCCGCGACACAAAAAAAAATACACATTCTTGAAGCTAGTAAAGCAAATGGCGACTATATCGCTAAGAACGATCTCTTCCAGGCAACCGGCAAAAAGGATGCAGAGAAACATTAAATAGAAAAAGTCGGTCAACACTAATATAATAAAGGCGAAAGTTTGTGAGTGTGTATGTTTGTTACTTCTTCACGTCTAAACGGCTGAAGCGATTTTAATAAAATTTGGTATGGAGTTTGCGGACACCCTGGATTAAAACATAGGCTACTTCTTATCCCAAAAAAATACAGGAGCAACGCGGGTAAAACCGCGCAACCATGATACGTACACGTATACCACGTATCATGGTTACGCGGTTTACCCGCGTTACTAACTAATTAACAAATTTTAGTCTGATTCTTGGCGTAGAATATATATTATAGAGGTAGATTAAATGTATCTGTCTTTCAAGAAACTAAGCAAGGCAATTGATGTCCAATATACTTTTAATATGAACTTTGGGTCATTATAGATAACGCTTTAATACAATAAGTATCTGATGTGATGTCATCACTGGGCCAGCGTAGTAGATTATGGCCTTGACTCTCTCCTTGCGAGATAAGGCCCCGAGTCTCTGCTGTGGGAACATTTAGTGGGCTGCTTATGTGTGTATATCGCAATCGTTGGCTAAACCCTACGAGATAGATCAAAATAATGTATTGCAATATTGTACCCCTTAAAATGATCTATAAAAAGTCCACAAGAGTAGAAATCTATCTCTTAGGGATAACACACAACAAGCATTTTTTAGTATGTTCATCATATCTGTAAATATTAACATATTTAGTATAGTATCAGCAAGGAAACCGCGCAAAACCGAGGCGGGTCGCTATTTAATCACAAAACAATTTCGTGTTGCGATTAAAACAATTATTGTAATGATACCAAAGTATGTGTTCACTTCGTTTACTTGATGGTTAAGGGCCGCCCCCTGTAAAAAAATGGACCAATACACCTGGCAACATCCAGAATCATAATCTGCATTATTTTCTGAGTTCCAAACGGTACATCGAAAGCGGTCCTCATGTCATCCACACTCAACAACCAACCAAATTTCATAAGAATCTATCACTGCATTTAGTTTACATTTTAGTGCTTTGTTCATATTTCCAAAACCGCCGCACCGATTTCGAAAAAAAATGTATGGGACCACCTCTGATCTATGATATTTATACCAAACAAAAAAGAACCATCAAAATCGATTCACAATTGGCGGCGTAACAAACATACAAAAAAAACCGAATTGATATCATCCTCCTTTTTTAATATATCTTGTAATTGCTAATCATCGAAAAAATACATTTCGGACGAGGTATTAGATAATGTGAGCACATTTGCGAGTGCGTTTGAAACGAGGCACAATTAGCTAATTTCCTTATCATCTACAATTTATATTATCTAATCATTCCTATTCGTATTGCTTTCTTTATCATCATCATCCACTGCCTTCTCTATCGCACTGGTATAGGCCTCGTATTGCTTTAACGACGGCTACTTAAATATGCATGCAGACGTACTACTTTTTAGATGATAAGGATACAAAGTAAGTCCTATATATATGTACTATCAATGTCATTACCACAAAAAAGACTAACTGGCGTCCCAACCTGCCATTCTGGAGTGATTTTTAAAATTCAAACAGTAAGTTATACGCTTCGATAATTATAGTAAAAATTGTATTCGTCTGTTTTTTAATCTTTGTCACGAAAATATCGCACTGACTATATATACCTATTACTATTTATACAGAGGCATATCAAACTTAATATTATTAAATATCACTATGTATAAAATTACTTATTATCGTGTTTTACCAGTAAAATATAGGATAAACATAAACCTCACAGTGAACATTCATATGTATTTGTGCATCGGACAAATGTTTTGGGGAGTCGGTTGCTTGTTATTAAAGTCGGCCTCATTGATTACCTTCTACAACTTCCTTTCGAGCTAGGAAACTCTCTGCCTAACTGCATAAATCTTTGGGAGCGCCACTACCCTGAAGAACACTCTCGACTTGAATTTGCAGGGTAAGCGTAGATGTAGTAAGGAGCATTAATTTTATGCAAACAACCTCTTTGGGGTAAATTTATAGGTATCCAACATTAGCTTACTTCTTGTATGCAAGTTCATATTATTAGACGAACATTTTAAATGACGTTATGATGACGGGACTGTCTAATATATTACCGTCTAATACATTAGAAGCCATGGTGACAAGAACGACTGATTTACCAGGTGTGAGGTCCTAGATTCGAATCCCGCCTGCATGTTTGTGTATTTTGCCTAATGTAGAAGTCATACGTTTTTCATCACCACTGGCTTTAACAGTGACGAACAATATTGGTCTTCATCCGAACCCTCATTAAACAAGTTGGAACAAAATTAGTTTTTAGAAAAACGAAGCAATTTAACCTTTGGTATGTGCCTGGTGGACAAAAATCACACGGTGTGCCTGACTGGTCTGTCGGACCCGTAAACAAAATCTGTTTTTGAGTTTATTGAGTCATTATATATGTTAAAAGGCCTGATAACAAGTATTTATTAAGTTTGAATATTGTCTTCTGAATTAAAAAAAAACCTTTTAATGAGGTTTTAGTAATAAAATTAAAACACCTGTAATTTAGGTAACAAAAATCAACTTTTTATGCTTAAATCAGTGGATATCATGAAATACTAAACTTTATTTATCAAATATTTACAATAATTACTACTATGTTCTACTTACAACGTTAAATATATCTTGGTTTTAAGCAACTCTATAGACTCCGAAATTGACGGAACGGAAGTGACCATTGTTATTGGTATGATTATAGAAGCTTGTAGATGTAGATTTTTGTTAATAATTTGGTTCAGGGTCTAACTTGCAAAAATGATGAAGTGAGTAACAGTATTTTAATATGTAAAAGTTACATTATTTCGGAATTGTTAATTGATTTTAGTAAATTTTTTTTTTTTACAAAAAAACAATAATACAGACAAGAACAAAATTTAAAAAAATTGATTTAACCCCGACTACTTCGGATTTGTAATTTTTACAATATTCTACTACTCAAGCCCTTTCATTTGATTCCCATATTGAGGGAGGTGTTAAAAAAAAAAATATATTTCGCCATTTTGTGGTAGCGGCCATCTTGGATTTAAAATTTGTCATAGTGCATAGTATTCTACTAGTCAAGCCCTTTCATTTGAGGTAGGTTGTGAAAAAATATTTTGACCGGCATTTTATGGAGGCGGCCATCTAGAATCGATATTAACCAAACATAGATAAGAACATCCGCACGGAAATTAACCTACAAATAAATAAGAACAAAATTAAAAATTTTGATTAACCCCCGACTACCTCGGATTTGTAATCTGTACAACATTCTGCTAGTCAAGCCCTTTCATTTGATACCCATATTAAGGGAGTTGTGAAAAAATAAATATATTTCGCCATTTTGTGGTAGTGGCCATCTTGGATTTGAAATTTGTCATAGTGCAAAGTATTCTACTAGTCAAGCCCTTTCATTTGATACCCATATTGTGGTAGTAGTGAAAAAAAAATATAATTCGCCATTTTGTGGTGGCGGCCATCTTGGATTTGAAATTTGTTGTTATGTATTGTATTCTACTAGTCAAGTTCTTTCATTTGATACCCATATTGAGATAAGTGGTGAAGAAATATTTTGTCCGCCATTTTGTGGAGGCGGCCATCTTGAATCGATATTAACCAAACATAGCTAAGAACATCCGCACGGGTATCAACCTTCAAATAAAAAAACCGCATTGAAATCGGTCTATCCGTTTGAGCTCTACGGTGCCACAGACAGAAACACACACAGTCAGACAGACAGACAGACAGACAGACATCGACGTCAAACTTATAACACCCCTTTTTGTGGTCGGGGGCTAAAAATAAAAAGAAAGAAATCGGTCCTTCCATTTGAGCTCTACGGTGCCATAGACACACACACACCCGCGGACAGACCTTTTTTTGGATGGGGGTTAAAAAAAATATGCTAGTCAAAATTATGCGAAAACAGTTCTGCGTTTAGTTGTATGGTGAATTATCATTAGACCTAAAAATGTTATGCCTACTTAAATTAGTACAAAAATTGTTATGTTATTTAATTTTGTAGACCCCACAATAAGCTCTAGTACATACACATCGTGAAGCTAATCCAAAAGTGTAGCCGGCTTGGTTGCGGCAATCCACACTGGCAAGACGGCCAATGCCAATAGGCGCCCAGCCAGATGAATAATTAATATCAAATTAAAAAAGCGTGAACTACAGCCCGCGTTTTCATAAATTTTCACGGATTGTTAGAAATTCATTGTTTTGTCTTGAAAAATTAGTTCTTTAAGTGACAGTGAAAGCATAAAATGAACTCTTGAAAGTATTAGAATCGTATCGCAAAAAATGTGTTGGATAAAATCTATCACTCCCGGGGTCAATCCCGGGAGAAATATATGACAGTTTATGATAATTTTGCTGAATGGTAAAATGCAGGACGCGCTAAAAATTTAACATAATTCTGAAAATGTCTTAAATGTAGTATAAATGTAATAAGTTATTTAGTTTTTTTATTATTAGACACTATTTAATTTCAATTTAGTTGTTATTCCGTTTTATTACAGTACAATAAAATATGGGGCGCCTTTTATTTTCTCATAGGAGATGAAAAGTAGAGTGTATCACTCTGGCGTAAAACATATTTTTGTATTTTGTACTTTTATTTATATGCGTATTAAAAGGAGAAGGAGAGGCTAGATTAAATTAGAAGATGTGTCCCATTTTGCTAGATTTTTGCAATGACAGTCGATTTTTTTATGTATCAATAGTGGAATGGGGCATTACTATATCTATAAAATAGCTGAGACAAGCTGAGGGTTCTTCATCAGATACTTCAGACCTTCGATTTTTGACATCAAATGAAGAGGCAAACAAAGTTGAATATTTTTTGTAAAGGCGGTATGTCGATCTTTAATAGTTTGGTTGGGCTCATGTGTTTTCAAAATAAGGTGCACCAGATACTCCAGATTTTCGATATTGCTAGTTTTTATAGTTTTCCCTTTATGTGGCCATTAAACCCTAAGTCTGTATCAAATTTCAGCTCTCTGAGTGTATGGGAAGTACTAGTTCTATTTTGATGATCATGAGTGAGTGTCGTAAATGCGAAAATTTGCTTTCGCTTAACTTCGGAACTAGATGACGTACAGACTTGAAATTTTGGATTTTAAGTAAGTGATTATAGCTTACTAGATGACGAAAATTTCAGCGTTCTGGTCTTATCCAGAGGTTCTCAAAAAAGGGCCTGAAAAGGGGCCGACTTGGCGGGGGCACTGCCGTGCCGTGCCGAGCCAAGTTGGATAAAGAAAAAAAACTCTGAAAACTATCCTAAAAACTCGGGGATGCTCCTTAACGAGGAAAAAATTACGTAGGAACTTTAGATCTCCACAATGCAGAGCCTGCAGGTATCTGTAGGCGACGGTAATGCCTTCACTACAGGTACCTGCGGTCTTTGCTATTTAAGTTAAAATTTAACTTAACTGTTTTAATTTAACTTAAAATTTAATTCAACTGTCCAATAATCAAGTGCATAATGTGTAAAATAGGCATAAAAATAACGTGCGTACGGGTCATATATTATATTTACAACTTAAACAACTTTGTTACAAATAATCGATGTGTGAGATAAAAATCCAAATAACTTATGACTTTTATTTTTTCTAAACTGCTAGGTATTAAGATTCGGACGTAGTTTCCCTAGTAAAGTTTTAACGTATTAAAATACTTAATTCTAGCAAATTCACAGAAAGTCCACCGGTATCTAACGTGAAATTTTTTTTATAGTGACGGTGCAAAGCAGGTAACAACTGTACAACCTTAACTGACCTGTTGAAATAAGTGGCTACTATTGCATTCATAGGGACACATGATGTCATATTATCAACGCTAATTCCAATTTTTGCCACAGGAACAGGTAAGTTTGTCGTGTGTACTTGTATTTCATACGTAGAGCGTTACTGGACGTGGGGGAAGGGGGAGCCCGAGGGGCAACCGACTGGTGTTACCGAGTATTTCCATTTTACCGACCATTCCCTATTATACGGTAATCTATCTAAATAAAAATCATGCATGCCGCTTTTCGTTGTGAACTCCTCCTAAGCGGCTCGACAGATTTTAGTGCATTTTTTGTATACGTTTGGGTAGAGCCCTGGATAGTTTAGATTCACAAATCAGCCCGGCAGATGGCGCTGCAGTTGGTATCTAGGTATCCGAGTTAAGCCGGAACGGGCCGCTAGTTTTTAATATATCTCAAGTTTAGCTTTCAACTACAATTATCGACTTATGCAAATTTTATGTCTGTACATTTAAAAAAAATCATTGCATAATGCGATCTATTGTAAACTAGCTGGTCCTCGCTGTTTCACCAGCATCAATTTGAGGAAAAGCTCTCCAAAATAAACGTAACGTCTCTATTTATGATTAACTTTTGACGTGACAACGTCTAATAAAACGTTGGACGCCGCGCCGGCTGCGGACGAAAAAGTGTCCTGTTATGTCCCGTTACGCTCATTGTACGCTTACGCCGCATCTATCAATGTTTTGTTACGACGTTGTCACGTTAAATTATCGTCCGTAAACCAACCGACTTTACAGACAACCGATTTTTTTTTCTTACCCTCAGCTTTATATAGTCTTTACTAAGAAGGTTTGGAACAACTGGCAGTAAGGAGCAGTACAAAAATACAAAAACAATATTAATAATTACGTTTTCTTCCATTTTCTACGTTTCTGCACAATTTTCTTAATTTTGTTTAACGTAAGAACCTTCTACGAAGTGTCAGAAAACTTGAAAACAATAATATGAGTGATTGGTTTTAGTAAGATTGAGAAATGTCATAGCCAATATCTAATCATTCGTGTTTTCTCGAAATCCCTAGGGTTTTGTAAAAACTCGGTTTCTCAAATCTTCGTCCGACATTTATAGGGTTATTCGTAAATAGCCTGCTTGCTTTAAAGGGCATATTAAGTACATTAAATATGACAACTTTGTTCTACAGTTTAAAAAAAATCATATATGGAATGATTTAAATTGTCCTTGAAAAAAACTGTAAAATGCAGCTAAAACTAAGGTTGAAAAGTCGTACCACATCACTCGTGAGTAACCCGTCTACTAATTCCAGAGCTCACAGCGGGAACTACCAGATTCCCACTATGAGCTCTGAACCAGGTTCGCTAACGAGGTTGACGGATACATCAACTAAGATTATAATATGCACATGTTGGCTCCTATTAGTTCAAAATTGGAATCGTCAGAAATACGAGATCGGAAAGTTTAGGATTGGGAAAGAAAAACTGTATTTATAGCAACACTGATTGTCATAGTAATCTGCCGATACCGCTCCTTACCGATCTGATATTGGCTCCTTCAACAAGATAACAGTGTTTACCACGCGGCCTAACCGCGCGTTCTACTAACTGACCCGATGTTAGTGCTTCGCCATGTGGAGTCACGTACTTTTTGTAAAGTAAGTTATTTTTATTTATACCAACTAGTATCTTAATATGGACGTGTGTTTCTATATGAGGGTATCTATATAGATATAGATCTATATCAATGCCACTTTTCGTTGTAAGTAAACTCCTCCTAAATGGCTCGACCGCTTTGAATGATTTTTTTTTGTATACGTTTGGGTAGAGCCCTGGATGGTTTAGATTCACAAATCACCCCGGCAGATTGCGCTGCTGTTGGTATCTAAGTTATTATCGAATGCCGGAATGTGCCGCTAGTTGTTTTACATATCCTACTATTATAAACACGAAAGTTTATAAGTATGGATGGATGGATGTATAAATGTTTGTTACTTTCACACGTAAAAACTACTGAACTGATCGGGCTGAAATTTGGAACATAGATAGATTTTAGGCTTGAAGAACACATAGGCTACTTTTTATTACAGAAAATGTATGGGAACGGGAACTACGCGGCTAAAACCGCGGAGCGCTGCTCGTAAGCTATATACCTCTAATATGTACCACGGGCGAAGTCGGGACGGACCGCTAGTATAACCATACATTTATGTGCCCCTGCAACATACCAAAATACTACCATTTTTAGTGCTACTTAGTTGAGCGAATTGTTGCAAAGCGTTTTGGATCGCCTAACTTAAAACTCAATACAAAAATCTTAAAATGGTGTTAAATAATATCTTACTAATATTATGATATTGTATACAACGTGTATGGGTTGATATGGATTACTCTTTCATTCAAAAACTGTTGAATGGATTTAGAGGAAGTTTAGTTCAGAACATTACTCGCATTATTTAATAAAGTTAGAAAATTCTATTCCCTGAGAAATTTAGCATGTTTTTTGACATAAAACAGCACAAGTACGTGATGTAATCTTCCTATGAGTGTTTTAAAGTTCAACCTGATTAATTTAAAATCGTTGTATGAAAGCAGCAAAGTTCCCATTTTTCCGTCATATCACAATAAAATGTAATTTTTATGCAATAATTCATAGTTATCTTTCAAGATAACTATGAATTATTATAGTTAATAATTCATAGTAATTAATAGACTGAGACGACCCGCAATTTCTTCAGTCTTCTCGTGACCACGGCGGTTGTAACGCTGCCGAAACGTCGAGGTATTTAAACAATGAATGAAATCGTGATTAAGTCCTGTACATTATAAACATTATGTGTTCAAATCGCGAAAGCTTAAAAACAATATCTTTGTCAAGTTTTCTTCTTTACCTCGGTCAGTTGTAAAAACTTTGAGTTTCAACTTAACCGGATTATCGTAGAATAATTAGATTATCGTGATTGTTACAATATTCCGAACCAAACGCACCAAATGTTGGGTAGGTATGGTATATGAGGCAAGCTGAAAACTTGTCACATAATTCTCTTATTGTAAACCCAACACGGAGCTGCAGACAACTGGCTGGTGAGTAGTAGCGGGCCAAAAGGAATCCTAAAATATATTTTTTTGTTTAATGTTTAAATAATAAACAAGCCAGACGATTTAGTCGGGGTTTTAACATTGCCAGAAGTGTGCAAAATGTTTTGCAAAAAATAGTTTTTGAGACAATTTTAAATTTTAATTGGGCATTATATTAATAATACCTATAACAACTAACCGTAAAAGGAGCTTGAATGAGCTGGAGGAGACAATAGGAGATTTGTAGACGATCTAAGAACGACCGAATGAGTCGTTTTGGTTGGACTTTCTATCTACCAGGTCATTTAAATTTAGGAATTAATTTTGGCCCGCTACCACTATTGGTGGCTCCGTGTTGGGATAAACTCGTAATAGGAAAGACAAGCATTCAGCTTGCCTCACATAACTACCCAAAAATTTGGTGCAAACTCGCGATAAGATAGAAACGTTGAAATACTAATCATCCGAATATTTACTAAAGCCTTAAACCAGTTAAAACGCTGTTTAATATTTTAGTAAAGAAAGTCAATCCGGTGTAAAAGATTTTATAATAGTAACTAGCAGTCTGTCTCGGCTTCGCCCGTGGTACACGATATATTGGTGGTGGTGGTGGTGGACAATATAAATAAAAAAGATAGCCTAAAACATTCAGGGATCACGTACATATCCAACGGATAACTACGAGAGTTCTTCAGTAAACAAATAAAGATATGAGTTCAGATCAATATTTCTGAATCGTACACTTTTTTGTTTGTATAACGTCGAAAGAACTCTTGAGACGAAGTTGTGCTTAAGCAATGTTTATAGAACAGTTTTTACTCTTGCCGAAGAAAGATTTTAAATAGGTATTCCTAAGTTTCGGTCTACATCTTATTGTAATATTATGGTATACTACGTATGAGACCGCATTGCGGTGGACAGTCCTTGAGTCCATCATTGCGACAGGATCACTGGTAATACGAATGCTTGTATCGTGTTGTCACTCAACATTTAAATCATATTTATTGAACTGGAACTATTGAATAAAAGCGTGTAGATATTTTACGGCCAAAATTTAAACTTACCATGTGACTTGTAAATTTTAAGAATAGTAGTTTTAACCGAGCTTAAAAAAGGAGATGGTTCTCAATTCGGATGTACCGATTAACCAGCTCCCAGTGAATATTCGACAAAAGTGAAGCCTACATAAAAAATAACTATCAGAAATGAAAGAAAACCTTAAAAAATATCAAAGAAAGGAAGAAAAACACTACGAATAAAGAGCAAATTAAGATTTTCATACAAAAAATAGAAAAAAACAATAAGTTTTGGGTGTGTCCCCCATACTTAGAACTGAAATTTATAAAAAAAAATTACCATCAAAACCATACGTGAGGGTTATCTATGGATAGGTCTTCAAAAATAATATTGAGGTTTCTAACTTTCTTTTCTAAACTGATTAGTTTGCACGAGAGACTCTTCCAAAGTGGTAAAATGTGTGATATCAAAATAGTGTGGCGGTTTTTAAAATATGAACAAAAAAGTAAAATTTGCTGTCACATATTTAGACGACGCGACGGGCGTAGTGATAGATTCTTATGAAATTTGTCGAGTGTCTGAATTTCATTTGAAATTGAAGGTCGGTATTAAATTTTTCAGAGAAAATGAATTATTTTATCCTCAAAGAAATTGGATAAGTATGCGCTAATGTTAATATGACAAAATTTTGTTGACCCGTCTGACGGCATATTTAGCAATAGCGGTCTGTCTCGGTTTCACCCGTAGTATGTAGCACTCAGGGGTCACGTACATATCCAACGGTGAAAGAAATTTTGAAATAGGTTCAGTAGTTCCTAAGATAAGCGTGTTCAAACAAAAACCTTTTCCAATTTATAATATTATTCAATAAATATCTACCTATTTATCACTCATAAAATGCCTCATTCTTGCAAACCAACGAATAATATATGCATACTTTACTCGTATTACTGACATCAATCGTATGCTAGCTTTTGTGACTTTTTGGTGATTTTTGGCTACGTATAGTAATTATTTCAAGATTCAAAAGATACTTTACAGAACTGATCGCAATAAGCAATCAGCGCATATATTAACAGCTCATGGTAAGAGCCGATTTAACAATCCAGTAAAACGTTTACCGCACTAAAAATCAAAAATATGCATACTTTACTCGTATTACTGACATCAATCGTATGCTAGCTTTTGTGACTTTTTGGTGATTTTTGGCTACGTATAGTAATTATTTCAAGATTCAAAAGATACTTTACAGAACTGATCGCAATAAGCAATCAGCGCATATATTAACAGCTCATGGTAAGAGCCGATTTAACAATCCAGTAAAACGTTTACCGCACTAAAAATCAAAATTTTTCCCTTGATATCATATCTTTCCGTCGACGAAGTTCAATGTCGCAAACGATCGTTTTGAAGCGACGACACAAAGCCGCGACCCCACTTCCACACAACACGTGTACCGAACTCTGTATGGCTATTGTCAAACAGCTTATTTCCCCACTTTGCCAACAATTTATCACAATCATGTTTTATGCAAAACTTCGTAAACGTGTTGATGAGGTGATTAGAGAACTAGTATTGGCGTATATACTATTATTTGCGGCTATGCCCCATTATTAATATAAGAAGTAATGTTTTTTGTACAGAAATCGTCTTTATACTTTAACAGTCATCGCTCAACACCTGAATATAAGGTACTCGTAATCTCTGTAGGGGACGCCATAAAATTTATACAAAGACAAAATTATTAACGCAATCGTTTAACGCGACCGGCACGGTTCCGAGCAAGGCGCCTTCCCCCTCAGGCAGGCATGTTACCATCGAGCTAAATAGTCCGTTGCTAAATCTTTTTTTATATATAATTGTATTTATACTTGTTAAGCCAACACACAATAGCAAAATACTAAGAAACGTACAACACACATTTTGTCGACAGTAATATTTGGTGAGATTATGATCTCGTATTCGTTAGAGCTTAATAATATGTTTTTAGAAAATGTCTTTTTCTGGATAATTCCTTACACGTGCTGAAGTTATCACGAGTTAAAACAATTCCATTCTTTAATACAACTATTTTATATGTCGTTCTACGCAAAACAAATCATAATCGGCTTTCAAAGTTCCACATGAGTGGACAAAATCGAGAGTCCTCTTGGTTCACAGTAGGTGGTCTTATTAAATTTGGAACCGAAGACATGTTATTGTAATATTTCGTTATTTTACCTTCAATGTTTCCATATTTCGTACTTGTAGAATACTTATCTGTTGGAATATTTAGGCTATTTATGTGGTTATTATTCTACTTAGTTAAAGAATTTCGCTTAAGCTCTGCCTACGCAATATACGGTGGTATGGGTTTCAATGGTGGGCTTCTGTGAATACTTTTATAATTTTAAATAGAATTCTCTCGCTTTGTATTTCTGAGTAATCAGGTTTTTTTTGTAAAGAAATTGGGACCACCTTGCTTATTGTTTGACTTCTTTCCACGAGGCGAAGTGGCATGGCTATGTTCCGGTTTGAAAGGCATGTTTCCTGAGAAATTACAGGGCTAAGAGATGAATCGTCTTATATGTCAGCGTATTGCAGTGCTAGGTATCGATTTGGACTGGTCTATTACTGGGCAAGCGGGAGGCAAAGCGCAATTTTCGTCTCGTCACTCAATATTATTTAAAACTGAAAACTGAAAATCCTCATTTTCTAAATTTGTAAAAAACTCGTGCTCTGCAAAGAAGAACCTGTGCCTGATGGTAAGCAATACGCCTGTCCATAACAGCACAGTGTCGTGCTGCTAATGGAACAAAGAAGAATCCATATCTATAGCACTGCACTGCGCTCGTCACCCAGAGATATTTAAAAGTTGTATCTCTGTGCGCTGTAGTTTCTATGGGAACATTGTCCTATTTCTAACTACCATCCATACCTCTAACTGAGCTGTTCAGTTCAGTCTCAAATAAGATTTTCATGTATATTCTTCTCCTTGAAAATACTGCGCGCTGCTTACAAACAGGAATTTGAATAGCCCCTTGAGATAATGAGCGGCAGAGCGAGGTTGATCAGGAAAACATGGTTTGTCGTCTAACCTAACCACGCTGAACGACATTGCTTATTCGTTGAGCAAATTAACACTGGCGTTTTTAAGCGTGCGTCGATTCCGCCATTTATTTAATTTAAAACTCTTTATTTACGCTGTTTTCCAAGATGTTTTCTCACCAATTTAATTGATCACTGATTGAAAATGAATGTTCTTTTCACGACTGTTGGTCTTATTTTCGATACAGTACCGGGTGACCGAGCTTTGCTCGGTATAAACACTGAATGTACTTAGATAAAGATAAAGGGCTCTCAATTTAAAAAAAAAGATGGAACTTAAAAAAAATTGAAATCATCTGGATTCGAAATCGTATCTATTATTTCATGACCGCCCATCTTCCTGCATGAGCTATTACTCGTATTATACGAGTACTGTCGCAAAATGCTGAGAACTTTAGAAATGAGAGAAATGCGTCGAAATGTAATGATGTTGTAATAGTTTTTCATTGTCTAAAAACGAGCATAAAAGGACGTTTTAACCGACTTCAAAAAGGAGGAGGTTATCAATTCTACCACTATATATATATTTTTTGTATGTTACCTGATTTCTCGAGAACGCCCAAACCGATTTAATGTTTCTTTTTTTTTGTGCGGATGGCTTGTATTCGAGCTATGTTTAAACTTAACAAGAACAAAATTAAAAATTTTGACTAACCCCCGACTACCTCGGTTTTGTAATCTGTACAACATTCTACTAGTAAAGCCCTTTCATTTGATACCCATATTAAGAGAGTTGTGAAAAAATAAATGTATTTCGTCATTTTTTGTTAGCGGCCATCTTGGATTTGAAATTTGTCATAGTGCAAAGTATTCTACTAGTCAAGCCCTTTCGTTTGATACCCATATTGAGGTAGTAGTGAAAAAATAATATAATTCGCCATTTTGTGGTGGCGGCCATCTTGGATTTGAATTTTTTATAGTGTACAGTGTTCTACTAGTCAAGACCTTTCATTTGATACCCATATTGAGGTAAGTTGTGAAGAAATATTTTGTCCGCCATTTTGTGGAGGCGGCCATCTTGAATCGATATTAACCAAACATAGCTAAGAACACCCGCACGGATATTAACTTTCAAATAAAAAAACCGCATCGTAATCGGCCCATCCGTTTGAGCTCTACGGTGCCACAGACAGACACACACACAGACAGACAGACAAACAGACATCGACGTCAAACTTATAACACCCCTTTTTTTGGTCGGGGGTTAAAAAGGGACAGCTGTAAACCGTACTTTTCAAAAAATTAAATTCGAAAAAACAGAGTGATTTCTCAGACTATCTCACTCTAGTGCAAGAAATCGCCGCGATCAAGAAAAACGGAGTCTATGTTGAAGCAACACAACTCTGATGCAAAATGATATTGTTTATATGGGACCCACTGTATACAATAAGATACCAAAGTCAATAAGAGAACTTAATACTAATCAATTTAGAAAAAAACTTAAGGCACTTATTGCAGAAATGTTCCTAAACAATTAAAAATTTTTTATATTAAAAATTCCTTACTTTTTTACATTTAATATTGATATCTAAGTTTTAATAAGCAATGACAAATATGATTATTACTCGTATTTTAAGTGTCTAATTTTTAATTTTGAATAATACATATTTTAATGTGACTGGGACTTGTACCTTCTAATATTATAAGCCTGACGTCACTGTCTATATGTGTGTGTGTGTCTGTGGCATCGCAGCTCGCAAACGGATGGACCGATGTCGATGCGGTTTTTGTTTTAATTTGAAAGCCAGTTTCCTTGCGGTGGATTTCAGCTATGTTTGGTTAATATCGATTCAAGATGGCCGCCTCCACAACATAACAGATATATTTTTTTTCACAACCTCCCTCAATACGTATATCAAATAAAAGGCCTAGACTAGTGGAATAAGCATAAGCAGCCCACTAAATGTTCCCACTGCTGGGACTCGGGGCCTTCTCTCGCAAGGAGAGAGTTAAGGCCATAATCCACCACGCTGGCCAAGTACGGGTTGGTGGATGACACATGACCTCGAAAAATTCATGGTACATGATCGGTTTCCTCACGATGTTTTCCTTCACCGTTTTTAAGTTAGCGGCATTACGTACATGACTTAGAAAATACAGTGGTGCGCGTGGTAGGATTCGAACCCGGGGGCTCCGGATCTGCAGTCGCCGTTCTCCCGGCTAGACCAGCCGTAACTTAGACTCGTGGAATACTAGACACTATAAAAAAAACCAAGATGGCCGCCACACAATGGCGAAACACATTTTGTTTTCACTACTCCCTCATTATGGTTATCAAATGGAAAGGCTTGACTAGTAGAATAATGTAACAAATTTCAAATCCAAGGTAAATCGGTAAGCCGGGAGTAAATCAATTTTCTTAAATTTTGTTCTTGTGCGTCATTATATAGAGAGTGTGGATCGATTTAGATGAACAAAAGTGCATCATCGTAGATCGTTCATCGCTTAACATCAGACGAGACAGCGATCAACCGTAAGCCTACCGTAAAATCGTATAGAAGACGACATAATTATAGACATTGACCTTTTTCTACGTTATTTTTATAGTTTTATTACGTATAAAATGCTCTTAACCTTAGCCTTCTGTCTATTAAAATTACTTTTTTCTTTCAAGTTTTAACACAGTTTTTTTTTTTCGAATCAGGAGACGATGGCTCGGAACCTTCCGAGGGAAACCTTCGCAGGGGAAGGGCGAGAAAGCCGCCGCGAGCGGCGCTCAGTCCCCCGCTACCACAGAAAAGCCAACGCCACTAAAGAAAACACTATCGGATAAGAAAATTAAGGTATAGTTTTTTGACATATGGTCAAGGATAATGTGATCGTGACATATTTTTGAGCAGAGTGAAATCAGTAATGAATATTTTTAAATTTATTACTTTAAACGAACTAAATTGAGTTTAAGTCTGATTTTATGTTACGGCCAATCTCCGTAGGTACCACTATGCTATGTACTAATACTTACTTTACTTGGTTCTTTAATTAATTGTCACATCATAATTATATTCTAGTAAGGGTAAAAATATCTTCAACAATTTAATTTAATTGAGAAAATTTTGCAAGTATATTTTATGTATTAAGTGACTTTTAACGTGCTATGAATTGTGGTTAACAACGATCTTCAAAAAAAACTTAAATCGAATGGGTAGTAATGGTATGTAATTCATATCCAACTGTTTTTTAACTATCAAAATATTATGATATAGATTTTATATATAGATTTTACGAAAATATTTTACATACCTAATGAATATTATTTATGTTCTCCTCGTCGAACAGTTGCCGTACCCTGCGGACAGCGGCGAGGGGAGTCACGCGCTCGGCGGCGCCCCCGAGGAAACCGAGGACGATGCCGCCGATTTGGAACTGCCCCCGCCCATGAAACCTATACAAGTTCGTATCACGTTTTTTTAAAACTTTTACAGGTTTACACTTGACCGAAACTCTCGTCCGATGTTAAGCGACGATGCGGTCTACGATAGAGGCAGTGACAAACAGTTCACATGAAACGCGGTACGCAGAACTTCCTGATTTAAACCGGAAAAATCAATACAGAAAAAGTGTTTAAAAGTTTTTCGATGCGGTTTTCTTATTTGAAAGTTAATATCCGTGCGGATGTTCTTAGCTGTGTTTGGTTAATATCGATTCAAGATGGCCGCCTCCACAAAATGGCGGACTAAATATTTCTTCACAACCTACCTCAATATGGGTATCAAATGAAAGGGCTTGCTTGACTAGTAAAATACTATACACTATAAAAACATTCAAATACAAGATGGCCGCCACCACAAAATGGCGAATTATATGATTTTTTTCACTACTACCTCAATATGGGTATCAAACGAAAGGGCTTGACCAGTAAAATACATTGCACTATGACAAATTTCAAATCCAAGATGGATGACACAAAATGGCGAAATACATTTCCATTTTTACAACTCCCTCAATATGGGTATCAAATGAACGGGCTTGACTAGTAGAGTGTTGTACAGATAACAAAACCGATGTAGTCGGGGGTTCATCAAAATTTTTAATTTTGTTTTTGTTAGCACTTTTTCAATAAGAACAGCATCATAAATAACATGATACGTTGTGCCTACACATCACGAGATACTCTAATAGTTGAGAAGAAGATGTGCAGAAAGCTTACTCCAATATTATTTTTTCTCATATGGATGTCCAATTGTCCATCCTATTTGGTATCTTATCTTACACCTTGAAACGTGCAATTCTTGTACGTATATATATATAAATAAAATAAATATTGGTGGACAATTCACACACAACACCATCTGACCCCAAACTAAGCAAAGCTTGTGTGATGGCAGCCAGATAGCTGATATAATACTTATATATATGTATAGAATCTGAATATTAGAAACGGCTCGAACGATTTTCATGAAATTATGTATACAGAGGTTTTCGGGGACGATAAATCGATCTAGCCAGGTTATATTAAAAAAAAACGCCGTTTTATGTGCGTTTTTTACGTGCGTTCAATGAAAAACTGTTACATAAGCATTAGCATGCGACGTCGCGCGACAGTAGCTTAGCTAAGTCGGGAAGTCAGCGGTCATAACATGGTAGGTCCGGGCTCGAATCCAGCCGGCCGCCTTTTTTTTTCAAGTTCTTTTTTTTTGAGAAAATTTGTACATATCTATGTCACCCAGGCACTGTATAGTAAAAAGGTGTAAAGTAAACTGTAATACCAAAGCTAAGAAAGACCATTTTAGATAGACGTTAGACCTCCGGGTGAAGGACGCAGCTTAACGCTATGCAGTGGTTTGTACCTACTCTTCATGTTCATATAGCTTTTGGCAGTGTGCTGTAATGGCAGGCGTGTTGCTTGCCAATAGGTAGTCATGTGCTAATGCTATGTTCGTCCCTACTTTATATTAAGAACAAAATTAAAAATTGATTTGTACCTCCGACTACCTCGAATTTGATTTTTTCTACAGTATTCTACTGGCCCTTTCATTTAATACCCATATTGAGGAAAGTTGTGAACAAATATTTTATCCTTCATTTTATGAAGGTGGCCATCTTGAATCGATATTAACCAAACATAGTTAAAAACCACCGCAACGAAACTAGCTTTTAAATAAAAAAACTGCATTGAAATCAGTCCACCGGTGCCACAGACAGACAGACACACACACAGACAGACAGACATCGACGTCAAACTTATAAAACCCATCTTTTTGGTCGGGGTTGAAAAATAATGAATTAAATAAATCTAAATCCTATCTAATCCTATTAATATTATAAATTTGAAAGTTCGGATGTTCGTTGCTCAAAGACGTTGGAACGCAGCAACTGATCAGGTTTTAAATTTTGAACACAGGGATTATATTCTGGAATAGCACATAGGCTTTTACAGCTTTTTATAGCGGGAAAATTACGAGAACGAGATCTACGCGGGTAAAACCGCGACTGCGTTATTTATCCGCCAGCCCATAAAAGTCGGCAGTATATTCAGTTTGTGCATTTACGTCATAGAAAACGGCACTGTTACCTTTCTGTATGTTTTTTGCTCTCATTTCTAAAGTATTGGCGATGAGTAACGCATGTTACATTACTACAGACAAACATGAGCGGCTGTGATCGGCCGTTGTATGCACGAGATGATAGTTTTACTGCAATTTCTTCCCGGTAAATCCACTTCAGTTTTGCTCTAGTTTTGTAGTACACGGGAAAACGATGAAAATACTATTTGTAGTAAATGATTTGAAGTTGTTATTTTTATTTAATGACTTGAGCCTCCACACACACGAGGTGCACTTTGTCAGATTTTAGGACCTACAAACCGAAGTGTATTTTGAACTAATGCTTTTCGCTAAAGAGCTCGCGAAGCAATCGGCTGGGTTAATATTTGTGGGCACATGAAACTATTGTGAAGTTAAATGCTGTCCAAATCTCGGATTTGTTATTATTATCGAGTCAGAGTTTCAAGTGAGTACTTCACTCCAAACACTCGGACTGCATCAGACTGTGCATAGAGTCGCTACTGCAAACTATTTCGTATAACACCCGCGACGATGTCACTGTTTTAAATATATTTTATTTTAACAGGACCCACAAACTGTGCTGCAAGCACCCGCACAGTCAACACAAGCCCCTCAAACGGAGCGGGTAAGTACGCTACAACCTGAGGCTGAAAAAACTCGCCGGAATTTATCGCAAACTCATAGCAAGTACTCGTCAAAATCTAAAAACCCGTGACGGCTAATCCACTTAAAATTTTAATGGTGCTACAAAATAATTGCAAATTACAGATTACTATTCAACGCAAACAATGTTGAACGTCTAATTAGGCATTAATGGATTTCCTTCTATGGCTATCTTAACCAGACATTTTGCTTGCCGCTCACTATAGTAGGCGAAGTACCAACAGCGTCTCCATATCCGCCCCAACGCTACCAAATGTACGGTTCGTTCTATCTTCTTTTTGCGTCCGCAAACCACGTTCCAATTTTCCATACATTTGTTAGCGTTCACACAATGTTTTCGGAGACGATAGTGTTCGTACTTCTCCCACAGTTCTCAAGTCTAAACTTGCAATACTTCATAGTCACTAATCTATGTAATGATAACAATAATTTTCATATCTCAATATTAACAATACGCCTAACAGACGGGAGTAAAGGCGCTGGTACAGTTTGACCACGTTGTTTAGTTTACGTTTTACGTTTAGTAAGAAGTGAAATTGGATTTTATCATGTCTGATCGTATTGTAGTGATGTTGTATACAGGTTGTGTCAAATAATGTAATTAATACCAACAATAAAATATAATAAATAACATCATAAATAAATAAACTTTACTTAATTACGAGTCACAAAATATTTCCCAAAAACAAATTGAGTAAGTTCATTTATACCACATCAAAACACTATATTTGTAACTTACCTACTTCATAACATAGCTATTAATGTTCAGCATAGTTGTAAATGAACTAGCAGTCCGCCCCGGTTTCGCCCATTGTACATATTAAAGAATTTTCAAAGTTCTACATCCATTCAAGGCCATGTTTTCTACATTTAAACAAACAATTATTGCTCCACAACTTTAGTTAAAACTCAATACATATCCCAAACAAAAATTGATTGTTAGAGAACAACCATTCTCTAGCACTGTTTAGCGACGTTTTAGTGTTTATTCACTTCGGCACATCATTTATCGCGCGCTCTTGATATGAATTGTAACGAAAACTTCAATGCTTTTAGAACGAGCAAATTGATTTTTTTAAAATTTGTGTGGGAAAAATTTACGAATTTTGACAAACTGTAGAACAAAAGTTGACGTATTTAATTGTACTTAACATCCCCCTAAAAGGGTGCAGGCTGATAAACAATAACCCTATCTATGTATACGCTCAAAACTTTTGAGTGACTGCACCAAATTGGATGATTCTTTGTTTTATGTATTCTTAGGTAATAGTCGGGACCAGCTTCTTATAGCACAAAATTCAGAAAATGTTGACGAAAAAAATAATTATGGTATGAAGTTTGCCGGGTCAGGTATTATTAGTATAGATATATTTATTGATGTCCTACTTTTGTACATAATGTACATACTTACTTACTGTGTCCAAATTTTGTATAAACATTAATTTCATCTAAGAGGTCGCCACTAGTAATAAAATTAAATACGTAGTTTTCGAGATCCGACTGTTAATCCAGATTTTCAGTCCAATAATAATTAACTTATCATTATTAAGAAAAGATCCACAATTAGGTTGATTATTATTTTTTCAAATTCAAATTCGTTGGTATTAATTACATTACCTTGAAGTAATTCTTGTACCTACATGAAATCAAATTATAATCAATGCAAATTAATATTACTTATATTTGATAGAAAATAGTAAATAAAACAACAATTGTTTATATCACTTCTATGTATCAATGTTTGAATGATAAAAACAGAAAAGCTTTACAGCGTGATCAGGCACAAAACTTTCATAACGGTGAACATTTTCAGAGCTCGTTGAGAATGGACCTCGAAACGAACGGGGCCCCGGGGGATATCGAGGAGATCGAACAGATCGTCAAGACTCGCATAGTTCGTACACCTGTCAATTTCGTGTGCATGGGATTCCGATTTCCGCTCTCCATTTGCAACAGATCGATTGTGTGCACTTTTCGACCGCTGTGGTTCGCGCGTCGCGTCAGCTGACTCGCTCTCACATTTTTCTCTAAAATAACATTTAGTTTGAATGTTAGGTTTAGTGTTTTGTCACAATAACGTTTTGTCGAATTTTAAATTTGAAAACTGCTAAAAAGATAAAAGATACATTTTTTTTTTAAGTTACCATGTAGATTGGCTAATCGAAACCCAGAGATACAGACATAATTGAGGTCAGTTCACTCACTCACTCAGTTTACTCCCGGTGAGAAGTTTCTCAATTCCCTCCTCTTTATCAATCTTAGGAACGCATCCGCAAATGTTTTATAAACCGTAACCAAGAACCAGAGCGTCACACGCATTGTATAGTGAACATCCCTTCCAAGGACTTCAAACGACTTTCTTGAGATTGTCTAAATATTTTGGTCTAAATACAGTAAAGAAAGGAAAGGGTAAATAAAGTAGAGAGTAATATTGAATTTATTGAGCATATTTTTATGACCAGAAAAACAAATGGTGACTATACTCGTATATACCAGTCAAAAAAGGCTAGTCTATCGTGAAAAACGTTGTAAGTGGAGAGTGGGAATGCCGTAGTTTTTTTTTTATGGTTTTGTGTTCGTTATTGTAGACCGTCGTGTTGTGTTATCACTCGGCGCAATCGACTACTGCTTTTATATATTCTTATCAAATTGGCATAATTATGGCTTAATTATATATAAATTCCTCTTGCGTGGAATCAACTGCCGGCATTACTGTTTCCTGAGAAATGTTAACTGGAAATTTTCAAACTCATAGCGAAAAAATATTTTTTAAGTAAGTGTGCATCATCTTCGCCATCGCTTACTATTCGCCCAGTTGAGGATCAAACCTGGAACTATGTGCATTAAAAATACACATGTTTTCCCATTACATAAAGTTTGGAAACAGCTGATAATACACTGAAGAGTATGGCGCAAGTCTGTTCATAAACTAGACCTAGACAAAGCGCCTCTCTATAAGACCTGTCGCAAGCCTGCCAACACTCACAATTTTTAACAACTTTCCTTGAGCTTTTTAGGTGTCATATTACATTTTGCACGTTCCTTTTCTATGCACCTCCATTATTATGCTGCATTAGTTTAAGCCGGGTACTCACGTTCATAGTGTAACGAATACCGTTATAGTAAGACTGTTTAAAAAACACATAGATTTTGTCAAATCACTGCAATTGTACAAGGATTTGTCAACCTCTTTTGTGTAATCTGTTCTGTTAAGGATTTCATCAGTTTCATAATTTTGTCATTGCATTGCAAAATTATTAAGAACGTAATTTCTGAATGACTTATTCTTCGACGTGTTAATGGTTTTTAAATAGGTTTTCTTGAAGTATAGTATATACCTATATTAAATATGATTTTTTTAGATAATTATGGATTTTTTGTTAAGCTTGCTGGTATTGTGTTACTATTTAAGTGTCATCGCCCTTATTAACTAATAGTAGGTATAGTGTATATAATTTTATGCAGATAAGTAATAGGGAGGGACCTTCGCATTACTACACTGTGCAAATCATTGCATTCCAAAATGAAACTATAAAATTAATTTCTTAATCTAATAAATAAAACTAATTTAATCTAAGATAAAAAATATGTAGGTGCGGTTAAAGTTGCATTGTTGTGTTTATACAATGAGTACTCGGTTTGAGCTCTTCAGGTACAGCTTACTAAAATGCATTACATGGTCATTTGTTTGAATTGCTTTGTTTTGTTTGTTTTGCATGGAGCGTGTCCGCTGAACAAGTTTATCACTTATAGAGAGTGTTCAAAATTGGTGAAGACTTATTTTAATTTCATTGTTATTCTAAACTCGTGCTAAGGATGTTGTTGAAGTATCTAATTTCGAAAAACAAAAATAGTAATTTGTGCAATTATTATATTTATGAGTAACTAGAAATAAAATTACATTTTAGTTTCTATATTTTTTTAAGAATAACAGTGAAAACTATTAGTTATGAAAAATTAGTAGTTTATTATCTTTACATGTTGCCCATAAATTTTTCATTCTAGAAAATCAGCAAAGTCATTCATAGGTGATGATAATTTCAATAAATTAGATTATCGGGTTTTAAAAACAAACAAGCAATGTCGATTTACCAGTCGTTTTCACTCAGATCGCGTTGTAAACTGTGCCGTTTGATTAGGAGCAGCACGGAGCCACGCCGGCCACGTCCAAGGCCGACGGCGAAGACACCGAACAAGCGTCGAGCTCCACACAGATCACACAAGAGGACGCCGCAGCGATACTCAAGAAACGGGAGTATGTCCTCAAGGAGCTGCTCGAAACTGAGGAAATATACGTCACAGATCTACGGATCATTGTCGAAGGCTATATGCGCCATGTCTTGGTGAGAGTTGGTTAACAACCTTAATGTAGTGATGTGGTTTAAGTACTTTTGGCATCATTATTTCTGTTTGGACAATAATTGGGACCATAAATGCGATTCCCAATTATTATTAGATTAATTTCTACGGAATTCTAATTGTGTAAATACATAAAAAGGTACCTATATATTATAGTATGGTGAGGTAAAAATTACGGTTGATTAGTTGATGAAAAAAACGTAATCTTGTACTCCCTCACAAAGAAACAACAGTGTATTAAAAAGTATTTTTGAAATAAAAATACACTAATATGCACACAGCGGCAAGCATGACTTACGTGAACAATCACCCAAAATTTGCGATAACATTTTAAAAGTTGATATCTAATTGTATAAAAATTAGGCAAAAAACAATAGGTGTTTTTTAAGTTATGATATGTATGGAATACTGTTTTATGATTAAATATTCGCATTGTGTTTGGACTGTATGTTTTCTGTGATACAATGAAATTGTTTGCAAGTAGACAGTGAATAGATTCTAAGATAAGTGCGCTTCATTATTGATCGCATCATCGAACTACATAAATAGAGGTCATTATAAAAAATAGGCAATTGCAAGTGAAGTTATGTTGTTAATCGAATCCCTTTTTAGTATCAAAGTAGATACCAAAACCGTAACTTTACCAAGTGGGTGCTAAAAGATCGAGGTACTTCATAGAAATGATACGTTCTAGTTTTAACTTCAATATTATTATAAGAATTCTTGACTTAAATGCTCATTAATCTTTAAAAACAGGAGCGCCCGATGGACCCACCACAGCCCGAGGCGCTCAAGGATGGCCGCCATCGAATGATCTTCGGGAACATTGAGCTCATCTACGAATGGCACCGCGAGTAAGTACACGCGCTGATTACTTCCATCTCATTCTGTAGACATGTATAGTACCCGTCAATCAGTTTCCCCAGACTTCAATATCTGCAATAACAGCATGTCGCAAAGACAACATATTATATCAAATTTGATGTCACATGCTTTTTTTTTGCACCGATCTGAAAGATAATGCCGTTTGCGCGATTAAATGTCTACAGATTGAGATAAATACTATAAGTAAAGAATGGAAATTTAACGACATTGACTTACTAATTCAAAATGCGTTTGGTTTTCAAGGTACCATTTTCATGTTAATATTGTGTTAGGAGGCAAGCCTGAATAACTTGATGATGACGTAAATAAAGTAATATATAAATTTATCCAAGCTTTGACCTCCTCTTTTTTGTGTACTGCGATGTATATACTCAAGTTTTGTAATTCTATAAAGTGTTTTTTTATGAGTGATTACATGGGTTACCTAGCAATAAATATGACTATCATATAATATCTTTGGATTAATATACAATTTGCCTTATCATAAATCACAGTCTCATATCAAAGCTGTAATTTTATAATTTGAAAAGCTTTATTATTTTAACTATAACACGATGCATTCCAATTAAATCTGACTATGCTCACTAAAAGCATTACTAGGACTACTATCTTGACCATACATCGTAGTTCCCATAGGTTTTATAAGTACCTTGTTTATGTTATTTTTTCATTGAAATGATGAACTGCGAATGTGATAATTTAAAAGCTGATACTACGTGTTTTTTTTTTTTTGCAATAATCGTAGAAATCAATAATGATGGGTATTATTACTGTTATTCATATGGAGTTGAAATTACATTTTTAGTATCTGAATATAATATTTTTGAAAACATAAATATGTACCTTTGACGAAATTCCGTTGAATTACGTTAACGATTGAGAAATTGAGAAGGTAGTATCAGCTTTTGCTAATAGGTATGTAGGTAACTGTTATTCTGCGAATGTTTAATATTATAGTTTCATTTCCTCAACCTCAATCTCTACTGTATTATTTGAATAATGTATTTACACCCAATAGTTGAAGAGACGTAAACTAAAAGTCTACAATCAGTCCACGTTTTTTTTTTAATGTGGTCGTCAATTTTTTTGGAAAAATAATAACGGTTCCTAATTATAAATTCCAAACAAACTCGCCAAATTATACTTAACAAATAATTAAGGTTGTAATTTCTCAAATTTATTTTAGGTAATTGCTACGACACGACGTTCATAAATTTAAGTATATTGCGTATTTGATCTATTAACATATTTACACAAAAACCGTCAAAACACACAGACCTCTGAGAGGTTTAGTGGTATTCCGAAATCTGGTAGCAAATTTAGAGTAGGTATTTGAGCTAAGTTGAAAACTTGTCACATATCTCTCCTAACATCCGATACTGAACCTCCTTGTTGGGGATACGGCTGGTTGGTGAGTAGAGGAGTAAAATGAATCCCTCAAATCAATAGCATATTGCCTCAAACATATTTATTGAACAAAAAATAAACAAAAAATTAAAAGAACAAAATTTTTTAAAAATATTTACCACTGACTATCTTGTATCTGTAATTTGTGTAACATTCTAGTAATCAAGCCCTTTCATATGATACCCATATTGAGGAAATAGTGAAATAAGAAATGTGATTCGCCATTTTGTGGTGGCGGACATCTTGGATTTGATATCTGTCATAGTGTATTAGTATTCTACTAGTCAAGCCCATTCATTTGATATCCATATTGAGAGATTCTGAAAAAATATATTTGTCCACCATTTTGTGGAGGCGGCTTTTTTGCATTGATATTAATCAAGCATAGCTAAGAACTACAGCACGAAAACGATCCTTCTATTAAAAACAACCGCATCGAAATCGGTCCATCCGTTGGGATCTACGGTGCCACATACAGACATATACACACACATATAACCTGACACACAATGGGACATCGACGTTAAACTTATAACACCCCTTTTTTGGACGGGGATTAAAAAAAGGAATGGATTAATTTTGTCACCAGCCAGGTCTGCACATACGTGTTGGCGTATACCTAATAGGAGAGCTATGTGGGAAGTTTTCAGCTTGCATCAAATACCTAACCATAATTTAGTTGGACCCGATTGTAGTTACTGCCCGATGCACCAAGATTATGCTGGACGATAAGATCCTAGAGATGGCCAAGACCATCGAAGTTAACGGAAACGTCAAAGCAGGTTGGGAAAATTGGGAGGTGCCGAGAATACAGTGGGTCAACGGAGTACCAGGATGTGGAAAAACAACATGGGTGATTAGACACTTCGACGTGGACAAGGACGCCATCATCACTACAACAACTGAGGCAGCAAAAGATCTAAGAGAAAAGCTATCGCACCGAATCGGAAACCTGGTCAAAACCAGAGTGCGAACCATGGCTTCTGCTCTGGTAAATGGTTTCGGTAGTGAAAGTTTCAGTCGCCTCATGGTGGACGAAGCTCTCATGAACCATTTTGGAGACATTGTGATGGCTTCAAGACTGTCCGGTGTTGGTGAAATATTCTTCATTGGAGACGTCAATCAGTTGCCTTATATCGACAGGGAAAATCTCTTCGAAATGAGGTATCATCGCCCGAACCTGGTAACAAAGATCAGCCAGGAGTTGCTCTGCACACATCAAAACCCAATAGACGTCGCATATGCACTGAGGGAAATATACTCCTGTATGTACTCCTCAGCGTCCCGTATAAAGTCCCTAGAGCAGAGAAGATATAAGGGAGCGCAAATACCCAACACCCTACCAAACACCCTCTTCTTAGTTCACACTCAAAAAGAGAAGGAGACCCTGACAAACCAGGGTTATGGGTCAGGCACCGGGTCACGCATCCCTACCATCCATGAAGCTCAGGGACTAACATACGATTCGTAATCGTAATTAAATCCAGGCAAACATGAAGCTGCACGAGAGCATGCCTCATGCGGTAGTTGCAATCTCACGGCACACGGAGACCTTCACATACTACGCTGACGATACCGACGACGCCATCGGTCGGTTCGTGCGGCGAGCGTGGGCTGCATCACCGAAAACCATCCGCGATTTTAACCTACAGATGGCCATCAGAGACAGAAATGCGGCCGTTGTGGAGGCTCTGGGCCTCTGAAGAGACAGCTTAGGCAAATGGCAAAAGGCAATTAGGCAAACACTCGATGTCGAGTCGATTACTAGCGGAATGCCAACCGGTTGTGATCGGCTCTACAGACGAGCACTAGAATTAGATTTTAAATGTACCCAACTCACTCCTATTTTCCTCTTCTTCTCCTTATGATTCACTCATTGTGGAGTGGCTAATTTTAATTAAAAAAAAACATAATTTAGTGCCAGCCCTTGGAATAAAGTGCTGATTAAATGTGACATGATTGTAATTCATTAATATGTAGTATCAATAAAAGAGGGGGTTGGCAGGAATCGTCGAATCGCTTTTCATCTGTACCGGGTATGGAGTTGGTAATCATTAAAATAGCCTCGTATTTTCAGTGGACGTCTTTTTACAAAGCTACGGTACATATGTAGTAATAAATAGGACTACCTCATATAATATATTAGTACTAACTAATCAACAGCCTGCCAATTAGTTGCGAATCACATAGACCATTGATTGAACCGCGTAATATCCTTCGAACTAGCAATCGGAAATCACTATTGACTGCCAGCTGTAATGATTTGGGGTTGAACATACTATATCGACGACGAATATCGCGTATAGGTAATCTAGTTTTCACTCGATTAATCCAGAAGAGAGTGGTTATGTTCTTGGAGAGGATAATTCGTTTGTGGTTGCGTTTGCTCTCAGCTGGATCGATTTTATTGAATGATCGCTGAATCATCATAATATGGTAATCATACGTTATTTGTAAAACATACTATGATGGATTGTTATGTAACCAGGATAATTTTTTAGCAGCTGCAATTAAGTTTTTAAACTAAAAACGCGGATTTCTATCAAAAATTATAATAATAATCATCCACCAGCAACTTGCTCTTCGACACGGTCTTGTCGAGTCCGAGGTGCCGTACTTATAAGTACGCACCTCTGCCAGTTCTCGAGAAAGGCGGTGCGTTGTTCTAGTGGGATCGCTCTATCATCACGGGTAGGACTATGGTCGCCAATGAGCCTGATATCGTGCTGGTAGAGCGGTCTCAGCGCGGGGTTGTAATCGCCGATACCACCGTACCACAACATACCACAACAACGTACCACATGACGAGAACCTCTTAATAGCCGAGAAGGACAAGCGTAGCAAGTACCTTGACTTGGCTCATGGGATTACCGCCATGTGGGATGTTGATTCGACGATCATAGTCCCAATAGTCGTATCGTGTACACTTATTAGATAGTTATTCAAAGCTTTAAAAATAAGTACGCGATACTGTTTCAAAATGACATCTACGTAAAAAAAAAAAAAGATGGACACTTCACACACAACACTATTTGATCCCAAACTAAGCAAAGTTTGTACTATGCAAGCCAGACTTAACTGATATAATACATACATATATAGTACATATTTATCATACACCCAGACATATTTTCATCATACAATTATCTGCACTGGGTGGGAATCGAACCCATGACCCTCGGCTTCGTAGTCTGACTAACTACCACGAGGCCAGTCATATCGGTATAAATACAATGAATTCGATCCAGTGACGATCGGTAAACCGATATCATTCCATTCTTAGGCATCCCTAACGCGGTATTTTAAACTTTACAACAAGTGACATTGGCATGAAATCAAATCATGACTAATGTTACGATGAAGTAAAATAAAACGCGGGGTGCAGAAGTGTAGCGTGAGATATTCAGTTCGTGACATACGTTTTTCTGTGTTAAGCCACCGGTTGTGTCTAAAATCAGCATTGGATGATTTTGACGTAGGTACTGTCTTTGCTACGCAGAATAATTATTCCGCGCTGGAGTAAATTCCGAAATCACCGCTTGGGCTCCTCTACTATTATATACTATCTGGAATCGATCGAGAAGCGTGCCAAAAGGCTCATAGGCAAAGAAAGACATTCTAGTGCGAAAAATACTTCAAAGTCTTGAACATCGCCACAAAATTGCTAGCTTATCGGTTTTTTATCGGATACACTTCGGAGAGTGTGCAACTGATCTGCATGATCATATACCGCCTTGCCCTTTTTTCTATCATACTTCTCGTAACTCGAAGAAGCGGCACCGTTTCATGGTGGATATTCCAAAGACACGGACAAAGAGGTTTGACTCTACGTTTGTGATAAGAACGTCTAGGCTGTGGAATGAGTTGCCTGAGTGCGTTTTTCGCGATAGTTATAATCTTGGTGTCTTCAAATCGAGAGTCAATCGGTTTCTTCTAGGTAGACACGCTCCATCGTAGACCGCAACGTCGCTTAACATCAGGCGAGATGTCGGTCAAGTGTAAACATATAAAAGTAAAAAAAAAACTATACTGTATTGTGTATAACATTGGTATTGTTGCATCGATTATCACAATATATATAAAATAAATAGATAGGAATTGAGTACCGAATAATCGCAGAGCCTTGTGTTCACTAGGCAACGATTGCAGCACTACGTCGCGATCGAACTGTTGTATAGGTCCGATATTTCCTGCATATTTACGATCAGATTTGTCGCGTCAGCATGCAACGTTGTCGATATCGTGACACATTACCAACCAAATCTCTACCGCCAAACAAACTGGTTTCCCATTAGATACTATTGCTCTCCGTTAATATTGATTTCGACCGAAATTAAAGAGAGTAACAGCAACCATAACTTCGGCTCCCTGGGCCCGTATTATAACTGACACGTTTATCGTTTATATCACGTGAACTCGGGATGCTAGAGCGAGAAAGATAAAATAGACAACAAGTGTGCCAGAGCGAGTCGCACCTCATTATTTTTTTCGTCCACTGTATCTTTTGCCATTTTTGTTGTTGCCCATATTAAATTCTATTGCTTTCAACGTAAGTTTGAAAATTAGTTTCTTACGGACCAGACGGATATACGATGCACGACGCTTGGACGAGCATTTTTAAATTAATATACCTAGAGCTTTCTGCACTGGTAATACAGTCTGAATTTTTTTTTTTTTTTTATTCTTGGTATTTCTTGAATTTCTGGGAATGTTTAGCATAGTTTTAATGAGTTTTGAGATGAGAATTATTACAATGTGTTTTAAAAAATGTCTCTTTCATTGTTTGCTTTAAGGTCGACGGTTAATTTCTCGGAAGTAATAAATTATTATTTTATTTGATTTATTTGAAATTTTGAATAACATTTTACTTTGTAGCGTCATTTAGCGTCTGCATTACATTAAAAGAGTTACGTTAGAATTTTTGTTTATAGTTCTGTTGTTTACTTTTCTATAACTCTGTTTTTGTTGTATACTTATATTTTTGTTTATATTACTGTGTTTTTGTTTGAAGAGAAATGTTTCCAGAGAGACGCGTTGCGTAAAGCGCGGCAACAATTGTTGACATAATTTAAAACATTTATTAATACATATGTAACTAGGTATTAATAATTAATGTAACAATTATGTGATTTACATTGTGAGGTTAGTGTGTGTGGTTAGCGGATTATCATGCTAATATTGTACATTGATAAACATTATAAAATTCATTATTAATAAGTTAATGTTGATGTTAATTTAATGAGTGATTCGATCGTATAATGTAAGTCACGTCAAGTTTATGTCTATATAGGTAAATATCTATACATCTATGCAAAAAAATGAAACTGTAGTATTTGTATGTAATATCAAATTCACTGCTTTTTACTAAGTTCAAATGAAATCATATGCGGTACATAATAGTAATTCTAGAAACTAGGTGTTTTACTAGCTTTTATTTAGATTCACCTGTCCGATGTTTGTCTGTAATAGAATCTTACGAGTTAAATTTGTACCACTTTCCGGTTACCGATTAATCTTAAATTTGGCACACCTATGTAACTTACATGACAACGTATTAATGTGGTAATAATGTATTAATATGATAATAGAGCTAGAAGATGGCAACGTGAACTCGGTAATTAAACGGCATAACCCCATCGAGTTTGGGCTTTTCCTTTGATTCGTATTGACAAATAATTTGGTTAAGAATTTATTCTGGTCCATGGACACTAGTATCAGCCACAGCAGTCACTGTCGTGTCGCTGTGATTACTATGTTCAATTTATGTGCAATCATTTATATTTTTAATTATTAAGGTACATAATTCAAACGTTTTAATAGTTATTTTAGTTTTCTGCCGTGTGGTAGTAAGCACACACATTTTTATAAGTACTAGTATGTCTTCGCTAATAACTTCCAACTGAAAAAAATGTGGACTGATTCTAAAATGTTTTCTTTTTATTTTGTTTTATTGTCACGCTAATATCATTGTCTTGTCACTACAAGCACATTACCATAATAAGCGTTGTAGGAAGGTACTGATATCCTGATGGTCTCTGGTCTCCGCAGCAAATTCGTGGCCGATCTTCGCCTATGTGTCGAGAAACCTGAGCTCCTTGGACCGCTCTTCCAACGGTTCCTCGAAAGGAAGATGTTCCTTTATGAAAAGTACTGCCGCAACAAGCCCGTGTCCGAATACATTGTATCCGAACATGATCATTATTTCCCAAGATATACGGAATATTCTTGGACAGAAACTACAGGTGAGTTCAAACCGACGCATCGCATTGTTATATCACAAGTTAAATTTAATTAAAATAAATTCTACCTATAAAACTGCATGTTGGAAAACGACTGTGGTCTTAGATGACGCACGCTAATTTACAAGATACCTATTTATTTTGGACATTATTAAATAGTAAATACCATCATAGAAATATATTCAGGAACGCTTTTGAGCAGACTTCATTTGTAGAGCTGTCTAACTTTTCACTACTATCGTTGAAATAGATTGGTTGAATAGGTATCTTTTAATTTTTCGGGTCCAACTGGATTTCGCTCTTATATAAAGCACTTTATATATTTTTTTAATAGTAGTTTGCCTCAAGTGGCCTGTGCTGCCATACCGAATAAATATATAAACGGGTTTTTAACTTTTGTGAATTGTTTCTATAAAGTGGTATTTAGACACGTTTATATTGGTCAATTAGTCAATTAAATTTATCACAATATTTAATCATAGAACAATAAATCTTAGAATGTATTACATACATCTATAAGTATATAAATGAGAGATACATTCAGTATATTTTTGACATATTTATTTTCTCAATATATTAGAGTAGCATATAAAATTATGCAAAATGGAAGTTTTCTTTTTTTATTTCTACTATTACAGTATGCAGATTTGTGAAAGCCGAAAAGTATACGCATTTTTTTAATAAACGTGTCTGAACACGAACTTATAGTAAAGTTTTAACTGCTATCAACTTGTCTAGGAGATATTTTTGCGTTCAAGTCATGTGATAACTTTTTTTTTTGATAATTTTAATCGAAATTGTATAGTCTAGCACGCTTTAGGCCATAGCACTTTTAATTTCATCATTTCAGTGCTAAATAGTAGCAATATACAGCACCGTGCTAGCTTCACATATTTTAAACAGAAATCGATTTAATTTTCACTAATTCCATTTATTCCATAAACACGATATTATATCCCTACGTAATATATGTTAATTTTGCGACCGACGGCAAATGACTTGGAAAAATGTTTTAAATTCGAGTCTACGTCTTGATTGTCGGACATTCGATATTTGTGTGAATTAGAAACAATGTCATTATCGTGAATTCTCTGGGATTCTAGTCAATTGTAAACCGACGCAAGAGTTTTAGAGGAGGTCGCGGTACTCTGGAGCAGGTACTAAATCCTTCTAAAGTTCAGGTCACGCTGGTATCTATGATCAAAATTTTTGAAACGTGTGTCGAAAAATCGACAACATTGGAATACACTAATACTTACCAGTCGTGTTCTGAAAGTTACTGTTTTGGAGTTAGTCGATAGGATGAAACAGATTTAGACTCCACAAACAATTGATGTCCATTACGTCCAATAAGCACAGGTTTTTTGAAACTGTGTGTTAACTCATGTGCTGATATCGGCAGCTGTGTAAAGCACTTTTTAAATATTCTCAACAATTTACCTTATTCCGACAATGGAGCAAAACGTAATCATCCTTTTCGACTGGTATCGCGTGCATGCACTAGGCTTGATCACTCATCAACTCATATTTTATTATTTTATCGGGGATTATTTGTTTATTATTTTCTACACGCACACAACACATGACTGTCGTGGCTTCTATGTTGTCAGCATGCGCTGGAAGTCTCCGTTGACGTCGCGTTTTCGGAGCCTTTTTTCAGCGACTGGTGCTATAAAAGTATGTGTTTACTTTTCAGCTCGCAGATCTTTTAATCAAACCGATCCAGCGTATACAGAAATATCACCTGCTGGTCAAAAAGATTCTATCGTATTCGGAACAGGCACAATGTGCTCCCCACGTGATCGCTTCGCTTCAAGAAGCCATGACTTGTACGGACATCATCCCAAAGAACGCTAATTCTATGATGGATGTCGGTCGTCTTCAAGGGTTCACAGTAAGTTTAATTGTTTGATATTACATTTGATGCGAAACGTAATTTCTTCGGACTTATGGCTGTATCTAACAAAACGTTGCTATTTTGATTCTATAAGTGTCACATATAATCTATCAAATAAGTTTAACGTATTATTGTGTCAACAGTTTTCGATTCATATTACTATTCTACTTTTAAAGTTGTTTCTGAAATTAAGTTTCGCATCAAGTGGCTTTGTTTACTTCATACAAATTTAGACAACAATGTTGCGTAAGCGAAATCTAATTGTGTATGTGTGTAACTAATTGTATTTGCTCGAACTTGGCTGGCGTTGCTATGCGACCATGTTTTGCAAACATTCAATTGTAAAAATATTGTCATTATGTTGGTTTATCGAAAAAGGCGTTGGTCCGTTGAATTCGCGTCTGCGGACCAGGTCGCCTGTGTGTACGTTAGATTACGCCTGCATTGTTGACAGGAGAGAGATTATTATAAAATACACAGCTAACAAAGTGGTCCTCTTTACTTATAATATACGATAGCTGCATAATTCCCTGATAAAGAATTACTCATCGAACGTAATTACTTGGAAGTTATTACTTGCAATATAGCCTGCTTAATTTAGACCAAAAAAATACAAGTAAAGGTAATGGGTAGGATTGTTCTACACAGACTAGGCTAAGTCTGTGAGTGTTCAATGTATGAAATAATGGACTCGCATATCGTATTTGTACAATCTCGCAAATCACATAGTGACGTGCGTTTCAAGATTAGCCAACTATAAGTAAATAGATAAAACAACGGAAGGCCCCCTTCCTGTGCATCTGATCGATTACCGCACTTATTTATTTAAAGGCTTGTTTTTATTTGAAGAAAGGGACTTCCCTAATGCACTTTGTTTTTGGCGAATCATGATCAAGATTTAGTTTGCAGTGCAGTTCACTCAGTCCACAGATAACGTGATATTAGCTCAAACACGCGACGTCAGTCACCATTACACTAGTCACTCTACTTCTAATCCTACTGTATTATAAATGCGGTAGTGCGTGTGTGTTTGTTGCTCAATCATGTCGCAAAGGCTTAACTGATCGAGTTGAAATTTGGAACTCAGATAGTTTGTAGTCTGGAATAGCACATAGCTTTTTATCGGAGGAAAATTACAGGAACGCGTAGTCCCCACGCGGGTAAACCCGCGGGACTCTACTAGTTACTTTAAAACCCGCGACCATCTTGGATTTCAAATTTGTTATAGGATTTTACTAGTCAAGCCCTTTCATTGTATACCCATATCACAGTACAAAGACTTAATATACTATGCCCATATTGAGGGAGGCTGTGAAAAATATTTAATCCGCTCTTTTGTGGAGGTGGCTATTTTGGATTGATATTAACCAAACATAGCTAAGAACTAACACCAAAAAACTGGCTTTCAGATGAAAAAACTGCATCTAAATAAGTTCATCCGTTTGAGAGCTACGATTCTACTGACAGACAGACACTCACACACAGAGAGAGAAAGAGAGAGAGACATTGATGTCAAACTTATTACCCTCTTTTTGGCCAGGGGCTTAAAATAATAATAAAATTATCTTAAAAATGTACCTACGCCACTATCTTTACTGAGCTTTATTTTTTACCTACTTCTTGAAAGATACACATTACAACGTTTTCTTGTAGGCCACAGCGACAAATTAATCTCTTGACTGCATTAATGCAAACGTAATCGCTTATTTGCTGTGTTTTCTCTGCGCTTGTGTGTTTACATGCCGTGTCTGTTTGTTCCAGGGGAACATCACAGCCCAAGGCAAGCTGCTCCTCCAAGATACTATGTATGTCGCGGACATGACTGAACGCAGCCGAGAGAAGGAGATGCACATCTTCTTGTTCGAGCAATGCGTCATCTTCAGCGAGCCCGTCGGAAAGCGTGGCCCGTACACCAGCCCCACGTTCAATTATAGGGCTCATATACAGGTCAGTTTGAAGCTGTGATGGCTTTCCGTTGAGCGGTGATAGCTCAGTGGGCAGTGGTAACGCACGGGCAATCTAACCCTTCCAATCTGGAGATGTCTGTTTCTATCTAATTCTTAGGTTGCACTGCCCTAGAATGTTATTCCAAGTGCAAATTTACAATATTTTGACTCGATTTAAAGCTAAAGCTAAATATCTTGAATCGTGGGAGAAGTTTGAGCACTTTGTAATGGTAGTTAACCCAATTGAAAGTCAGCGTGGGTGACTATAGCAATGTAATCTATCTAAGCCAAGATACCCAAGAAATCGACAATGGGGTGCATACCGAAACTGACTCAAGTTTAGGTTGTTACGAAAAACTTCTAGGCGTCTCCTAATTGTGATTGAATCGGTTTCCGCTAGGCACTTCACCTCAGCATCATCGCTTTACATAATGCTAGAAAGGGGTCAAACGCTACTCAAAAACTACTCAAACGCTGGTCAAACTAGTAGGTACCTATTGCTTGGCGGCAGAATAATTGGCCAAGGTGTGGTACTCCCCCAGGCGGACTCTGCAAAGACCCACAAAAATACGTATTATTGTGCATTGCATGCATATTATGTCTATGATACTTAGTTGGTTTACGTAAGTATATTAAAAGTTTTAGTAAATTTACTGTACAAAAACAATTTGGGTATTGGGTAGTAAGATTGGGAAGTATACAGAAACGTAGTTTAAGAGCTATCGTGCTCTTGAGATTTGTTCAAAATGTTGGCCACATTGCCAGGTTGAATGGCAATGAGCTGATTTATAAAATGTCAGCACTTTAATTTTACGTTTTGCTTCGTTCATGTCTCTTAGACCAATTCTACTCAATGTTTGGGTGTTTGTAGCTCATCACTACTTTTTATCTCGGGAAAATAACGGGAACTACACGGGTAAAATCGCGGGGCACTGTTAGTGTGCTAATATTTTTGAGCTTCCATTCGAAGTCGTTCCAGGAATAAACTGTTTTCGTACAAAAAATAAACCGACTTCAAAACCACAAATAGGCACTGAAAAGCGAAAAATAAACTAAAATCATTATTATAAGCGCTACTCACTCATCTATTTGAATTCGGTGCCAGCCAAATCTAACAGGTAGTGGATAGATGCTACTTACCTGTGCCTACTTACCATGTGCCTACATAGCATCTATCTACTAACTTTTTGACCTGACTGGCGCCGACTTCAAATGGATGAGTGAGTATCGCTTATAATAAAGATTTTATTTTATTTTTCTCTTTTCAGTGCATGTTTGTGGTTTTGAAGTCGGTTTAATTTTTTGTACGAAAATAGTTTATTTTACCCTTTTTAGTGCAAAACTAGTTTTTATTAATCCATTTACACAATTTCGTATTGACAGGTTCGAGTTTCATAACTTTTGTGAAATCTACAACTACGTCAGCCAGAAAATTGTGCGCAAAATTTTAGTTTATGGTTCATATTTCAAAAACCACCAGACTGATTTCGATAAGATATATATGGGACCATTCGGGAAGCATACCCATCTGAACACAAAAATAAATTTTAAAATCGGTGTGGGGTTTTCGAGAAATCAGGTAACATACATAACATAGGGGTTGACTCGATAACTTATAAAATGGATTATGACACTTGCAACGTGAACGATTACTAAACATAATTTGGCATTGCTGTGACGTCTAATCAGAGTAGTATTCATATGACAATTAAATATAAATGTGATTCTATAAAAATAATAAACGATTATCATGAATTAACAAACAATAACTTCACATCAATAAATTGAATAACTTTGAGAATGTAACTTACAGCGCCATCTCGTTAGCGCCTTAGACAACACTAACAACGTAACCCATGTCAAACGTCAAAACGTTGAAACATTTTTTGGTAACGCAAATAAGTAGGTCTGCGTTTAACTGGTAACACGCATGTTGATGATCGACGTCATGATGAAGCATTCTGACTTTGAAGAGAAAAGTACCTTATTGGCCTTGATTTGCCTTTTAGGCCCGGGATTAGCGCGGTCAGTTTTATGAAACGATCAATTGTGTCAAAAAATATACAAATAAGTACGTTTGTACTATATTTATTCATTTTATTGTTGTGAGATGTAAAAAGGTTGATTGTAAAAGGCCTAGGGCGAACAGAAGGATAATTCGTCCACTGAAGTTAGTGGTCGTAAAGAAAACAATGAACTGTAATTTTGATAAAATCTACCTAAATGAACATTTAATACAACGTTTAACCAATCATCTTCAGGTGAACAAGATGGAATTGGAAGAGCTAGCCGGCCATGCTCACAACACAGGCGCCTTCGTCATAAACTCCGTCGTGACTAAAGGGGACACCCGGCCGAAGCAGTCCTATTTCTGTCGCCCTCAGAAAGAGGAGAAGCGCAGGAAGTGGTTGGAGACTATGAACAACATTCTAGAGAGTCAGCTGTCTTTCAGCGGAGCCCTGGAGAACCCGGTCGCGTATCTGCGCGAGCTTCGCGACCCAGCACAGTAAGTGTCAACAAATCGGTTAGCTCTGCTCACTGGGGAAATGCAAACAGGAGATATTCTGCGAGTACTATCACGTTCAGAATTAGATTCATGTTCTAAAGTACCTGTTTTACAACTTGATGATGACTAAGATGGTACGTCTCGATTGTATATAATAAAGCGATCAGAATGTAGATATTTTTCGATCAGTAAACGACGGTTGTACTCTACATTCGTTATTTTTCTATAAAATACATTTCATCGCTTAACATTAAAATAAACTGATATTACTACGTACCTACCTACTGATTCTGTATCTGTATCAAATCAAAGATGAACGTTTACGGCGATACTAGTATCGAGATATTCAGCCATTACGTAAACATTATATCATTGTCCGTGATCTTTTTAATGGGCCTGTTTCAGCTATTAAACTATTTTGATGGCGAAGCAATTATCCGATATTGGTTCAAGTTACGGGAAACGATGAATTCAAGAAGTCATGTTATATGACTCGTTATTTCTGTAAAGTAGTATATGTAGGTATATTAATAATATGACGTTTTTAGTTAAACTTCGACTTACTGAATCTCCTCTTTGTGTATCCTCCGTGTATGCCGAGTCCTGACGTAACGCACAAGTTATAACCGTCACGTGTTTCGCAGTTTTCAGTGAGATTTTGGTGTTCATTGACTTTAAGGCAATAGCAGTCCATGTTTGTGCATGATCGCTCTGCGGTCAATTTGTGATGATATGTCCAAACATTGGATCAAATGTAGCGATACCGTGACGGTAACTTTGAAAATAAAAGCCAAAGATTAATGAAATGTAAAGAAAAATGATTGGTGATACATGCGTTTAGTTTTGTTCCTTGTGCGCACGTTTTGGCCGGTAGATGGCGGTGCATTTTGCCCGGTGGTGGTGCTAAACGCACAATTGCCCGCTGACGCCGCTTACGTAATATATTAACGCTAGCACACATTTAATACTTAAGGTGGTTGGTAGGTTTAGCACATAAATGTGGCGATGTTTTTTAATATTACAAATAATTGTTATTTTTAAGTATCAAATGTATATTTAAGTAACCTAGAAAAAATAATTAATGGATAAATTGCTACATATATTTTAGCTTTTTTTTGAGAGTTTAAAACATGGTTTTTCTTTTGTTTGATCGTAGCTGTTCTGTTTGATTATAGCTGTTATTTTGTTAGATAACAAGTTAGATCCAGAAAATTGCATGTATTTCTATAAAAAGAGTATTAAAGCGATGTGTGCAGACTAACTCAATAAATTACGGGTAGGCATTTTGAAAATAAAGTTTAAGTAAACATTAGAAATATATCGGAATTCAAAACATCGCCACCGAAAAAAAGCTTTTTGCTGAATTCATTGTCCTAGTGTATTCAACCACGGATCTAGTACTTATATGTGTGTCGGGCTTATGTGTTTATAACACATGTATATCAGCTGCATCTAATTAACAGTAATGTAACGCGTACCCATAACACTCGCCGCTACTAAAACTACTAAGCTATTTTTGTAGCATTAGTTCACTTCGTTTGCAGATTATAACTACTAACAATTTCCTATTTAAAAGTGTGCGTAGGCCGACCTGTATCTCTAACCAAAGCGCAATCTGAATGACATAATTATATATAATGACATGGGATAGATTTTTTCTGATAAGGTTACCAATGCCAGTTGGCATGAGACGGGCTATCGCAGAATCCGCAGGGCCTTACTAATTTACACTTACTCACTACCTGTGACATAATAGTCTAACATGACAGAAATATGAATTATAATAATTCCGTGTCAAAACATTCAGATTGCGTATCGAACGGTGGTGTTTGTTTGATTAGATGTACAAGGAATGTCAAAAGTCACATATTTTTACAACTTTTTAATTATTTTTTTATTAATCTGAATTCACGCACCCTTTTAAATTACAACAATAGCAACATTAACGCATAAGATTGTTCAAGTAAGCGTTGTAACCATTCCAATTATTGTTTAACTATGGTTTTAATACTGGGTGTTTGTGATAAACTGCTGTCATTTTTGACGTTTTATTCCAAAAAACGTGTACTGTTTTTTTTTCGTATTCAATTATTTTAGTACTTAAGTACATACAATTTTAGTTTTGTGACTAAGTGCGGAAAATTTTGTATTCGAAATACACCTACGATTTAGTCAAGCATGTTATAAAATCGTTTTGTGGTCGTGAATGTGATTTGTTCAAAACATGTTAGTCGCTTAATCAAACACCTAGCAAGTATTGTCATCATTAAATAAATACGTATGATCATTGTGCATTTATTGTAAGGGTAAAATAAGTTTCAACAGTTGGTGTAAGTTACTGGTGAAAATATCGAGTCGGCATAATTTATTTGCCTAGTTGACGTGACAGTACGACCAGAGCAGTACTTAACGCTGACCAAACGTCATGCTCGTTGTGTTTGTGGATGTAGTGGCATTTCTACCGGATCTAGAGGTGATGATAAAAGGGATCAGTCTATATGACCTAGGTAGTGTTAAATATAAACTACTTAGGTCGTCATTTTACTATTTTTATTTATCTTACCCAAATAGTCAACAAACTGTATCTCTTATGGAAAACATTGCACAGGACTTAATCTCGATTGAAATTAGTTATTTGTTAATTCCCTGTCGTTTCTTTTTCGAGATTTTTTCGTGACCACGGTCTTTGTAACGCTGCCAAAACGTCAAGGTAATTAAGTAAATTAAAAAAAAATTGTGTTTTTTTCAAAATGAGTGCAAAACCTATATAATCGCGAAAGTTAGACACAACTGTACATTGAACGTCTTGTAATAAAAGGACGGCATCTTTTGTTAACTTTGGTACAATAAATGAAACAATCGTAATGCAAAGTTTTCGTTTTACACACAGAATACGCTAAACCTCGAAGATTGTGAATCGATTCCGTTCGTTTTTAAAGATGTGAATATTTTTCATAAAAATAATTATTTATATATTTTCATTTTAGTAATTAAAAAATTATACCTATTAGCTTTTCAGCATTATTGGATCAACTCCGGATGATTTTTGTAGACTGCAAGCAAACGATTTAAATCGGAAAATCTGGAGCGCTTTGAGTAAATATAATATGTCAACAAAATTAGGAATTACGTACTTAAAAGTTTTTGTGTATATGAGGCAATGTAAGAAACAATAAAGCGACTTAAATCGCATTAGGAAAATGACTTTTGAGTGTTCATTTCGTAACAATTATAAAAAAAATATATTATTGTATATATCATCTTCTTATATGTACTTATGTAGGTACTCGTAACAATAATTGGAGAATTTTCATATTCACTCCTATGTTGTAGGAAATTTAACTTCGGTGACATTGCCAAAAGTTTCACATTTTCTTAAGCTTTTTCTGGGTCCCTGTTCGAACCGTGGAAACCGAATGTGTTGCCTCATATACAATGCTTCAATATAATCTCAACCAATCTGATTATTCGACAAAAAAATGATAAACTGAAATTCAAAACTCGCATGTTGTTACATTTTACCATCCACGGTAAAATAGAACTAGGAAATTGTCCACTTAGGCTAAATATAAACACATTGGAATTGATAATGTAGATTTATTTATTTATATATTACTAGGGTTGTTATAATCTAAAAGTTAGAAGATCGTCGAGAGTGCAACGGACGTATTGATTCCAGCTAGTGATGCGATTTCGGACGGTATGTATGTAATTAAAAGCCACCGTCAATGTTATTAGCAAAAAAACAAAATGATATTAGGCTACTGCAATCTTTTGTTTTTTTGTCCCTTGGTAAAATAAGTTTTAATGTTCCTAAACTGATATCTGAAGACGAAGAGTCATAGCATGGACGGCTTTTAAATATTATTTCACCGTGGTAGAAAAGATCATCCACGGATGTTTTAGATCCAAGGCGTGTCTACCGTCTTCCAAAGATGGCATTGATATTGTTATACTGTTTCATTATTTTCGCTTGAAATTTAAGAGAGAGAGAGAGTAATGACAAACTTAGAATTGTTTTAGTCAAGTGATCTAAGGCCGTTATCTTGGATTCCATTATGCGAAAAAAACGTTCTAGAGCAATTACTATGGTATTTAGTACTCACGCTTTCACAAGGTTTCCGAATAGGGTTTCACTTTGTTTTAGGTATTTTTGTTTTGAACCTGGTCCAGAAAAAAAAAAATCAGTTAGATATAAAATAAACCCATATAAATTAAGTACCATTAATACAAACAGAAAACAAAAGAAAGCAACAATACGAATGCGACATTTTTTTTGTTATAGTAATGGAGGGCAAAACGGTACAACATATATGGTTATAGGTCCCATTTAATAATCCATTAGGTAGTTGTCGGTTCACGTCTTGTGCAACTATACAAATTTTTTATCTAACTAATTGAACATTTCTGCGTACCTATAAATAACATTTTAAAATGCGTGAAAACTCAACTTTTGTGTGGGACAACTTATCAATATCCCTCAAACGTCTATGATCAAGTTTTCGGTTGCTGAAAAGTTTATATTTTTTGTTTAAATTATATACTGTATTTTTATAGCATAGAGTCACTGGACGACCAGGGCATGTGCCTGACGTAATGGTGAACAACACGCCTGCCTATAACAATACAGTGTTACGCAGGAATAGGAACATGAGTCCAAATCATTACATAGCGCCACAAATGGCGGCCTCATTGATTTAATCTGTAATAACGAGTGGATCCACAGTAATAATCAGCTTTGCCAAAAGCTCGCGTGTTGCTAAGGCCGTCACAGATAACCCTAGTGTTATCACACAAGACTGAGGTGTTTAGGTTTTAAAAACTTAAATATCTGGTAACGCGACATACAGAGTCACACGTGACAGTACGGGTCAGAGAAATCGATAATCAAATTATGAAACCACGTGGAATCGTTTGTTGTAGTGAATGATATGTTTCGTTTATTTCACACATACCTAATAAATTATCTATATATACATATATATTGTTCAGGGTTGATTTTTCCCAGTCATTTTCGTGGTAATCGTTAAATTTTTTGTGTATAAATTTTTTACTTTTGATTATGTTTTTTTAAATGCTGTTTTTGATGAGCGTAACAGCTTTAGTGTAAGAATCCTACATAACCTTGCTGTATTCATTTATCTGACAATCACGTAATGGATAGCTGCAAAAGGTTCTCAACACACATACCTACATGTTGTTCCGTCTAGTTTTTAATGTGAAGTGTTTTTCAAATTTTTTATGTGTTGGGGATAAATGTATTTGGAATGTAAAGACTGTACAATTTTGGAGTGATGTGTACTGGTACGGTAGCGTAAGTTAAAATAAGAATAAATACAGTTAATCTTAAAAAATCATATCCCACTAATAATACGACATATCTATGTTCACCTATATGTATCATATATCCATACATATGTTTATTATATACATGTGTTTATTAAGCAGAAAGTGCCGTATTATACTCGTAATAATTGTAGTTTTTCGCAAAAAAAGACAAATCAGAAAACTTTCTTAAAAATTGGACCCTAAGTAATAGTACTCAGACACAACAAAGGGAATTAAAATATTATTTCATTCACAGTACATACATACATTTCGGTTTAGTACGACCATTCTGGGTTAACATAACAATTTTCTCTTCATAAGTTAAATCGATTATCGATTTATCTTCAGATTATTTTCGAGACATTGGTCTCTATTCAGTTTTTTAAAATTTCAACTAATAATTTTGATAAGAGTTCAAATAAAAATTAGAACGACATGAGAAATCAGGTCTATAATTGACTTTGTAGAAAAATTTACACTATCAGGTTAATAATGATTTGTGCTAAAGTGCTTATAGAAGTGGCAGAACATGACCTCAAATGACATACAGTATTTTGTTATAAGTACAATTTTTATTCCATATTTTTTTAGTAACAGTCTATCGTAACATATGATCAAAATAGGTTACGTTAATTACAATAGTGACATACGTCACATAACAAAATGTTTTATTAATCGAACAACGATATTACCTACCATTTTAATATTATGTATTGAAACTATATATTTAGTCCTCTTTATAATTGGATTTCGTTTCGTAGATCAGTGTCGTAGGATTAAGAAGTAGGCGTAATGAGGTAAAATAATTGCTTTAAATGTTAGTTGTAAGGTTTTTGAATTAAATACGCGTATTCCATAGAACTTTTTATATTCCAGTTTCTTGATTGTTTGACGTATAATTTGTGCTATTTCATGTAGGTACACTTTGCGTCGATAGTTTCACCAATTTTTTTTAAGACATGAATATTTTAGAAACTATAATTTTATTTGCCTTATTAAATTCGCTAGGAATGGATATGATACCTACTTGATAATGAAAAGTAGATATAAAACATAAATTTGATTTGACGAGCTGTAAGTCTATTACGTTAGCTGTCAGCCATTTATTGCAATATCATTGGCTGGCTCCGGCGAGAATTCCCATCACTTAACAAAATGTATTGATTATCAAAATGTTGCGTAATGTAAAAGGAACAATTGTGACTGATTTCGTACAGCTTCTGTACATCCCAGTAGAGCGCAACTGGTTTTAAGGGAAACTTGTCGTAGGTATGTATTGGTAGCACTCAAGCACTAATTGTTAGTTAAAACACATTATGACATGCCGACGAACAATGTGGTTCGGATCTTCTTCCGTACCGTCCTCGAGTATGTTGTCGTATATATTTCTGAATTGTTACACGAAATGTGTACTCCGAGCGATAAAACTAACAACAGCTTTGTGTCTTGGTATTTTCCGTGGATCCTGCCTTGGCAATCGGCAAGGTCGACTTAACGTATCTCAATATTGAGATATTTCACCAGGGTTCACTTTATGCTACTTTATTACGCACATATAGAAACTGCATTGCCAATAACCGTTTTATTATAGTTTTATTATATTGTGAAAAGTATGTACGAACTTACTCTTAGCTTGTGAAGGTGACATAAGAAGAACCTTTACAAGTGATTGATACCGTGGTCGGATCCACTTTGTATTTATTTAGATGCAAAACTAGTCCATATTCGTTTACGCTTACATATTATATCCATTATTTAAATAAAACTTTAATTAAACTTAGTAAATAACTTGTATGCTTAATCATAAATTATTATTTACATAAGTTAATGCTTTTATTTTTGTAATTGTATTTTATAACTTAAATTTTGTATAACCGACTACGTTTAAAGTATAGGTTATTAATAATTGTAAACAATGTATCTTACATTTTGACCAAAAATTGTTTAAGTCATCACTATCTTGCTTATTATTATTGTAAAAATTTGGATAATAGTATAACAAAAGGAAATTGTAAATAATACGAAACTATTACTAATATACTAATCACGATGTACTTTTATGTTATTAAAATAAAAAAATCTGTCAGTAATGCTTCTGGTTTTCTGCTTTTAGTCCTGCATGCTTTATAATGTTTGGTTTGTTTTATTTTTATTTTTGGATTTATTGGGGCGCAGCTTACTTTAGGTTGTCTGAACACACAGAAGGATTTATATAGAAAAAAAAACTATTAAGTATATATATTCTTCATAATTATAAAGATATAGGTCCGTATTTTATAGTATCCGAATTTTAATCTTGTTGTATTCGTTTTTCCGTTGGTTTCGTCTTATCATGATTCGGGTTGGAAAGATTACTTAAGTTTAAGTGATAAATATAAATAAATATTTTAAATCTAACTGATAAACTTTTGCATTTATCGTATGGTGCAGGGTTTGCTAGAGTTCTAGTATATTATTTACTAATTGGTATTGTACAAATGGCTCAACGCAAGGTACGACAATGTTCGTTCAATGCAGGCATTCATGAAGAAGCGTAGAAGGAGTTCATAAATCCCACTTCAGGTTTGTGTTGTCCATGTCTATACACATATTAAAATAGTACCTAACAATACCGACCTGATGAATGATTTCAATTAACGTATCTGATAACATACCACAGAATAAAGATATTAAGATTACCAAAATATTTGGAAAAAGAAACATGTTTGATTTTGATTATCGAAATACCTTACTGCTTCAATTTCACTGAATAATAGTGTTTGTATGTATTATATCAACTATTAGTGATAGTTTATTCTTGATCACATTTTAAACAAGGGGAATAAAACTAAGTTTTAGTTTCGGTAGTGATCCTTTAACTTTGTCTGCAATATAGGAATTAAAATAAATGAGTTATTATTATAAGGAATTTGAATGATGTATGAAAATCCTTCCGTGTGGCTTGACAATCTGCTATTAGGCTAGCACAAAGCTTGAAACACAATGCTACTAACAAAATTAACAGCTAAGTATACCTAACAGTATAACTAACAAAAGCAAAAGTCTTTTTCAATTATCGTAGGTCACGGTACAATTTTCGATCAACTAAATTCGAAAAACAAAATATGTATTTAATTAATCACATTATAGGATACGGGTAGTGTATCTCAAAACAGCGTGCAGCGTGCAAAAAAAAAACAAAAAAAACTCGTCAAATTAGCTAAAATATATTGTGACTCTTTATTGTGATTTAAACAAATAAAAATATTACAATGAAATGCTTGTGATCTCGCTCCACAAGTGGAAGCAATCTCTTCCAGGCAACCAGCATTAGGTTTGATTATTTTGGAACTACGGTGTTACAGATAGAAAAATATTTCCTCTGAACGCCCTTTAAACGTGTGTGATTAAAAATTATCTAGACATCGAAATTCCCGCAATCAATAAAATATCAGTAGAAACTAGATAGTAAATCAACATCAGAAGAGATTAAAAAATCAAATTCGGAAGTCCATGGTGAAGACTTCAATATCCTGATATTACCTACGACTTGTTAAAAAAAAGTATGCAATTGTTATTTTCTAAAGTATTAAAGATCGAAAATTGTATCGATGGGAAGCTGGCGCTCCCGTTTTGTTTTCGTTGATTTTGTTTAGTTAACTCCTGTTCCCGTCCTATAGACTGCGTAAGACAGAAAGCGTCCCTCCGTCGCTGGACGCATCGCTAGCACCGGAGCTCCGGTCTCGGTCGCAGCGGCCGCATATGAAGGCCAACACTATAAACCTGCCGACCACGGGCAGCAGCAGAGAGGAACGCACCAGGAAAGGCAGCGCGGCTACCAGCCCCACGTCGCCGCCTAGCGCTAATGTAAGTACATCATACGTAAGCTAGGTCCCACATCTAGGATCTAGGACTCGTATCTTTATGTAACTATGTAGCTTAGGCACTGGGATAATTATAGACCACCATGGTTATGTTTTGCGAGGGAGAGGACTAATACTATTACCTAACAAAAGTTCTAATAAATAAATAAAAGTGATACTATTAAGTATTGTTTTTGCTTTATCCATAATTTCGAGTCGCAATAAAACAGAGCAATGACAATGACGTAGTTACTTTATTTGACGGTAGACATGGATTTTCAGATTTTTGGCGAATCTACTATAGGTCAGCTAAATAGTGTCTCAAAGAATATAATTGATAGGAGTTAGTTTGTCTATTAAGTCAAAGTGTTTCAGATGGATACCAAACACATTCTGTATAACCTAGCTCGTGTGTAATGGATGTCTTACCAAGGCTGTGAGACTCTCGACGACTACTTATAGACTTCATATATTTTAACGGTTACTATCATGATAATCAGACTAGTTTGAGTAGGTACATTGTGATGTATGAATACCAAAAAATTATATTCTCTCATTTAGGACAAATCACTACTAGTTTTCTGAACATCTAATGGTGGTGGTGGCGTGATGATTGAATGCGTTAACTATACACTAGGGTGCACGCAATATGTAACTAACTCAAGCATTTCGAGATTTCGACACACTTTTTTGATTAAATTTACTGTGTGAATATTAGAAATAACAGCTGTCTACTATATAGAGGTTCAATTATATCATACATAATAAACTGTAGGTATTAAATAACGTATTATACAAGTATTAAAATCGTATTTATTGTAAGACAATAAGCAAAATATTCACATTTGTTGTTTCTCCCCAAAAATAGTAAAAAATTTGCACGAGGGAGAGGTAACCGCCGCCTTGACAGATCTGTTCATACAGCGATCACACATGCATTTAAGTTTATAACATTTAAATACCTATTTTAGGCCAACGTACCATTGAAGATTTTCCTGAACTGTTTTCTAGGACATAAATATATCAAAATTGACTGGTAGCTACACGGATATCGGGGTAGGTACTATTGGCAACTGTTTTCTAGTTATGGTATATTATTTAATAAATACTGAGAATGCTGGCCAGACTGCTCCGGGGCACGATTTAGGTATATTGTAAAGAAATAATAAAATAAATTGAAAACGGTAAGTTTACTAAAAAAAAATACTGGAAATAAAAGATGCGACATTTTATCCTCTACAGTAATGGTGTCCATGACTATTACCCTTAAGTGCATAGTTTCCGAGATATCTGCCAAAAAAAGTTTTTTTCAAGGTGGCGCTTGAAGCTCCTTTTGAATATGTAAGCATTTTGTAATTTTATGCTCAGTAAGTGATCCTAAGCCTTATAAAAGAAACAAATTAGATCGGAAATATTGTGCAAAATTAAATTCTATTACTGTATCCTGGCCTAATCATTTTTATTATGGAAACTAACGTGGTTATTACACATTTTAAATAAATACACGGGTAACTCACGTTTAATATAGTCAGTCCAGTCCGACTCAAGTTTCGATGGCGTCCGGCGATCTTTGTCAAGGAGAGTGCGCGCGCGTGTTCGCAGCTCGTTTGGCACTCATTATATTTTCGATTCATGCTATAAATTCTGCATGCCGCGGATGTTACTGGCATAAGCTTGTATATGTAAACTCTTTGGGCGTAAGCCTCGGATCGATCCGAGGAATTCGCGAATTTCCGTTTACCGTGTAAAATCTAAATCAAAAAGTAAAATCAAAGTTTTAGACTTAAAATGATCCCACATGTATGTATGAGCTGTACGTCGTGTTGAAACAGTCTGTATTTAATTGTATGACATCGCTATGAGTTCAACTGAACTTTAAAACACATTTAATCCAGTTTACACCAAACAAAACTCTTTATGATCTCAGCCTAAAATATGAAAATATTAAGCACCCAGTGTTACGTTGTTTTTATTATGTAAGACTTTCACTGACTTTTTTAAAGCTGTTGTTTATTATTCACTATAATTCTTGTCCCTCACGACTTCTTTCATGTAATAATGATAGAAATGAGTCGGACTTACGAAATTTCTGTATTTCTGCAGATGTGCTATTTAAGAGTTACGCGTGACCAATGCTGGCGTTTTTGTAAGCATTGCCATTCAGCGTGCTAATGCCGTCAGCATGCTAAGCACGCTTCCGACTGGCAGTGTCCTTGGGCATCTTGATTATCTTTAGTTAGACCTTCATTAGTCTAAAGATATATAATTCAGATGTGTTATGTAGGCATTAGTTTTCATAGTTCATTGTGTATTAGTTTTGTTAATAAAGGCTCTGTCCTAGTAGGTAGGTGTTATGAATATATATATATATATATATAATGTATAATTTCTGAAAATTATAGTTTCTGTACTTTTGTTATGTGTAAGTACTCGTAAGAGACCACTTCGTTGAAGCACGTTGCTACTAGATATTAGTCTTATTTTTGTTACGTAATGCATTCACTCTTATCATTATCTATAAGACGAAGCATGCTTTATCACTGCCATCTATTGCAATCTTTACTTCTTCTAATACTTTCGCCACTTCGGGAAGGAGGGGCTTCTGTTCTTCTTTTGCATGTTTTAACGCTTCTTTTTTATTTCTTTTGTTGTAGGTATGATAAACGGAATTGCATTTATAACATAGACTGTGATAGCGGGCCGACTACTCTCGCGAGAACCGTGCTAGTGTTTCGGGATAACCGCCATAAATTAAAATAAGTATAATTTATTGATTGTATATAATGTAGTATCGGATGTAAATAACGGGAGTGACGGGGGCTTGCATGCGTCGCTTGCGAGAACGAGGAGTGACGGGATGTGTGCGGGCAGGGGCTCGGCAAGCGGCCGTGGGGGCTGAAGCTGCGGCGTGGCGCGGAGGCGGGTGGCGCGGGGGGCGAGGGCGTGCTCACCGAGCTGCGCGCGCCCGAGCTGGCCGAGCCGGCGGCGGACGTGAGCGCGCCCGCCGGCGGCACGGCCGTGCTGTCGTGCCGCGCGCGCGCGCCCCGCGCCGCCGCCTGCTGGCGCAAGACCGCGCCCGAGACGCGCGCGCTGCGCCACGGCGGACGGTTCGCCATCGCGCTCGCTCCCGACGGACTCGCCACGCTCACCATCCACGCGTGTCGTGCTTCCGACGCGGGCGTCTACTGCTGCCTCGTGAGCAACGAGCTGGGCGGCGTGCAGTCGTCCGCGCGGCTCACGGTGGGCGGCGGCGCGCCCGGCGTGCCGGCCGTGCGCGCGCTGCCCGCCGGCGGCGTGGCCGTGCACTGGGACGAGCCGACGCCGGTGCACCTCGAGTACTGCCGCCTGGGCGAGGGCGAGTGGCGGCGCGCGGACGGCGCGGCCGCCGCGCACGGCACCCTGCCGCTGGACGAGCTGCCGGCGGGCCAGTACAGCTTCCGGCTGGTGTGCGCGCGCTCGGGCGCGGCGGGCGCGGCGTCGGCCGCGGCGGCGGGCGGCGGCGGCGGCGGCGCCTGGCAGCGCGACCAGTTCGCGCGCCGCTACTCCGTCGAGGAGGAACTGGGCCGCGGCCGCACCGCGCGCGTGCTCGCCGCCAGGGACACCGGCACGGGGCAACGAGTCGCGCTCAAACAGGTATTCTTATCTACCTGGTTATGTAACCACGTTTTTAAAATTAGAGCTACATCGACAGGGAGGCAAGACAAAAAAACGAACGATAACAAAATCGAAGGACACAGTTCGGTTCTGTAGCTTCAGAACTATCACGTCAATAAAAAATAAAGTCAATTACAGCATTGGATAGCCCAAAAACAAAGAATTAATTACACCAGGCGTGGTATGTGATACATCGCGCGGTGAAAGAGTTAAGCACCAACATATATTTTTGTATACGTCGAGTACGTATACAAAAAAATACTAAAGGAAATATAACAAAGCGATCGCGAATGAGACGCAGCTAGCAGCCCGTCAACAGACCGGCCAGCGCACCTAACTAGACCTTTTTGATTTTGGGAATTTCATGAAACGTAAACTAAAACTAATTAATCATAGGTATGAGTGAAAGGTATGTTTAATATGGATAAATGGAAGTTTTACTGTTGTTCCCACACCATTTCTTAGAACAAGAAGACATTTTTATTGACTAACGTTACAAAACAAAACACGTTTTTTAAACAGAAACAACAGATTGAATGCGCACAGCTCGAAGTTATAGTCACAATTAGTCTTCGTTGACCCGTCCGCGGATTGGCATTGCTCGAAATCGCCTCAGGATGACAGAATTCAGAAGTAAAACTTTACATCTCTTGGGGATATTTTTTTTTATAGTAGGTACCTGTAGAGTGACAAGCCGGACATGTACCTGATACCTGATGGTAACCAACATGCCTACTCATAATAGCACAGTGACACGTATTACAACAGGAAGAGGGCTAATCATTACCTAGCACCACACTGCGCTCGTCACCCGGAGATATAAGATGTTTTATCTCTTAGCTCAGTAATTTCTCTGGAAACATTGCCCTTCGAACCGGAACACAGTAATGTTTACTGCAGAGTACGTAACTGGCAAAGGTGTGGTAGTTCCCCAGACGGAGTCTACAAAGAGCCCGTATCATAGTAGTACAGTGTTGTTAAAAGACTATCTCAATTTCTCCCCTAATTGTTATCGCCCAAATCGGGTTTTCTATATAAAAAAAAAAACAAAATAAATTGTCATACATTCAAATACCCCTAAAACATGATTCTACGCTGCGGACCATCTCAATTTCTCTCCGAAATGTACCCGTAAATCTTCCCGAATTTCCCCCATGACTATTAAAAATTAAAACTCCCCATGTAGTGATGAGTGCAGCAGTAAGTGAAGGGTGTTGTGCCAGGTGGTGTCGGGGCGGGGCGCGGACGCGGCGCGCGAGTACCGCATCCTGTCGCGCACGGCGCACGCGGGCGTGGTGCGCGCGCTGGCGCTGTTCGCGGAGGTGCCGCGCGCGGGCGCGCACACGCTCGTGCTGGAGGCCGTGGCGGGCGGCCCGCTGCTGGACTGGGCGGCCGGCGCGCCGCACGCGTACACGCAGCGCGCCGCGGCCGCGCACACGCGCCAGCTGCTCTCCGCGCTCGACTGGCTGCACGCCAACAACGTGGCGCATCTCGACGTACGGGTACGTACCTACCTATACTGCCTGCCCATACACCGGAACATTTTATTTAGAAGTACACATAAGACTCCAAACGTCACGTCATAGCTCACATAAATATTTCTTTACTAGCTGTACCTACCCTGCCACGCTTCGCTGTGGCCCATTGTGGTGCAAAAATAGATTAAAAAAACAAACCTTGATGCGGATTATATATCATTCTAAAATTTCAGCTCGATCGGTGCAGAACTTTTTGAGTTTTTGAAGCGTACACAAACCAACATGACATTTTTATATATAGAGATGAAGTGAAAACTTATTTTGGCGCACAGTACGCAGATTTCTCTATCAAATATAAAAAACCCCTAAATAATAATTATACATTCAATTGCCCATAAAACATAACATATTACGCTGCGGACCATCTTAGTTTCTCTCCGAAATGTACCCGTAAATCTTCCCGAATTTTCCCCCATGGCTATTAAAAACCCCGAAGTTTGGCACCCTCTTTCGGTTTCGCCCGTGTAGTTTCCAAAGTTCGCCGTGTAGTATCAAATTCGGAGTTATAATTTATCACTTCTGTGGGCAGTTCCTATTACTCCAAATTTTTTTATTTTCAATATTTTTTATTACAAATAAGAATACACTTCCGAGATGGTCCCATGTGAACCAAGTCAGGACATTCTGTGAAATCGAGGGAAACCCTCAAATTTCAAAGGCACATACAAAAAAAATCACATATTCTTATAAAATGTTTCTGGAGAAATCGGTTGTAAGTAGTGTTTGTTTGTTTGGTCAGCCGGAGAACATCCTGGTAGAGCTGAGCGGGCCGACGCCGCAGCTGAAGCTGATCGACCTGGGCTCGGCGCTGGAGACGGGCGTTGCGCCGGCGTGCAGCCGCGAGGTGCTGCCGCCGGCGCCGGCGCAGCTCGAGTTCGCGCCGCCCGAGTGCGTGCTCGGCCGCCCGCCCGCGCCCGCCTGGGACGCCTGGGCCGCCGGCGTCTTCCTATACGTCTTCCTAACCGGGGTTCGTTTACTGTGCTCGTAATCATACATTTAGTAGCTGCTTTTTAAAGTGAAAACTTCTTTTGGCGCGGCACAGATGTTTCGTAAGCTGTGAATTGAATTCTAGCGTCACGCTCGGGAATGGTAAGAAATCGTCGGATAAACTCGGGACCGTGGTCATTGGCCATCTAGAAATGTAGAAATGCGTCAGCATTTCCCGTTGGTTATCTAGAAATGCATTTATTTAGATGACTCTGCTCAAGGCCACGCCCGCCGGTTTCACGTTCCGGTTTCCAAAATAAGCTATCAAATTCTGAGTTTATAAGTTTTCAGTTCTACCGGCAGTTCCATTGACTGCCAATTTTTTTTTTACTTTTCTTTCTGTTTAATACATCTAGTGATTTTCTGTTTGTTATTTGTATTCATAACCGTGGTTAGTGCCTGTTTTCTTTGACAAAGCCCTTTTACAGCTGTATTCAATTGACGATGCCCCCTTTATAGCTGCATTGTTCTTAATTGACATTGTTATTTTATCTCATTACGTACACAGATTCTTTGCCTTTTTGAAAATGTCGTTACTTTCTTCTGAATTGATGGTTCGTATAAATGAAGTGAACTGAATATATCTGCCTGACCTTAGTTAGTGTTTATATCGTTCTTACTGGCATTAGGAGATTAATGTCTATGTTTTCATTAAGTACTGCGGTTCGTTTACTTTGTTAATATTACTGGATTTACTATCATCTTTCTTTTTTTCGTCTGCATAACTGCAAAATCCTGTATACATAATTATATCTTCTTTACTGGGTTAGTGTCTGTCTTTTGACTGGGGTTAGTTTATATATCTTTCAGACTCTGGTTAGTGTTTATAAATTTGACGCATCTGTGTATGTATGTGTGTGTCTGTCTGTGGCATCGCAGCTCCCGAACGGTTGAACCGATTATGTTTTTTTTATTTGAAATGAGAATCAGCCAGAAGTGTTCTTAACTATCAATATTATTACATAACTCCCTCAATATTGGTATCAAATAAATATTATACATTTTACCTATACCCCAGACCAGAGTAATAAATAATATCAATTAATTGATACCCAAATCGGGTATTGCATAATTTATCTTGACTATTAGAAAACTATTATACACTATAGCAAAATTTCAAATACAAGATAGCCGTGAACACGAAATGTCGTATTTTTCTGTTGTTATTTATTGTTGGCATGATTAGGAAAGGAGTAGACTCTGATTTGACGAACAATAGAAACGAACGGAGGAAACGAGCGTGTTGTACTGACCCCACATAACGTACGGAAAGGGTAGGCGAATGACGATGAGTTAATTGTAACTAGACACGCTGCAGCATGTCAAGCCAAATTCAAGCAAAGGAACTGGCTAACCAGCGCCGAGTGTTCTCCTTTTTTTATTTCTGTAAATATGTGAATGTTTTGTTCCAGCTGTCTCCGTTCCTCGACGAGTCGATCGAGGAGACGACGGCGAACATCATAAAGTGCGACTACTGCTTCCCGCCGGAGCACTGGGCGGCGGTGGACGCGCGCGCGCAGGACGTCGTGCGCGCGCTGCTCGACGCGGCGCCGGCGCGACGGGCCGCGCCGCGCGACGCCATGGCGCTCCCGTGGTTCGACGAGGTCACTACACGATTACTTTACTACGTCACTTTTTAACAGACTTCAAAAAAGAAGGCTATAATCAATACGACAATCACGTTTCTTCGGAAACATCTTTTTGCGCACCACATACCTTTTTATAGATTTTCCATGGGCTGTAAATTGAGCTCAAATGTCACGTTTGTAAATGAAAGATATCGTCATAGCTACGCATTCCGCTTTCACCTACGTTGTTTCCAAAATGAGCTATCAAATTCTGAGTTATTCGTATTCACTTCTATCGGCGGTCCCTATGCCTGCCAATCATTAATTTTTATGTAGTTTTCCCGATTTCTCGAGAACGCCTGAAAGCATTTTGATTATTATCGAAACGAAGTTCCTTACGGCTTGGAAGAGATACGGATTTTGCTGCGCGACTGAATTAAAAAAAATGTGTGACTAAAACTGTAAGAAAAATGTGTAAAAACGGAATTTAATAATTCTTTTAAATTATTTATTCAATTTAATATTTTTTATACTTAATATTTTTTGGACCTACTTAAATAAAAAACAATAAGCAAAATTTAAAAACAGCAAGAAAATATATATATTTAAAAGAAAATAATAAAATGAAGCAATATTTTTTTACCAAATTGTGTTGCTTCTATTTTATCCGAAAGAACATGGTTCCTATCTGGTGTCCCATGACATCACATCTTTTCGTGATATTTTTCTTTCTACATATAAATAATTTTAGTTCAGAGAGAGGTCAGACTAGATGGAGTGACGATATACGAAAGACGTCTGGTGGCGGTTGGAAACGTAAGACCTAGGATCGGGGTGAGTGCTATATTATGGGAGAGGCCTATGTCAAGCAGTGAACGAACACAGGGTGATGATGATGATGATGATAACTTTCTTTTTTAGCATTCTGATCTGATATAACTGTAAAATTCTACATTTTAGTGTTTCATGTTTCATTTTATTTTTAACTCCCGACCAAAAAAAGGGGTGTTATAAGTTTGACGTCGATGTCTGTCTGTCTGTCTGTCTGTGTGTGTCTGTCTGTCTGTGGCACTATTGAGCTCAAACGGATGGGCTGACTTCGATGCGGTTTTTTTTATTTGACAGTTAATATCCGTGCGGATGTTCTTAGCTATGTTTGGTTAATATCGATTCAAGATAGCCGCCTCCACAAAATGGCGGACAAAATATTTCTTCACAACCTACCTCAATATGGATATCAAATGAAAGGGCTTGACTAGTAAAATACTATACACAAAAAAAAAATCAAACCCAAAATGGCCGCCACCACAAAATCGCGAATTATATTATTTTTTTCACTACTACCTCAATATGAGTATCAAACGAAAGGGCTTGACTAGTAAGATACTATACACTATAAAAAATTCTAATCCAAGATGGCCGCCACTACAAAATGGCGAAATACATTTCTTTTTTCACAACTCCCTTAATATCTGTATCAAATGAAATGGCTTGACTAGTAGAATGTTTTTCAGATAACAAATCCGAGGCAGTCGGGGGTTAATCAATTGTTTTAATTTTGTTCTTGTATATATTTTTGTAGTATATTTCGGAATTGCAAATTTTAGAGAACCAGTTAGCACCCGATGTTCATATGACTATTTCGGAGCCGCCGGGTTACAGTATTTAAACCAAATTGTATGGTGTCGAAATAAATTGTTTTTATTTTATTTGCAGGCACCACCTAGTCCGCTGTCCGCGACCCAGCTGAAGACTTTCCTAGACCGGCGGCGGCCGGCGGGCCACACGAACGCGCTGCACTCGCTGCGGTCGCCCAACGACACCTGACCTCCCCCCGCGCCGCGCCCCGCGCGCCCGCGTCTGACACGCGCCATCGACGCGCGCTCTCAGCCATTACCAAAGTCTATTCGTACGTAGCCCGACATGTATTCGCGACGTGAAATCACCATCTGTTCCCAAACGTTATGTATGCCTGTCTCATCTACAAGCACGACAGTTTCTCTGTCCAACTTGACAAGAATGTGCTTGATTTTTAACAAGCAAAAGATACTCCAAACGATTGATGAAATTGTTTGAAAGATTTTTTTTAAAGGCCTTTCTAAATCATCCGGGCTGGGTTAATCGAAGTATTACCCTATAGATCGATGAAAAAGAGTAGCAGATGTTTTGAAATACAAATATGACGTGCTTCGCTAATTGCGCTTGCAAAGAAAATGATTGTATAAAGTTTTGAGTAACCCGTGATGTGACTCAAAGTTATTACGCAACTTCTGGACATAAAAATGTATATTTGACCTTGCTCCGAAAATGTACTTGGACCCTTTTTAAAAGTCCTTTATCACTATACAAACAAATAGCACAAGGACTAAATTGATTTCTTTTTGGTCGAAATTCAGTATCGTTTTAAATTAAATAAAATCGTCTGACAGTTTGTGTATTAGCTAAATTGGCTGTCATCATTCTCTTTTATCTTTCGTACTTATTTTGACAAAGCCAGTTTTTCGTGAATTTTGTTTATGAAAGCTTCAAAAGATGTATCTTCTTAAATTATTAACGTAACTTTTTCTACAATTGTTTAAAATAAAATGATTTAATTTCATAGCGTTTTTATTATTTGTATAAACATTTATGTTTCTTGGAGCTGTTAATAGAAATATCAAAATGATTAACTGCCAACGGCCTGATAAATGTTTTTATGTAAGAGAAGTTAATGTATCCAAAAATGATTTATTTATAATGCGTACACTCGCTGTAGGATTATTTTTCTTAAGCTGTAGTTCTATGTCATTCTATAGTCAATGAGCCCACCTGTTGAGTTCGGTATTTAGTTATGTGAAAATGTATTGCGACAGTTTTAAATATATGATGACATAAGAAAATAATGAAAATAATAATAAACAAATAAACTTCATGTAATAAATATTTGCAAATAATAAATTATCGAAATACTCCGGTTACGTAACCGTTTTCGGTAGTCATTCGGAAAACGTCCGATACGGAGTCTACAATGCTTTTTCTATAATTTTGAAGCAGAGGAACAGAGAAGATAATATCCGAATCGGTAGCTTTCCGACTACGCTGAAATCATAACTACAAAGGTTTCTGAGCAATGGTTTTTTTCCCAGGCCTAGTATGTTATCGCAAAATGCGGTAACTAAAAAGTGAGTTTTATAATTCCTAGAGTGGCCGATCTTAGGAATGTGTCTGTGATTTATTCTAATAATGAAATGTTTCATGCTTATTCCTAATTTTTATCGATACTTGTTATGAACATTAAATTGTATATAGCCTTAAGTTTAGCGCGTAACTTTATCCTAATTTTTGACCAAATTGCGAAATTATAATCATTTAAGTGAAATATAACATAAATTTGGTATACTTGATTATACTATAGTATATTTTAACGGATATAGATTAAAGTAGATTAAGGTATTAGTACGCTCACATTGCGCGCTATGCCCAACACACCACGCCTTATATTATGTAGGGTATTCTGTCGAATTCGGAACACATTCAGAATGATTTCGACTAGGAAATCGCTATCTTTGCCTAATACTTTAAAAAGATTGCATTGCAAAGGCAAAATAAATCGCAAATTCCGAATGTGATCAGAAAACGGTTAAATTATCTCGTGATAGATAGTAAAGTCGTAATCATTTAAATCTTACTCTCAATGGTATTATTGCTATATGGCAAAATCATTTAAAAACATTGTCACAAGTTATACCAACTGAGTTGCTTCAATCGATTACACTTTTTCTTAATAAGAGAGTATGGCAAAACTCACTATATGCGCACCAATGTCTTAATATAATTATAATTTTAACTGTATATTATTTCAAACTGACGGAATAATTATTATTTTATAATACAAGTAATTTTACTTATTTAGTAGCCCAACTGCTATTTTTTTATTATTTTTTCAGAATTAGATAAACTGACCTCATATTGTTATGGATTTTTATTAGATTTTGCGTCATTCCTTTTCGTGTAGTTTTCTCACTCTGGCCACATTCCTGCTCTATGGATCATTTTTTCAGGGTCAAAATTATAGTCTGAAGTATGGATTAATAACATATTTTGACTATGACCTAAAATAAAACTAAATTTGTTCAATACATTTTAATTTAAAGCAACAAATTAGAAAGCAACTACTGCCCTTGTCAAATAGACTTCAGTAAACACAAAAGTAATATCTTTTACCAATTTTGTTGATATAAATTTTGAATGGCCTTTCGGACAGCTTCTGAAAGCACATTATCTAAATAAAGATTTCGTCGTTCTTTTCACATTACTACTAAAAAGAGACAGCGATAGTTTAGAATGTCCTTTTAGAATAAGGTATGTTGTAACTTTTTGTAAATGTGTCTCTTTCCGCGTCCTTGCTTTTGACTTCCACTTAATTTTATATCTTTTGTGAGTTGCTATGACCCTGTTCCAGAGATCTCTTGTAACTTTGGCATTTCGAGAGTCTGACTTAGCCGACTTTACGGAGGCTTGTCGTTAAACGTTTTATTTTCAAAGACCCATGCCGTAATTGTGGTGCTAGGTAAGTAATCGCACAAACGAACTTATTGTAAAATACTTAATATGCCACAGAAAAAAAGTACCTTTTTGAGACAGAGTAAGTTAAGTTTCATGCCAACATGTTTTAAATGTTATGTCAAAAGGTTTAGTTGTTGGAGAGTAACTATGTATTTACCATTACTTTTTAAATAAAAACCGAAGAGCCTCCCGAAGTGCCAAGTTTACACAACCTAAACATTAAGTGGGACTTGATTTCCCATGCGCTACCAGTCTTATTTTATCTTTTTAAGTAATGAGCACTGATGTAACTTAATGAATCCAATATAAATATAATTTTGTGACAATATTTTGTTTTATTGACACGTGACCCGATTTTTTCCTGTTTGTAATGATGATATATGAGCTGTAATTTGCGAATTAAAGGCCAAGCCTAAGTCTCGTGGTGTGCCACAAGTGTAATTATTTTTAGGGCTCCGAACAAAAAAACGTCACCCTAACACAAAATTTGCAATCTCTTCGTCTATTCTTTTGACTGAACGTCATTTGTCTTATATCGTCATAGAATCGATAATATGTATTAGCATCTTGCAACATGTAACACTTTCTTATGGTCTTCCTTCTGTCTGAGATCCATTGATAGAAGAGTGAATTCAGTATAGAAGTTATTGGCGTTTATGTCGCAAAACGTAAGCGACAATATTGACCTTAAGTCTATTTTTTTCGATACGGCGATTAGTGTTGTGATACGGAACCCTCAGTCAGAAAATCCAGCTCGCGCTAATCTGATTTATTTTTATGAAGGTATATTATCTTCGGACATAATTCTCGAAACGGAACAATAAAACGTGAATAGTGCGATAACTGTAATTGTAGCACGTGACGAGTTTCATTACCTACCTAATTAATTATTTTTTGTAACGAGCCTGATACCACCGCGATTATAATGTTAATACCACAGTACATGATATTTTGTTGTGTCAAAACATTTGGATATCCAAAGAAATGTGTCTCGAAATATATGTCTAATCAAGAACTGGCAAAAATGGGAGCTAATGCTGCCGTCGATCGGCCTAGGGCTGCCGAAGCCTGGTTTCCAAAATCCCCAAAATTTTAAGTAACAATACCTAAAGTTGAGGAGATATTAATCTGCAGCGCGTGGCAACTGTAACAAATTTTGGTCGTGTGTATGTTTAGTTCATCAAGAACGAGCGAGCTGCGTTTTGTTATTCCTTCACTGGTTTAGTTTCAATACAAACTTTTAAGAAGTAGTCCATTTGAAGGACTATTCAAGAACCACACACGACCACAAATATAATTATCCGTACCTAATTAGGGGAAAATACGTTCATTAAGAATCCGAACTAAGCCATAACTAAGATCGAAGTATCTGACTTATGCGTACATACATACCGAGCGCAAGCACTCTATCAAGTGTTATCGGAGTGTACTCGCTTTGCGAGCAGTGACGCGTTACGACGGCAAGTACTAGGACGCCTCGGATGGAACGGCCTCTGTTCGGGACACCTTCGCGCCGGGATATCAAGTTCGGCACTTATCTACTGTTTAGCGGAAAGAGGGCTCGGCACCCGCCGAGACGCCGTTCCGAGGTATCGGAACTCGTATACAAAATACGTGTGGTTCCCCACCATCCACCTCCTGAGACCACCTGGGTGAACCGTGGAAAGTTTTTTTTGCAACGGCGCACCTTTATCCACTTTGGTGCACCGTGGGAATTTTTTAGTTTAACAAGGTGCACCTACACCTTGCTATAACCAAATCGATCCGGTTAGGTTGCATAGGACTAGAATCCGACTCGGAGCACCACAACACCACCTAATCTTGTCGCTACTACCTCTAGACCCTAGAGTGTAGGTATATATAAAAAAATGCGGGAGCCAGAAGCTCAAAGGAGATCCTGAGTGGAGCGAGCCTTGCGAGGCCAAGCGCAGCGAAGGAGATAGGTGGCGAGTGTAGTGAGTCGGTGATCTCCATAGTAGAGCGCAGGTCGAGTATGGAGAAGCGACACTCGGGGCTGAACACATAGCTTCTGACGGGAGCCCACCCAGAGTCAAATTTCAGGAATAGACCCTAATGGGACCGGTAGGTACATATTTCTTAGGTGCACCATCACCAATATCATGTTGGGGTTTTCAAGTATTATCTGAGAGGTGAGCCGCTGTAAAAAAAAACTTTCCACGGTACACCCAGGTGAACAGCAAAATACGCGAAATGTATGTCGGCGAAAGTTACGGCTGGTCTAATCGAGAGAACGGCGATTGCCGATCCGGAAGAAAACCCTGGGTTCAAATCCCACGCGCACCACTGTCTTCTCGAAGTCATGTCCGTAATGCCGCGAACTTAAAATGGTGAAGGAAAACATCGTGAGGAAACTGACATGTACCTTGAATCTTTCCAGGTCATGTGTCATCCACCAAACCGCACTGGGCCAGCGTGGTAGATCCTTGACTCTCTCCTCTGCTCCGCGCGAGAGAACAAGGCCCCAAGTCCCAGCGGCGGGAGCTGTTAGTGGGATGTTTATGCTCATACCACTAAATTTATCTGTGTGACTTTATTAATTTTCCACTCGAAGGTAGGTAGGTACTAATTCTGACTTAAACAGAATCGGTCGTAAACAGAATAAGTCTTAACAGAATCTGTCGTAAACCGAATAAATGCAACCAACATCCCAGGTTTTTAAATTAATTAAAAATGTTTTGAAATAATTCTTCGCGACTTTTAACCTTCTATCTTTCTAAACCATTTTTACAAAAGCAACGAAAGATTGCATAGGTATCCATTGTGTGTCTTTAATCAAATAAACACATGAGACACGTCAATGTTTTCAGTGCGTTAACCTAACAAGAACTTGTGTAAAAAAGTTTAGCCAGGTCTACATCTTAAATCTCTTCGAAGTCATTTCGTAGTTGAAAAATATACATGTACGTACCTACAATATGTCTTAGGATGATTTGTAAACCGTATTTTCGCAAAAATCCTAGGAATTTTGCGAAAACACGTTTAAAATTAGATGTTAGCTAAGACATTTCTCAATCTTGCTGAAAAAATAGGAGTTTTGCAAAGACACGAGATGCTCTAGTAACACTAACATTGAATATAGAATATAGTTTACTCTGCCTGGCTAGGTATTGGGTCAAGACAATCTTTATTGCGTTACACATACATAAAGTTACAGCTGGTTTAGTTAAAGTTACGGCTGGTTTAATAAAGTTATGGCTTGTTTAGTCGGGAGAACGGCAACTGCCGATCTCGATCCCCTGGTTCGTATCCCATTTCCCGATGGTTATCGCGAGTGACTCTGTTTCTTCTAGGTAAGTACGCTCCTTCATAGACCTCGTCGTCGCTTAACATTAAGCTAGATGACCGCCAAGTAGAACCCTAGTATTATTATTGTTACAAACTGTTACGGTACGATAGTAGTTAGTTAATGTGCAAAATAACTGTTTTAGCTGTTTCTATGTATGTAAAGTAAGTATTTACAATTATACAATGTGTTTGTCTACCGGTGTCGGAGCTTGAAATGGTAAAATATATAATTAAATTTATCGACAATTAATAATTTTATTTCTTGAAAAAAGTAAAAAAAAAATTGGTTGCCTGTAAAGTCGATATACGGGCGAAAGTTTTACGTGACAACGACTTTGAGTGGTAAAATAATTTTACGGAAGGGACGCGTGCCTTTCACTTTTTATGTCTGTCTCTCTCGCTCTTAGGCGGGCTAACCATGCCCGAGTGGAAGGGACGCGTGCCTCTCACTCGCTCTCGTTGTGAGCGCATAACGTGAGCGGAGCGTAACGCAGTTTCTTGAAGTGTCACCCGGCAAACCAATTTATAAGACGTTGTCACGTCAAAATGTTGTTTCCTATTTTTTTCCTTTTATCGAAACTACATTTGCAAATGTTTAGCCACGTTTTTTGCCTATACGTTCAGCTATCTAATGATATATTTTTAATCAATATCCCCCTTACATGGTATCTAAGTTATAACTATAACTGTATACTGAATTTATCGATAAAATTAGTCATATTTTTTACCATTTCAGGCTCCGATACGGATAGACAACACATTGTACAAGTATTAATAGTAGCGCCCCGTGCTTTCACCCTCTTGGTACCCGTTCTCTAATTTTTTCCATGATAAAAAAGAGTTTATATGTTGTTCCAGATTAAGCGATCCGTAGTTTCAACCGTGTAGTTTCCGAGCCTGTTAATTTTCCGAGATACCCTATGTGTTATTCCAGACTATAATCTATCTACCAAAATCCAGTTTTCTTCAGTAATTTTTGCACAAAATAGTTGTGCAAACATCCATACATACCAATGGACGACATCAGACGACACGGTGGTCAAGACTGATGAGTCGGGCACAAGACCGCCAGAAGTGGAGAAAAGGAGAAGAGGCCTAGATACGTTCAAAACTGGACTACAATGAGGCCAAAATGATGATGATGATGATAAGTAGAATACATCAAATGTCATCAAGATCCAAAATGCATGCAATATCATCATCATCATCAGCCTGTATTCGTCCACTGCTGGACATAGGCTTCCCCTATGATACGCCACTCAGCCCGGTCCTCGGTCTTACCTACTTCTCCAACCGCCTCCAGCTGCCTTTCGAATATCGTCACTCCATCTAGTCTCAGGACGTCCTACACTACGTTTGCCGATTCGCGGTCTCCACTCCAGAACCCGTCTGCCCCAGCGGCTATCGGGTCTGCGACAGATGTGACCGGCCCACTGCCACTTCAGTTTGCTAATACGCTGAGCTATGTCAGTGACTCTAGTTCTCTGACGAATTACTTCGTTGCGGATGCAATCCCTCAGAGAAACTCCAAGCATAGCCCTTTCCATAGCTCGCTGAGCGACTTTGAGCTTACGGACCATTTTCACTGTCAGTGTCCACGTTTCAGCACCGTAGGTCATAACGGGTAAGACGCACTGGTTATACATTTTAGTCTTGAGACTTTGTGGGATGGGTGACGAGAAGACTCGACGAAGTTTTCCAAATGCTGCCCAGCCCAACTGGATTCTTCTCATAGCCTCACTCTCAATAATGCAATATCAATGCAATAATAATATAATATTAATGCAATACCACATTAATATTATAACAGCGAAAGTGTGTTTGTAAGATTTTTCCACGTAGTTAGTACATTGCCTATATTAAAACATTAGCCCGTTCGGGTTATACTTTAACCTGGAATTAATTATAGTCAGATTTATTGGCGTCAATGTTTAGGGGGGTCTTAAACAGCTTAATCCAAAAACTCGACCAAATTCGACAGGTGCGTTAGTCGCCATATTGTCGTGAAGGTCAAACCTTTTTTTAGCCATATCTCCTTTATTTTTCATTTATTTACAATAATGATGTGAACCAAAGTTGTTGAAAATTTGATTTTCTACAACTTTGGTTTTGATATTTTTTATCGTACAATCGAAATTACGGAAAAATTGCAAAACAACAAGTCAAAGTGTAATTTCGCCTGTACTTCGATTACATATTGTCGTAGAAGCGTCATGGATCTGTGTACATTGTATAAAATTGTCAATGGTACTGCTGGAGGTGAGCATTTATAAAATATTAACTTTAAAGTTCCCACACGATCTGTTCGCAAGGTTCAGCTATTTAGCTGAACACTAACCCAAAACAATGTATCTTGGAATAGTCCCTTACACATAATGTGCCGCACCTATGATAATCTGGCCGATCCAATTGATATGTTTGCTAATAGTATGAGAAGTTTTAAATCTGCTGTCAACAATCGCTTCAAATATTTTTTTTAAAATAAGTATAAGAAAGGGGAAAACACGGTGCATGTCACAATCATTGTAATTAAATGAGGCGTTTTCCGGACGCGGAGGGGCTTGTCAGAGATAGTCTAGATATTGCCAAGTGTGGTGCCACTGTTGGTTTTTGTGAAATTTCTCTAACAAAACAAAACAGTGGCGCCACCTACGGCGAAGTTGGGAACTGTCTTTGACGGGTATTTTTGCCTCTTGAAAGCGCCCCATTACCATTAACATTCAACTTACATATTATATAAGTAGAGTATGGCTATTATTGGGCACGAAGTTTAAAAAGCTGTTTTTATAAGTACTTTAAGTTTAAGATATGACTTTGTGCCTGTTGTCATTCCTAAATAAATAAATAAATTATCGAATCTGGCGAACAAAATTATAGAATTAAAATTGTAGGTCATTAAATTTCCTACGACTTTGATTTTATGATTTTTTCATGAATTTTTTCATTGAAATTAATATTTAAGCTTCTACGCAGCGACCAGGTAGCCTGGGCGGCGACGTCATCGGCATATATTACTATACTGATGTATGACTAAGTTTGAGCCTGTCGTCTTTGACGACAAAAAAAAAACTTCGATCTTTGTGTGTCTGTCTGTGTGTATGTGTGTCTGTCTGTGTGTGTGTCTGTCTAGTAGAGCTCAAGCAGATGCACTGATTTCGGTGTGGTTTTTTTATTGGAAGGTTGGTTCCGTGCAGTGGTTTTTAGCTATGTTCAGTTGATATCAATTCAAGATGGCCGCTTACACAAAATGGAGGACAACATTTTTTTTTTCACCACCTCCCTCAATATGGACTTCAAATGAAAGGGCTTGACTAGTAAGATACTATACATTATTACAAATTCCAAATCCAAGATGGCCATCGCCACGAAGTGGCGAATTACATTATTTTTCCCTACTAGGTACCTCAACATACATATGTAATGAAAGTGCTTGACTAGTAGAGTAGTAGAGTATACACTATGAAAAATTTTAAATCCAAGATGGCCGATCCCACAAAATGACTAAAAAAAATTTTGACCTTCAAGCCAATACAAATACAAAAATCTTTATTGCTGTTTGTAGGTAAGATAAGATGATACAAAACATTTTAAAAGTTGCACCATACAAACTGGCCTCTGCGAGAGGCATGCAATATGTCTGGCAAGACAATTTGTTAGTAATTTATAAATAAAAAAATAATTAAATAATAGTCAGCTGATTAAAGTCTTCTTCTTCCTCATCTTCTATTAATTTCTGGTTTTTATTTATGTCATCTGATTCTTCATCTTAGATTAATTTCTGGCTTCTATTTGGTTGTGATATATATTTGTGTGAGATAAATGTTTGGTGAGCACAATTTCGCCAACATCTTGTGTTTCATCAGGATATTGTCTTGTGTTTTTGAGTTTGATCAATATATCCATCCAGGGTCTAAGGTCTTGCATTAGTAGATCTTGCAGTTCATCCATGTGAGGAATGTCAAAGAATGTATAAAGTGTGATAAATGTATATAATCAAAAATGTCGTTAATTATAATATTCATGTAAATACTCAAAGAATATCAAAATGTAATACAGTACAAACTAATTCATCATTATACAATATATCATTATATGGTCTTATGTCAGTTGACTGTCAAATTTCATCATGGAATAATAATATCTATTGAGATATTATTATATGGCGGTAATATGGCGGTTAAAAAAGCGCAAAAAAACTGACTATAATCAATTCCAGGCTACCCCCTATTATTGAGCTAACTCGACTGGGCTGCATCCACTGTATTAAATCCCGTCAAATTTTGTGGTTGTAAAGTGGCAGATTACGCTACGAGCTACGATATCGCTCTAAGCGGTAAGGCCACCAATTAAAATGTCTGGATTATAATGTTAAGAACATAGTTTCTTTTATATTTTTTTTAATTTGTGGTTTTCATTATAGGGTTCTCGTATCTTATGTTACGCTACGGAACGTAGCTTGTTTTATTTTAGAATAAAAAGCAGATTACATTTATTATACCAACATTTTATTCAAGAAAAGTACACAGGAATATATTAATTAAACTTACATCACATACTTATGTTTAGGTTGGTGTAAGATACAAATAAGATAAAAATACCAAGTATAAAAATCGTTTATGTAAAGTGATTTGGTAAAAAAGGGAATAGGTGTATTTTGGATGGATTTTAACTCCTTTTTACAATAAATTCAAATGAACCTGTAATAAAACAGGGCGATAAATAGATATCACATACTAATTACCTATATATTATGACACGAGTACAATATAGATTAAAAGCACAAATTGTGATTAAAGTACACATATTCCATAAACTTAAAAAAAATAATTGAGAAACAATGGTACTACAGTCCTTGACCTCCATGTGTTATGGTTTTAACACCGTGACAAAATTTTAACTTTTAATCGCAAATAATAATAATTGATAACATTTGAAAATGTACCATATGAAACAGTTATTCCAATTTGGTGGGTGCCTAAGAACGAAAAAAAAACTTTTTTATCGCAAATGATATTTAGGTAACAACTTTGAAAATTTATCATGTTGTACCTAACCATTATTACAATTTCTGAATAGAATGATATAAATGAATTAATAATACGTTAATAATTAATTTACTATAAATATTTTATTCTGTTCGCAGGTATTTAAAAACATAAAACACAATACTACTTCAATTTTAAGTAAGTAGGCACACGAACCACAGATTTAAAAGAAATACTCAAGGCTTAAGGGAGACAGAAACCTCTCAAATTTTAAAGTTAAGTCAAATTGTAACAGAAAATATGGAACTTTGTGAGGTGTATCGAACCCCAAAATATTAACCTGGAGTCAATTTATGTAATACGAAGGTAATTTATTTATAACGCTTTCTATCAACTCCGTTGTCCTTATAATTGTAACAATTATTATTTATCGGACATATAAATCAGTTGATGTAAGAAAAAGATAGAAGTAGCGAACACACACACACAAGCATACTAAAAATAATATTATATTTTTCTAAGTAAACATAAATAATAATAAATTAAAAGTAGTAGTTGTATAAAATTAATTAATGTCATACTTAAAACTAACATTATTGCGCCTTTTACGAAAAAAATAATACGGTCAGATAGTTCGGTAAAAACCGGGGCTCAACAGTTTTTGATTATATTACTATTTTAGGGTGTGTAGGTACTTTTACAGTTAAGATTGACGACGCTTCTGTATTGCAGTTAAAACATATCAAGAATATTTTCCTTTTGCGTTTATTCGAAATTTATACGTATTTGTGTATTCTTTAATTAATTGCGTTACTAACGACTGATAAGCTACAATGAACTAAAATCCACGGCCCCTGTGTGGAATAAAAGTTCAAAAAAGATATACAAGGTTACACATAACGTTTGTAGGTACTAAGCTGACAGTGCCGTGTGTTATTATGAACAAATCTTACTACGAGGTAAAACGTGACAGCTCGAAAAATTTATCTTTTTTAATAAAATACGTTTGAATTAGGTAAAATGTTAACCCCTAATTTTTCAAACCCCATCAAGCAGTCTGTACCAAAGTAATGTTGTTCGGAATACTATCCTTTGGACTTAGTTCATACGTTATGTGTATCCCTACATTATTACTACATACTAAACACATCATCACATTATGAAGAAAATAGCTAAGCTTTATGAAGAAATTCAATAAATTTGATATTCTACCATTTTATCTTGGCAATTCAGATCATCATAAAATTAATGGTTTCAAATCGCTATAAAAATATTATCTAAGCTAGATCATGTTAGATACGGTGCTTTATACTTTATAAATTTTAAGAATAATACAATGTTTTATAATAAATGTTTTACTTCCATTACTATATTTTTTGTATAAAAATTTCGTGTCACGTTGTTTGTCCGCGATTAACTTCTAAACTAGGTACTTTACCTTTACCGATTTCAATTAAATTTACCATACTGTATGCAGTTTTAAGGGCCAACATAGGCTATTATTTACCGCAGGAAAGCAACTGCCATCGCGGCTACGCAAAAAAACTAAAATCGCGGTGCACTACTAAACTCGACATATTGTATTACTATTGGTGAACCCTCAGGGAACACATATATACAACGGTGCAATTATTTTTGATATCGGTACAATACTTCCTGAGATCAGCGCGTGTAAACAAAAAACCTCTTGTATAAATTAGCTAACCCCGCATACATTGTTCCATATCGTCAACCAAAGGAAATGTTAAAGTGATGCGACGCTACAAACATGTAGGTAAGTGACTTCACTTCAATGAACAACGGTTACATTATTTTGAAACGTTGTACATAGAGTTGTTCCTGCCCCCGCAGGAAGGTGAAATCGGAAGAGCACGACAACGAATACCGTGTCACGTTATTTTTATATAACAGTTCTTATTATGTTAAAATAAATATATTTATTATAAAATATATAGATCAGTACTATTGTTATACATTCTCTGATTCACTCTCAAATTAGTGTAGATCTTAAGAGTGGATATATAATATAATTATGTGTAAATGTTTTATGAAGTTGTAAAACTTATCTTGACAGTAGTAAAGGACAAAAAGATTTGATTGGTAATAAAACACATAAGTATAGCACGTGTTAATCACTCGACGATTGCGTGAGAATACTAAAACAATAAATAGCTTAAATCATGATACCATAAACTAACATTGACTACGTAGCTCTTCACTGGTGACTCTACGTCACTCGGGCAAGTGAAAACCAAACCAAAACCTTACTAGTAGGCGAAGCATGGAGACGAATGTATTAACGTTAGATAAATAGTTGTAGATGTACGAAAAATATGTACGTCTGCATTTTACAACCATAACACGTTCATACTTTGCTCACTGGATCAGTAAATTCAACACGCTAAACGTGATCTAGTACGATATGACATGACCTACGGTTCTATGATTAGGTAAAGGTATCATATCATACCAGAACTCATCAAAAGATTTGGAATGGTTTCATATTAAGGTAAGTACAAACTGTTGTTTACCTTCCTGCTTAAATCAATCCAGATGAACGAATAAGCAGTGTTTTCCCAATAGTGAACTTATCGTGCAAAAGAAAAGTAAAGTAAATCAAAATTGTTCTTTCGGATCGTATTTCATTGATACGTTTATGAATGACATATTTTATACTAAAACACAGACTAAGTAGAGATGTAGTAAAATATGGGTGAAAAAATATGTCAGATTATTAATAACATTGACGGATGCTTGTCGAAGTTCTCTGACAAAATGAAATGTTAACGATACCAGTGGCGCAATTAAGAAGTACTTGTAGAAGTTTCAGAGTTTCACGGCTTTTTTCTTTCAGGTTTGTGAAATTACCTGATTTGATAAAAAACAAAATTAACTGCAAATAAGCATGTGCTTATTGATACTACGCAACCCAATAAAATTCGTCTTCGCTTCAATTTTCAATATTTTCTTTGGCACGGCGTTTATTCGTTCAAAAGGTGCTTTCAATATTTTGCCCGAGCTACAAACCCTTCCTCTGTTTCCGATTCACTGCCATATAGTTATAATTTCACGCCCGATTGGATCTCGTAGAGAGTCTGGGCGGACTTCAGTAGGGCTGCCTCCTCGCAGTCGGATAGGGGCATCTGCAGAATATCGCATACTCCATGAGCGCCCAGCGAGCACGGCAGGGACAGGAAAACATCTTCATTGATGCCGTGATGACCCTGTGTAAATGATTTGAACATTGAAGATTGATGAAGAGGATCATACATTTTGTAAGTAGTTCAAGAATCGTAGCGTAAGAAGTTAGAATAATCATTGTACTCGTATTGTGTGTATTGTGAAAATGAGTACACGTTTTAAATTATGTTCTGGAGTTGTAGAATAGAACAGTATAACTTAAATATAATTAATCTTGTAATAGTGCTTGGTAAACACCTTTGTAAATGATAATGACCAGTTAAATGATTAATACTCATAATTAAATTGACAGTATAAATATGTTTGGTCGTTTAGCAAACTCCTAATTCTTCAAGACATGTTTTCCTAAACATCTACTTAATTTAAAAAAAACCACAATAAATATGAAAAGAGACGACGTCACATTATTCGATACATTCTTCTGAGTTCGATACGTTCGATACACTGATTTTGAAATGTCAATCATGACACAAAATAGTTAAGGGATCAAAAATATCACTCACCCTAGCACTGGTAGTGACTGGGTGCACAGCGTAAGAGTTGGTGAGGATGGATTTCGACAGCTCCGACAGCGAGAGGCCTATGGCCCAAGAGGTGTACCCCTTAGCCTTGATGACTTTGTAGGCGGCTTGGATGACTTCTGTGTGTATTGTGTGCCAATTTTCATGGTCGCCAGGGGTACCGATATTGGTCTGAAGATCACTGAGGCGAACGCCTGCCACGTTCACACCGGACCAAACGGGAACTGAAAGCAAAATATCAGTCATGAGTACTCCAAGCCTTGACATTGTAGGTGAAATTATGTCAGTCTGCAATTGATATGCGTATCTAAACGTCAGTGGTCGAGGAAACATACCGCTGGTATCTCCATGCTCGCCGATGATGTATCCGTTGCACGAAGAAGGCGCAATTCCAAGCCGGTCGGCCAAAAGGAAGCGGAAACGAGCCGAGTCCAGGTTGGTACCCGATCCAATTACGCGGCTCAGGGGAAGTCCAGAGATCTTCCACGTCACGTACGTCATCACATCGCAAGGATTAGTGGCAATGATGAATGTGGTATCGGGACTGTATCTCAGCAACTGAACAAAAATAAATTAACGTCAAATTGTACAAAATATAACTGTGAAGAAAAATAAACAGAGCTCTAATACAAGTCAAGGCAGTACTTTTCGAGTTTACTTCATACAATTATTGTATCTTTTTGTTTCGTCACTCAAATTTCATAATACAAATATGTTTCTCGTACCTTGGGGATGAGTTCCTTGAGGACGTCAGTGTTCCTCTGCACAAGGTCGAGGCGCGTCTCTCCTTGCTTTTGGCGCACGCCAGCTGTCACGATGCAGATCTTGGAGCCAGCCGTGATGCTGTAATCTGGGGACAAAGAGACCGAGAAACTATGTAAACAAAAGTTCCATTAAATAGCATGCAATGCAAGATAATTGAAAAAAGTTAACCAATATATTATTTTTTAAAATTTAACAAACTTAAGCAGACCTAGAGCTGTACAAAAAATACTATTTTCATCCCACCAGCTCGGAAAGAGTACTTTTGCTCCTCGATATCAGGGCGCAAAAGTCGTTTTTACCCTCTAGAGGTTAAAGTAAATTCGAATTTAGAACATCATGTGTACTGAGGTTTTGAATTCAAAACATAATTCAACCTATTTATTTCTACCTCTTTGGTGCCGAATGCATCATACATTTTTTTTATATGTTAAAAACTCAGACTCGGAACCTCCTTGATGTACTTACTTTTTTTTAATTTGCTTAGCGCGAAAACATTAAAAAATTTGCATTTAGTCATTTCCTCGCTGAGGTGGAATGAAAAGTTACGTGTTGCACTAGAGTGCAAAGATTTTTCACCTTGTGCTCTTTTGATTCCCTTGCTACGCTCAGGATTCTAATTTTGAATCACTCGCTGCGCTCGTGATTCAATTTTAGAATCCTTCGCTTGCTCGGTCATCAAAATTGAGCACGTGGTTAAAAATCAACTTTGCACTCTTGTATAACAAATAACTATTAAATTCTTGCTGCTTCCAGAACTGACCTTAATCTTCCCTCTGATTCAGATTTAGATTCTTTATTGGCAGTACAAAGTAAAACTTGTTTAAAGTCCTCAATCTATCAAGTTAGAAGGCAACTCTAGGATGTAGTGATTTAAGATGATTTTGGGCATGAATAGTTACCTATGTTAGACGATCCTACTGTTATTTGAAATGCGGAAATTTTAATGTAAACTTCTTACTCTTTCATGAAATTTGATCCATAGATAATAGATAATATAGATAATAATAAATAGTCTGGGAAAATACATAAATTACTTTTAATCCCAGGAAAATAACGGGAAACACGAAAGTAACTTAATGTCCACAGCAATCTTCCCCTGTGCCCCCCCCTATCATTACGAGAACGATACAGAATAAATAAAAAAATAATTTTAAAACCCTTGGAATTTAAAATTGCTTTAACTTTCAGGTGTTTTTTTTTCTCGGTCTTCTCTACTACTATTATTACACCATGATATGTTGTGGTAAGCTGTCAACTGACCTGTGCTGGCCTGGATTTTGGGGTGGTTGAGGAAAGCGGACCCGTGCTGCAGGTCCAACAGTTCTCCCCTCAGTTTTTCCTCACACATGTCCACCATCGCTATGTTGTTCGTCACATTCTGCAAACAAAAACAACAGTTAAATTTCGTGTGTTCAGAAACAAAATTTTCGTCGTGTAGGAATTCTATTAGAGTTTAATTTATATAAAGGCAATTTGAAGCTAGGACTAGTCGGGAGAACGGCAACTGCCAATCCAGGGCCCCTGGTACGACACAACAACTTGTAGCGCCAATGTTTCCTTTTGTAACATTTCGCTAACTAAATAAAACATGGGCGCTACTTATGGCGAAATTAGGAACTATATATGATAGGTCTATATTCTATATGCATCTTGAAATAGCATCATTCAATAGATGACCTCCACTGCTTACGTACGCTTTGATCAGAATTGGGTATAACGCATTTTTTACATTACTCTCTTCTTAGTAATGTTAAAAATGCGTTACCTAGACGGGGACGAAAAAGTGATTTTGGGTCCACAAGAGGGTGAAATCAATAACTTAAACAAATTGTTTCCTATTGAGTAACGCTAACAAATATAAGCTTTCTATAGGCTCATTGTGAACTAGCCACCAATAATTTAGAGAGGAACGTCTAATAATATTTATTTATTATCTAGCTAGGATTTGATTGCCATAGATAGCCATTAATCAAAACATGAAACATCTGAAAACTTTGTTTTGAAGTCGATTATATATATTTTTTAATTTGATATTATTGTATAGGTAAACATAAAAAACAAAAAAATCAACAAATTGTAATTGTATTACAATGTTAGATAAATAGGTGTATGGTATGTTCTGTCTCGTAAGGATTGTTTAATAATATGCAATACGCGATCGCTTAAATGATAGATAGTGAGGTATAAGTAACAAAACTATAAATATTAAAATACGAAATTAAACTCGTGCAACAATGGCCTTACATCATCTGCTAATCGTTCAGATGGCCTACCGACCTGCTATAAACCATGTTTTTATTAAGATAATAATAAATGATACAACATAAAACGTGAAAGAAATTAAATGAAATCATGCCAAGTAAGAGATAGGCAGATGACATGATAATAATTCGTAATGTGGCTAAAATGACCGCGTATTTAATTATCATAATTATTAAACAGTATCATTCCTATCATTGTTTACGGTGAGTAATAAGTTTTTAACAAGTCATGAGTTGAAGAGTTGGATGTCGAAGTTTTGAACAAATTAGAGGATGCCTACTTGCAAGATTTTTTTTTAAATAAGTAATAGGTAAGAATGTATGGATGTAGGTATGTTTGATACTCTTTCACGCAAAAACTACTGAAGGGGTTTTGATGAAATATTACGCAAATGGTTTTGGGAGAGACGATCTTCTTAGCATTCCATGGATTCATCGTGCGGGTGCCGGGTCCATCGTGTGACAGAGAGAGAAAACTCGAGTAGATCTCGTACATTTCACAGTTTTTGACGTACATCAACACTCACCTTCACTACTCGTTTTTCTCTCCCTGCCCAGCCAAATCTGATATGAGCCTACTAGTGCAGCTTTAGATACTCGTTCTAGTATAGAACTTACTGCACTTCTGGAGTGTAAGCCAAGTAATAAATAGCTTATGTACTGTTCCAAATTTGGTCTTTTTTCAACATAATGTATACTATTTGGGGAAGGGAGAGGTCATGTCAGTGACTCCCCCCTTCCCCTCGGACCGCGCCTGTAACATGTATAAATATAGATAACCCTACGCTCCGCTCAGGTTGAGTAATTAAAGATGAAATTTTTATACCCGAAAAGAATTGGATGTTGAACTGCGGGTTATATCAACAAACAATTAATTTTATCGAACTGTCTCGCGATACTCGAGTCATTAAGTAATGCTGACACGTGTGTACAATTTTGTTTCGTCTGTGGGAATCTAACAACTTTTAATTTAAAAACTTCACTTCAACTTCATTTTAGCTCGTTTGTTGAAATGTCAAAAGTTACGATATTTATATTGAACATTTCGTTCAAAAAGTTTATTAGGTTTTGCCTTAATCAATGATCAGAGATTTTTATGATAAACTGTAACAATTTTAGTGAGGTTTTTGAAACAGGAGCTTCTTAATTCACTTTCACCATTCTAGAGATAAATTGTAAATAAAATTGCACATATGTTGTTAGGTTCTGTACTTAGACATTACGATCACATCAGTACTAGGTATTTGTGGGTAATTTTTTTGGTAATTTATTTAAAGCCGTCGTGGTTTAATAAAATGTTTATCTTTTCAGTTCGCGTAAGGCAAAATTTTTATGAATCGATACTGTTGCTATGGTCTAATTATTATTATAGTAGGTACTTATATTAAGCTTCTGATTATAATTGAATGTATATATATTTCTGATTATGATATAATTTAATGCGGTTATTTTAATGAATTTGCTAAAATGGTTTGTACCACAATAAAACTAGGGCTATTATTAAAGTAGGTTTATCTGTTTTATAGCTGATATCAAATCCGAAGAGCTTAAATCAGCTGTCGTCCTTATCGGAGTCGAAGAGGACGTTGATAAATAATATAACGGAATAATGGAAACATACTTTCTAACACGTGCGATACGATCCGGAAATCATCAAATCATATATATCAAATCATATATTACATATACATGCATACATGCATAGCTAAAATAGCTAGCTAAACTTCTAACAGTAGCAACGTTAAACTCTACCTACTAAAAATTATCGCACCGAAATCAGTATAAAATAAAACGGAACACATTCAAGCTTCTTCGAACTGGAGTCGAAGTCGTAACATTCCTCATTCGATTTTTTTTTCGTTAACTTTTTTTGACTCACGCCATTTTATCGCTCAACTATTTGAAAAAACAATAACTGAACTCTTTAACTGAAGTTATTGTTTTTTTTTATCCCATTTCCCAGATAAAAAGGGAAGATTGAAACACTGTGGCTTTGGATCGGAAAAAGAGGAAGCAAACGGAACAATATACGAGTATTTACATAGACTGAGATAATAATAATAACTGAAAACTAATGAACGCATGTTAGATAATACTTCAGTACATCAGATGAGGATATCACGGGATGCGTAACGAACGTCAGTGATGTCACACCGTCACGGAATTTTTTATTCCGTAACACAATCAATGATTATTTTCATACATAAGGATTCCATGAACAAGTTACAACTACTGATAAATAACATTTGTCCCTACCATTTGCGTTAACAGTTTTTGGTCTCAGATAAACGATTCTAAAATTTGCCATAACTTGAAAATTACAAAAATACAGTTGCAAACGCAAATTTTATATTATGTTTAAGCAAGTATGAATTCCCCAATATGCATTTTTTTCTTTTAATCTTTTAATTTTTCCTCGGAATGTTTATTTAACTTAGTCCACCATCAATGTGACCAGCACATTGAAAAAGTAATAAATTAATGTAAAAGAAGGAAATAAGTAGTTCGAAATAAATCTCTATTTATAAAATGTTATGTTGGTTTGTGTACGCTTCAGAAACTCAAAAAGTTCAGCACCGATCGAGCTGAAATTTTAGAATGATACTAGCGGCCCGCCCCGGCTTCGCCCGTGGTACATATATATAACCTACAGCATTCAAGGATTACGAACATATGAAAGAACGGTGAACGATTTTTTTTAATCGGTCCTTTAGTTCCCGAGATTAGCGTGTTCAAACTACATATATGCTATAGGCTACTTTTGATCCCCAAATTATCGTGCTGTTTACTGGGTCATAAGTGACACCTGTAGACATCTGGCGGGGATAACTAATTAAATGACAATTGATCAGTTTTCGACCGGAGAGGAAAAATGATTAAATTACTAAAATGGCTATTAAAAAATAAGGGTTGATCGTAGAAGGTTGAAAATTGTGGATTGTATGTATTTTTTATGTTGTATCATAAAAAATAGAAATTAAAATTTTGTCTAAAAATAAAAATAAAATTTTGGGGTGGACTACCCTAACATTTAGGGGATGAAAAATAGATGTTGGCCGATTCTCATAGATACCGGATAAGACAAAAAAAATTGCATCAAAATCGGTCAAGCCGTTTCGGAGGAGTACGGCAACGAAAACTGTGACACGAGAATTTTATATATTAGATATAATCCGCATCAAGGATTGTTTTATCTCATTATTGCATCACAATGTGCCGCAGCGAAGCGTGGCAGGGTACAGCTAGTAAAAATAAATCCCGAAAAATAATTTTCGAAAAACTTACTAACGCCTGCCCTTAAAACGACCCTTTGCAGAAATGTGTCATTGAAATAAGGACCATACGATAACACCATCGCGGGAAATTTTTAAGATTTCGCAACAGCTATAATTCTATAATTTAAGATTAAATTTTAGCAATATAATTTATAATTCGGAACTTACTTGAGTGAGCAATGAAAACACGCAGGCCATGCCGACCTGCCCCACTCCGACTACCGTGATCTTCGAGGAGTTGTCATCATTCTTCTCCTGTACTGGCTGCAGCAGCTTTTGAAGCGTTGCCATTCTTGCTAGAAAGTCAAACAGAGCCCTTGAGTCCAAGTACTTTGTGCAACCACATCGCCGCACACTACGAAGGTTTAAAAAACACGCGCCACAATACACCCATTCGCGTTAAAATAAATTTCTTTACGATTTAAAATCAAAATGTCTACTTCTCAGATTAAATAATCTGAGAAAAGTGATTAAATCTTGTATGCTAAAAAAATATTTTGCAATTCACAGAATAATCTCGTTGAAGACAGTTTCCCAGTACTATAGGTGTTGGGTTATACGGTGGACTAAACGAACAAATGTCCGTATCACCTTCATTGCACCACTTGTGAGTCATGGACATCACTATTCACATGTTTTAGACGCCGATTGAACAGTTAGCACCTTCTCGGAAACAAGTGCTAAGAGTATACGAAAATTGCGAAATACTAATTTGGTCACGAAATGAATTGTTTCATAATGAGTATCATAAATTTTTATGGAGGTATAATGAAGGGAGGAGCAGGAATGCGCCCTATCGTAAGCTTCATGCCTGCCCATAACAGCACAGTGCCAACTTTTTATATTTGATAATCGCGGCCCACCACCGCACCACACTCGTCACCCAGGTATATAAGATTATTTATCCAGCTCTGTAATTTATCTGGAAACATGACCCTTCATACCAGAATACCCAGCAATTCTTGCACTTTACTGCTTGGCGGTACAATAACTATAATAAGGGTGGAGGTTGCTCAAAGCAAACTATGACAATAATCCTACAAAATTATTTTTAGTCATAGGACTCCTTGCAGAGTTCCCCCTGGGGAAATACCACACCATTCATGTGCAAACATCACTGTTCCCGTTAGACAGGCAACATTTCCAGATGAATGACCGGAGTGTCTACCGCCTAACTCCGCTCTCTCTTTTCTTTCCGCTTGAAATGATAGAGACCGCAATAGCAAAGCGAAAGCAGATTTCGTTCGGCGGTAGAAGGTCGGGCATAGAGATAAATCTTTCAATCTCTGGATGACAATTGCAGTGCAGCGCTAGGTATTGATTTGTAGGTACCTACTCTTCATGTTCCAATAGCTGCCGTTACACTGACTACTGTGACGGGTAGTCGTGTCGTTTGCCATCAGCCACATGTTCTGCTATACTACAAAAAATAATTTAGTATTCGTCTGCGGGTGTGGCGCAGATTATACGTACTAACCTCAATACACGATCAATTTTTTTTATTTAATTCGACGTTTGGATCGGGCTTAGCTACTAATACAAGGATTTTGTTATTACGTACCATTATTTTAGATTTGATTTCGCGATTTCAGATTTGATTCCCGCTGACAAGATAGATAAAAATAATGAATACAAATTTACACGTTTTGTGTTTTGGTTTAACTGCTCAGCTTTATTATGAAATTAATATTTACAATAATTTGAATATACAATATTTAACATATATATATATATATATATTTGTGTACATATTATAAATAAATACATAAATAATTTTAATTAAATTTTGTTGACACGTAAATTCTATTTGAATTTGCTAAACAAATTCCCCATATTGTGTTAATATACTTAACTGGTTTTACTCAAGTCGCATTTAACTACTTTTAATTTTTAGTATTATTTACAAATATTAAAAACGAAAACAAATTGCAAACATTTTCAATTTGTAAAGAAACAACCAGAAAAATTATTTCGGCTTTACTGCACTCATCCAATTATATGATTTAAAAAAAAATCCATTTCGGTTTACCTAGCAAAATCACGGGCAAATCACCATAAGTTTCCAAAAACAATAATAACATTAGAAATAAAAATTGTTAGTTGAAAAATCCGGAAAAGTGTGGTAACTATAAATTAAAAATAAAATAAAATCTAAGTCACATAAAAATGCCATGATAATCGAAAATCGAAGTAAAAATCGAAGTGTCAAAAAATAAACAGATCCAAAATCTAACTCACTGTCTTTACGTCCGTAAAATCCGTTGCCGTTGACTCCATGGCCGTTTACTCCAAAACCATTGACACGGCCGTTGACGTGACCATTGGCATGGCCATTAACATGACCGTTAGCATGGCCGTTCATTTTTCCAAATGAATTACCGTTGACAAGACTGCCGTTCATTATGCCGAATTAAAAATAAAAATAACTTTCGACTTTTTTCGAGGTAATTACACTAGACAGGTGCTTCGTGCGTCTGTGTGGGGAGCCAATGAATGAATGGTCGGCTGGGAACGGCCGGTCTACATTATAGGGTTGAGATGCGTTCGGTGCGGCACGTAGCGTGCGCCGGAGTGGGGGAAGCGTGACGTATTGACGAAACTTGGCCGTGACTTTGTACAGAAAGCTATCACGCAGCCAAAACTTTACGATAGCAAATTGGATCATTTTTGTACTACCGACCTTTTCCGGGGTCGCACGTGATTTCATCATCTAAAAATATCAATCATTTGCTGCGACCCGCAGTTCCTTAACATTATTTTACTTCAACGGGATATAACTATCTTTAATATCATTCAAATCTGTTGAACTGAAACAGGTATACGTGGTAATAAATACACCTTTTTTATAGTTTAGAGTGACGAGACGAGCAGGACGTTTGCCTGATGGTAAGCAACATGCCTGCCACATAACAGCACAGTGACACGCAGCTATTGGAACATGAAGAGTCCAAATCATTACCTAGTACTGTGCTCGTCACCTAAAGATATAAGATGTTTTATCTCTATGCCCTGTAATTTACCACATTTACAAACAATAAGCTTTTGCACTTATAATATTAGTGTAATAGACATGATACTAGTTTTGGTTGTTTAATGCACTCAGGTCTGCGTTTGTCCACCAACTGTCTGATGACAAGCGATTTTCACTCCGTTTTTTGACGTGAAATAATTTAAATAAGTAAGTACTAAAATATTACATTATTATTACAATATAATATACAAATATTTATTAACAGAAATGTTTTGTAGAAAGTACATATTTACAATACATTTCATTGATTGATGAATTAATGATAAAATCATACCCCTAAAGAGAGCGCTTGCATCATAGACCATTGATTTACATTCAGTAAGTTAGGTATCAAGTCAATTCTAATATTTACGATTGTATTTAAAAAAGTTATCCCTTCTAAGTTATTTTGACGATCAAATGTCAGAAATTGATTGCTCTGTAACGTGAAGATTTTTTGAATCCTGGAATACCATCAGGCACATGTCCTGTTCGTATCGCCACTTTTTATTTTAAAAATAATAATTATGGAATGCATTTTTAAACGGGTAATAACGTACCATCATGTTAGTTGAGTTCATGTCTAACACAGTTATAAATAACCCATTTTATAACCCCACCCTTAGTTGGCACTACGAGCCTTCTGTCACAATGAGTAGGTAAGTCAAAGAGCCTTGTCCACCACGCCGAGTGCATATCGAACGTCCTCAAACTATAAGTCTTTTTGAAATAAATGTATGTCAGTTTATATGTCAGTTTCTTCACGATGTATGCTTCACCGTTAAAACCAGTAGTAACGACAAGCTTCGTAATTTAAAAAATCGATCTTTCATTGACCGCATCGTCGCTTAACATCAAGCGAAATGGCAGGAACATACTCGTATAAGAGACCTATAAAATATAAATAGTTACCAGTGGGACTCGAACTTACAATATCACGTTTGTGAGAACGTACGTTCTCGCTACTGTGCCATCACAACCTTAACGGTTGACGCAAGTCCGTGCAATTATCTGATAAAACTGTTATGAAATAGACAGGGACGAGACATTAATCAGCGTTCGGGGAATTTTGTGACAGCCTTCGTTATCCTATGACAAATAACGTGCATTAGGATCGAGTGCGTATGGACGGTTCTTTGAAAAGCAGTAGGTACAGAAAACATAATTTTAGCTTAGTGTCGGTACTATACTCATCAGTACTACATTTTAAAAACAAAGTCTAGTTGATCAGAGAAGACCATCCCACACAAACCAGTCAGCTGTTTTGCTCCTACTTCATCATCATCAGCCACAAGACGTTCACTGCTGAACATAGGCCTCCCCCCTAGATTTCCACAACGAACGGTCCTGCGCAACCTGCAACCAGCGGTTTCCAGCGACCTTTGTGAGGTCATCTGTCCATCTAGTGGGAGGCGTCCAACGCTGCGTCTTCCGGTTCGTGGTCGCCAATCGAGAAGAGACAAAGAGACTCCGAGCACAGCTCTCTCCATAGTTCGCTGCTTTACTCCTACTTATAGGGGAACAAAGCGACACTTTTCGAATAAAAAGGATAGAAAATATCATAGGATAGTCGAATCGTTTAGATTACTTATTATGAATTTTCTTTAGCGTTGCATATTCATAGCATTTTTGCGTAGAATATATATATACATATTTTACTGTACGCTCGCACACGCTGTTGTAAATACTGGAATTATTGTAACCGTACGAGTGTAAGTGTAACACTGGCTTTAAAAGTGAAAACATCGTGAGGGAATCCGCGTGTTCCAGGAAGGACATGTTTCCCGAACATCAGTCATCCACCGACCAGCTCTCGGCCATCGATGCGTTATGGCATTTACTCTCTGCTTGTGAAGGAAAGCCCAGAGCCCCAGATGTGGGAATATAAAGTAAAATGCTTATGCGTATATTAATAGTCAAGCGAAAATAAACAGAGCAAGTTCCTATTTAGGCTATTTAGTAGACACAAAGTCAACAAACTAAATAAAATTCGGTGGACAGTAGAGCTACCATTTGTTCCTTTTTAAATATGTATTTTAAACTCACTAAGGAACTCGAGTCCAAAGGGATCATGTAATTTTAGACATGCGATAGAGGAAGTGCTGAATTATTTTTAGTTACTAAGTACATTGACTGCTACACGATTTTTTTGAACTCGACTCGTTACGACTCGTTGAAAATAGCTGTCATTATTCTCTCCCGTTTGTCCTTCATGTGTCCTGTGTTTGTTTCCTACCTCTCTCCAAATCCCCTCCTCTTCCTCCCCAGACTAGCAACGCCAATGCAATACCTATTTCTTTACCTAGTGTTGTGTTATCTAGGTTATTGATATTTTAACATAATATCGTAACAAGTAACTGAGCCAAACATTTTTATTTACTTAATCTGTAAATTTCGCAATTTGAACTCATCCAGCAATTTTAGATCCCAATTAAGTCCGGTATAATGAGAATAGCCCAAACGCAATATATTTATCGTAAAATTGGACATAAAATACGTTTCATCCAATAAACATATCTGTGAAGGTCGTTGTAGGTATATCGGGATCTAAGGTTTTTTAGAGAGTATAAATTTACGAAGAAAAGATGAAAACTTCGTATGACTGCGTGTGAATGTGGATGGACATATACTAAAGTATCTAGTAGGTATATCGGGCTACCTTTACTAAAAAGTGGAAAATAATATAAAAACACAATTTAAAAAATCAAAAAACCCGACTGTGTAACAAGTGAACAAAACTACGTACATAATGAAAAAACTGAATTGATAAAAACAAGCATTTAGATGTCCGGTGGTCTAGATTTCTACAATAATATATTATTGAATTTTATTTTCTAATAATGGAACAAAACAACTGAACTGTCGAGATCCATTGAAAGATTACTTCTAGGTCGACTGTCCAATGATGGATCCCAACTGATCAGTTGTTGATGTTCCATTATTAGAATACATTTATTTGCTTCAAAATGTTTTTGAAACCTTCGTGAAGTTCACACTATGGCTTGGAACATGTGGTGTATAGTGAAAATATGGTATAGTTAAATTTTTTATAATGGTGAGAATACGGCTTCAACAAAATATTCCTAAATGATTTGTTCAAAATTTAGTTGCAGTACTTTTCTGGTTTATCCACTATCATCACTAGAAAAAAATAATGACTCTTGGTTTTAAAAAAATAGTTTTAACGAATTTTGCAACATGTTTGAAGCACAATTCATTATTTTCTTTAAAAGCCATACCAGTAACCGTACATTTAAAGATCAAAACATAAATGTAAGTAGTATCAAAAATCAAAACATATAGGTAAACGATAAACGAATGCTTTCAGGCTATATTAGTGTATGCTCCATGAATGCTGGTATATTCCTCGTTTTCACGTTACTATCATTTTAGAGAAATTACAGAGTAAAGAGATTTATGAATTTACCTCATGTCAGGCGGTGACGAGCGCAGTGGAGTGCGAGACGGTGATTTGGACTCTTAAGAGTAGGTACACATCGATTATTTTTTAATATATTTTATGGGTTCATATAATTTCTCTATGATAATAAATCTCATTTTATTGAGACATAAAATTGCAATAAGTACACAGATAACCCTTGTTTTTAAACAAAACAATAATTAGACAGATCACGTGGCCATCATTCGGTGGTGAAGTGGATAGTAATTAGGATTCATCTATATCTGTTATTTTATTTAACGTTTTTTTGCTTGTTCATTGATTAGTTGTTATAAACTTCGTAATTTCTTATCTTTATAGGGTTGTACCTAGCAAAATATTAAAATTAAGTAATTGACCGTGGTATCACCATTGTTCTTAAGTTATTTAAATAATTAAAACAGTCTAATAACCAAAACGATTCTACTTTACATACAACAGGATCAAGGTTACACATACCTACACACCTCTTTTGATGAATAGAAAATGAAAAACTAAGTAGGTACAATTTTCATTAAATTAAAATGAGATTTAATTAGATTTAAAGATATAATACAGGTAGTATTGCATAAAACGTTTTCAATTGATTTGATATCTATCAGGCTTAACAGAGACTAAATCAATGGCATGAGCCTAATTTAAACACTAGATTGAAATAGGATTGAAATAGTGTAGCTAACCTATAATTAATACGGCGCGGCGTTCAGAACCAGGCGCAATGAGTGAACAGCTAAGCATGTTAGCAAATGGTAATAAGTATGTACCTACGTACTTTTGAAGTCAGCTGATGAAATGTAGAGAACACACACAAGAAAATGTTTATCAACAACACTGTTCGCGACAACCCTGCGATTTATGCTCGATTGACCCAAACTATCAGTCAATAGTTAAAGCAGTTCGTGACTTATAAACTTTATCTTTCAGGACGATTATTACCTAAAAACCGGATAAAACCAGATCGCAGTCGCTCAATAATTGTATCCGCTAATGCAAACGCGTGCAATCGGACTGCGTATCAACATACATTAGCTGGAAATGAGTCGCACAAAAGTGCAACAGGAAAAATAGCGTTACTCACGAGGTTTGTGGCGTGTGGCTCGTCACGTAGGTCGTCGACTCCTCGGGGCTGCCGTCGAAGCGCGTCTGCCGACGCCGACCCGTGCCGGCCGGCAGCCGGCAAACACTCAAGGTGACCTTCAAACGCAGTTTTGGACACCACACCATCGCGCATGCTCGATCCAAAACCCCCCCACCATTCAATAAACACCCATAAACCAACCCAGGTAAGTCCAAATTCAAACAACAACAGCAAGCCAGGACTTAATTTATGAGATCGTAAACTGATGCGCGATTCTGAGAGCCACTGATGCATTAGTTTAAAGAATTATGAAAGAGTTTGCAACTGTGAGTCATTTTTCTAACGTACAAATCCATACATAGGCCAATAACTAGAAATACCTAACCTGGTAAAACTGCTTCAACTGGTCAGTCGATTATTGTTTCAAATACCTCTATCGGATATATATAGTTGATTAAACACTAAGTACTTTTACAATGGATTGTAAAACAGAAATGGTCATTAAAGTAGAATTAAAACTACGAACGATAAAACGCCACAAAACTAAACGATGCATTTTTTATCCCATAGATTAGATAACTGGAACGTATTGGCTGATAAGCGGAATAGTCGTAATAATTATGAAAGCACGAAGTTGCATTGTGAATAATTTTGCTTGCAAGCATTAATACAATACTACACCAACCCAAAATAAAGCTAAACACCATCTCGGACTCTACAAGAAACAAACATCAAATCGCATCAAAATCAGTTCATCCGTTTAACTGCCATAGACACTTTGACAGACATGTCAAACCTATCACACTTGTCTAACAAACATCCCTTTATTTACAAAACCAGTACTGAGGCCTAGAGATAATCAAGATAATCAGCCTACTAATACTCGTAAGCATGCTGGTGACATCACCACGCTGAATGGTAGGCAATACTTATACCATATATGTTACGCTAAGCAAACGCTAGCACATTGATCACGCGTCGCGTCGACCAAAAGCTAAACTTTCAACGGTCTAAATATAATTCAGTTGACCTTATCGTAAGTAGTAGTATCCATTGTAGAGTTTTGTTAATAAAAAATTACCCGTATTTAAAAACTACTCAGATGTGTTTCGAAGACTAAGTCGGCATTATGGCATTTTATTAATTAATTAATTAATGGCATTCCCCTTAATCATCACAACCTACACGCTAGCAATTATTCTATAACAGAACAGAGCTCATAGCGGACGTCACAACAGTCGTATGCTACATACATTTGCCATTATTCATGGCAACAGGAAAACAATAGACAACAGAAGGCATATTTATGGTTTGGAACACCATGAGAGTCGTATCCCAAAACTTAACACGAACACGAACGAAAAAAAAAATATATTCGTATACAAAAATAATTCCAAAAAAAACATCTTGGAATTTGTTCTCATTTCTTTTTTATCAACAGAGATGGTAAGAAAAAATGTAGGCTGGCTGATCTCACTGTTTATTTTAGAACACGCAGTCTTTGGAAAGAGTAAAATACTTACTCCTCAGTACCTACACTTCAAGCCCTCCGTATATCCGAGCTGAATCCGTATAAATGAACATTGATTTACCTTTAGTCGCAACTTCCATAAGAACCTTTTCCTTATTTTCTATCTCTATAAGGAACACACAATGTGTTAACAAATGTACTCGTAGGTACCTACCTACTATTACAGTTTTGTAGTGGTACCTTACTACGTTTTGTAGGACTCTTTGCAGAGTAAGAGAAGTACCACACCATTGTCAGTTATTCTACCGCCGAGCAGGAGTGTGCAAACATTACCTACTGTGTTCCGGTTTGAAGGGCAATGTTTCCAGAGAAATTACAGGGCTTCGAAATATAATATCTTAGATCTCTGGGTGACAAGCACACTGCAGTGCTAGGTGATGATTTGGACTCTTCATGTTCCAATAGCTGCGTGCCACTGTGTTATTATGTGGCAAGCATGTTGCTTACCATCGGACACATGTCCTGCTCGTCTCGTCACTCTTTATTAAAAAAAAACTAAATGGAGAAAATCACTGGATCCCACAACATCACAGGTCGTTCCCAGTGTACGATGCAGCACCTTCTTCATCTTCTGCACCTTCAAAATGGATTTATTGAGGTAATTTGTAACAAATTTGTTGAATAGTATGAAATCAATAAATTTACTTGCTTATTGAAATACGAACATTGAACTCCTGCGACAAATGAATGAATGAAAATATTTCACCATTTAAATGATACACCACAAAAACTAGCAACAATTGACCATCTTATCGCTGAAAACGATTTCATACAAGACAACCTTGGGATGGACAAACATTTTGGCAAAACTCATAGTGTGGTGAGCACCACGCTACAGTTATTGCGCAGCTGTGAGTTAATGATAAAAATTATTATAGATGTTATACGATTACGTGATAAAGATACATGTAAATACTTAAGCTACTTACACAAAAATCGAACAAACTAAAAGTAATCACATACATACACAAACATACTCATTTGACTAGAAATACTACTGATGTAGGACGAAATAAATAATAAAAATTACAAAATAAAGACAAATATATTTATAAGTAAATAATAACTGGAAAACGATAGCAAGTAATTAGAATTTCATATTTAAAGTGATCACAGAAAGTGAAAAGAAACAATAAAATCTCTCGTAATTACGAAGAAAAAAATCTATTACAGAAATTACCGGTTCGAATGATAGAGCTTTTTCACGTAAACTTCTGCAGTGTTCAATGTTTAATTTTATTATTTGTCTACTACGTAGTTTTAGTATTAAAATTAAGTTGGTGTTACACATATTTAATTGGATAACGGGACACTCACGTATATACGTATTGACGTTTATACGATTGACCGACCGTAAATACGTGAGTGTCCAATTAAATATACTACGTAGTTAGATATATGTTATTAATTTATAGCATTCGAAAAGCATCAGGAAAAATGAATGTAGTCAAGCTCCAGTGGTTTTAGTGTACCTTGCATCAGAACCAGACTTGAGTTGTAATTTTATCTGATATTACTTACTCAGTCACCTGAAACACCTAATCCGTGCAGGTATCGTAAATGTATGAAGTAACTGTATCTAGGATGAGATTTTTCGATAGTTTGCGAACCATTATATTCCCCCGTCACCAAAAAGAGTGTTGTTTTTGCATTTTCCGCATAGGGAAGTACCATTTCTTTACCAGTTATTTACTGCCAGTTAGTAATGTGCAGACATTAGTTCTATGTGCCATATGTATGTATTTAGAATTACATAAGTTTTATATCAGCTAACTGGTTCTCATAGGTAGGTCTCTCAGCTAGGTAGCGTTGTGTAAAGAGAATTGTTTTAGAGAAATTACAGGGCAAACAGATAAATAGTAAAATAAAAATAATCATCATCATCAGCCGCAAGACGTCCACTGCTGAACATAGGCCTCCTTAGATTTCTCCTCCTAGATCCTCCTAGATTTCCACAACGAACGGTCCTGCGCAACATGCAACCAGCGGTTTCCAACGACCTTTGTGAGGTCATCTGTCCATCTAGTGGGAGGCCGTCCAACACTGCGTCTTCCGGTTTGTGGTCGCCACACGAGAACCTTTCTTCCCCATCTGTTGTCAGTTCTGCGAGCGATGTGGCCTGCCCATTGCCACTTCAGGTTGCTTAATCTTTGAGCTATGTCGGCCACTTTCGTTCTTTTGCGAATATCCTAATAACGGATTCTGGCGCGCAAAGAGACTTCCGAGCATAGCTCTGTCCATAGCTCGCTGTGTGACTTTGAGCTTCGTTATGAGGCCCACAGTGAATGACCACGTCTCAGTAAAATAAAAATAATAATGCAATATAAATTGTAGTGTAGTCTCGTAGTAGGGACTCTTTGCAGGGTTCACATGGGGAAGTACCACACCTTTGCTAGCCCCCAAGCATTCAAAACTTCACTGTCTTCCGGTTTGAAGGGCAATTTTCCAGGGAAATTACAGGGCATAGTGTTTCTATGTATAATAAGTATGTATTTAGAACTATATAAGTATTATATCAGCTATCTGGCCGCCATATTACAAGCTTTGCTTAGTTTGAGGTCAGATGGTGTTGTGTGTGAATCGTCCACCAATATTTATTTATTAAAAAAAAACATTTCATATCTCTGGGTGACGAGTGCAGTGTAGAGCTAGGTAAAGATTGGGGCTCTTCTTATTTCAAGAGCTGTGTGTCAATGTGATGTTATGAGCAGGCATGTTACTTACTATCAAGCACATGACCTGATCAATGTACACTATTAAAATCTTGTATCTTCGAGTGACGAGCATATAGTAGGTAGTGCTAGGTAGTGATTTGGACTCTTCGTGCTCAAATAGCTACTTAACAATTTGCTGTAATGGGCTCATGAAACTTCGTGTTTGTTACCACGTACAGTGTTTGTATTATTAAAGTATACCTAATTGAATGAACAAAGCCGATGTTATGACTACGTACGGCCCCAAGGTTTAACTAAGGCTCTTCAAGCGAGAGAGAAATCGTCTTTGACAAGATATACTGACACGTTTTACCCAAGTAGCTACCGTTCTTGTTATTTCCCGCAATAAAAAGTACTCTGTGTGCTATTCCAGACCATATGCTAACTATGTTATTAACTAGGGGAGTACCCCAGTTAATCTTTATTTTCTCTCATGTGGAGAGCACTAATGATTTACTGAGTACCTAGAGCGTAGAGTAAGAGATGCGAGCTCAATAGTCTCGGCTAATAGCTAATAGCTTAGGTAGAGTATAAGTAAATAGTTCAGGTTTTTCCGTACAGTTTCTTTGTACCAATCGTAAGCAGATGACGTGCATACTTGCTATGGCAGCAGAGTGATGTACCGCGACCAAAGTATGACTCTTCTACAAGAGCGACAAGGCAATAGCGATCAGACCCATGCTTTCTTCCTTGGAGAACTACGCGGATGAACCTCGGGGCGCTACTAGAAGTTACTATTTGTTTCCTAAGGAACTACGCATTTTTTCTGAATGATAACTAGCTGATTTCCTTATTTAAGCTATAAACTACGTATGTTTCAAATGTCAACCAAAATAATTTCTTTGGTTAAACCGTTCCGACGAATTAATACTATCAACTTTTCCCCCGTTCCGACGTTATTGTTTACATTTCTTTCGTAAGGAAACTATACAGTTTTTTGGGAACGAAAAGTTATTTTTTAACAAAAAAAGAATTAACGAAATTGACAACGCAAGCATGAGTTACAACCAAATAAACATTATGATTTTCACCCTTTTCCGCAAGAAAACCGTACAAAGTTTGGAGCTCAAAAGTAGTCGGTACCATCCTCTTACTATAAACTCAAGTCATGCTAAGTTTCATTTAAATTGAATAAGTAGTTTCAGAGTGAAGCGCGTACCCCATATAGAAATGAAAGAAAAAAATGCAGTTTTATCATAAGTATCGACATTGTGCCTGGCAGAAATGGATATTACTAGGTACAGAACCCTCACTTAGCGAAAATTGTTATATAAATAGCGACTCTTGCTGGGACGCAACAAAGTGCAATTCAGCTTGCATTAGCGCTCAATGCCTATCGCAATTTTTAACCTAAACATTTGCGCTCTCTTCTAGCGCGTAACTCTGTCGCTGTCTGGCGCAGAATGATGCGCATCGAAAGGGTTGTCGACATATTATCTAATAAAAAATTAAATTAACCTTTCGTTATGTAGGTAGTCAGCATTGTAGCTCAGATTATATATTTTAGTTATTTACTTCGTAACGCGCAAGACAGCTAGAAGAGGCCGTAACATAGGGTCGGACACATTGAAATTAAAACAATAAAAGTATAGTTTGACTGTATTTATTCTACTTGATCGTCTAAATGTTGTTTGATAAATATGTAACATATTTTAATGTACTTACCTACACTAATACATACAACCAGCTTCGATTACAAGCTATTTTATAATGGCCCGTACTTTTTGTACGGTTAGCAGAAAAAAATATAAAAATAATGGTATATTTTGTACAACTAGGAAAAATGATAATTCTTTGGTTTTGACTCGTGCATCCATATACAGCACAATATATGGCGACGTAATTTTGCGCGGGAAACGTGTTGCGCGAGCGCTCAGACGTGCGTTCGATAGACTGCAGGCCCGTGAACAAAATTTATGGGTCATCTGATACAGCAGGAGACCTATGTAGGATGATAGATGGGTATAAAGTAATGAGATTGAGCACTATGCCGTCACTTGTTAGCTGTTCAACTGAGTGCAGTTGAAGAGGGGGGTTCTAAACCTCGATCATTTCTCCTTGTCGCATGATTTTTGTACGGCATTGCAAATAATGTATTAGAAGAGGTATTGAAACTGTATGGAACCAAAGCCGAACATAATCAAATGACCAAACTTACTCTGTAAATCGTCGGAAAATCATGATTTTTTTTTCACAAACTAACAATAAGAATTTTAAAATTTATAATTTTATAGTTTCAATACCTCTTCTAATCTATTATTCCGCAACGCCGTACAAAAATCATGCGATAACGAGAAAGGATCGAGGTTTTGAACCCCCCCCTCTTCAACAGCACTCAGTTGGACAGCTTACAAGTGACGGCATAGTGCTCAATCTTATTACTTTATACCCTTCTATCATCCTATATAGGTCTCCTGCTGTATCAGATGACCCATACATTTTGTTCACGGGCCTGCGGTCTACGACAACCGCCTGGCACTTGTTCCGTGCGAGGAACGGTCTAGCTGTAGGCTAAAACCGCGCGACCTTGAGCGAGTGAGGATGCACTGGCCCAGTGCCCACAAAAAATCTAAATATCTTTTATAATTTCAATGTACAGAATTCGACCCAATACAGTATTTACATAACCATAGAAACGAATATTTTTCTTTTAGAATTTTGATGAAAAGTAAAAGTTTTCAGTGAGAGGTTTTTGCCCGGCTTCGTGATCTGACGGTCCCGTGGCGAGTTTGAAATTGAGCCACAATAACTGGATCTACTTTTTGCTTTGTTGCTAATTTTTATGGTTTCGTAGAAACGTGAATATTTTTTCTTTTATTTTTGTTTTAACGCCATTGTTTTAGAATTGTTTTATAAATACACAATGGGGCGTTTTCAGGATGCAAAAATACCTGTCTAAAACAGTTCCCAATTTCACCATAGGTGGCGCCAATGTTTTATTTTGTTCGAAAAAAGGCACGAAAACATACTGTGGCGCCACACTTGGCAAAATTTGGAACTATTTTTGACAAGGCAATTTGCATCTGGAAAACGCCTCATTGTTAGCGTATCCACAAACAAACGTGAATTCTAAAACAATGCAGTGGATTTTGTTCTAGAACTCTCGACGTCAATTTGCCTTTATGGATGTAAATGTAAATTTGGATTTACCATCGATTTGCCAATATACCGGCCATAAAGAATTATTCACTTAACCCTTTCAGACCTACTGGTATGCATATGTCCCATACAGCTCAGGACTGAAGGGACATTATGTCCCATATAAATTCACCACAGGACTGCAGCTTAGTTTTTATACAATGTTGTTTGTTGTTGCTGTTTTATCTCTATGCCCTGTAATTACACTGGCAACATTGCCCGCAAATTCATCTACATAGTAAAAACGTAGAAAAAGGCTACATTTCATTAGTCCGGGATTAAAAAGCATACCTATATGCTATTCCAAATTAAACTAACATTCCAACGTACTTTCACATTAAATTCAAAATTTCACATTTATAATATACCTACCTACACCAGCAGCGCCTTGCGGTTTGGTCATGTATTGAAAGATAACCAAACATGAAAGAGTAACAGACATAAATACTTATACATTCTAACAAACTTTCGCGTTCATAATATTATAGACTACCGGCCCGTGAACAAAATTGATCATAATAAACCACTTTGTTAAGAGTGCAGTTGAAGATGGGGGATTGCAATCCTCGATCATTTCTCCTTGTCACATAATTTTTGTACGGCATTGCGACATAATGGATTAGAAATGGTATTATATTATGTAACTTAGAAGATGTAGGTACCTATAATATTATATTACTTAACTGTATAGGTACGTAGTATATGTACCTAAACTCTTCGAATTCTATTCACTTTTTAATTTTTAAATTAAGATTTGCGAGACGATCAGGCCATGTGTCTGATCATGACTGATGGTAAGCAACATGCCTGCCACATAACAGCACAGTGACACGCAGCTATTGGAACATGAAGAGTCCAAATCATTACCTGCACTGCGCTCGTCACCCAGAGATCTAAGATGTTATATCTCCAAGCCCTGTAATTTCTCTGGAAACATTGCCTTTCAAACACAGTAATATTTGCACATTACCTACTGCTTGGCTTACCACTATAACCAGCAATAACAATCAATAGTTTCGTGATTGTTAGAACGCGTAACGATTCATAGCTACTTCACAGATCGCTAATAGGTACTGAGGTACAAGAACAGAATTAAAAAAAGGGATCAACCCCCCGACTACCTCGGATTTGTAATTTGTACATCATTCTACTAGTCAAGCCCTTTTATTTGATAACCATATTGAGGGAGTTGTGAAAAAGAAATGTACCTATGTATTTCACCATTTGGTGGTGGTGGCTATCTTGGATTTGAAATTTGTCATAGTGCATAGTATTCTACTAGTCAAGCCCTTTCCTTTGGTACTCACATTGATATAGTAGTGAAAAAAAGAGCTATTCGCCATTTTGTGGTGGCAGCCATCTTGAATTTGAAATTTAATATACAGTGTATAGTATTCTACTTGGCATACCCATATTGACGCATAGAAATATTTTGCCCGCTATTTTGTGGAGGCGGCCATCTTGAATCGATATTTACCAAACATAGCTTCGAACATCCGAAACTTATAACACCCCTTTTTTGGTCGGGGGTTAATACTCAATACTCAATCATTTTTTGCTAACATTATGGTACATTTGATGGTCTTATTTAAACATACAGTAGTATGAAATAGTTTCCATAATGACCCTGAATGGGTGTGGCAATATAATTAATGTCATGCGGAGCGGATCGACTTACTCGATAATTGATTTGTCAGCATGGTATTCTTCTATTGTGTAGTAAGCTTTTACAAGTAGTATTTTTATCGTTTTGATAAACTTTTCATCAGAATCAATTTATTTTATTTTATATGGCAATTTGTTTTAGATTTTAACTGACATTGAGTTAGGACCCGAGCTATGCAATATTATTTTGAATACGGCAAATTTAGATTGTGTTTTTGGTTTGATCTAGTTGGGTCATTTCGTCTATTTGTGAAAAATTGGGGATTTCTACGTACAAATTTACAGTGTTCTAAGATGTACATGGAAACTACGGTCAAGATTTTAAATTTCACAAAATATTGTTTATGGAACTGAGCTACATTAATGTTCGGAAGTTTAATGTTTGCCAGGATCCGGATACATTTTTTCTGGATAACGAAAAGATCACTAGCATTGACGCTGTTTCCCACAGGATTATTCCAAAATTCATCCAGGAGAAAGCATACGCATAGTAGGCTAATAAAGCTGTACTTAGGTCAGTCGCCTTTCTCAATCCCCTAAGAGCATAAGTAAAGCTTGATAGTTTGGCCTTTAATTTTTCGATGTGTCGTTTCCAGTTAATATGATTGTCGATACCAAACAATCTTTGCTAGAGTCTGGCCAACGAAAGTAGATACTGGATTTTTTTGCAAGCTTTTTACATGACAACACTTAAGTGTTCCTACCAACGGGTATTTACCCTACGAATTGGGATATTTTAAACAGAAAATACTTAGGGACATTTTTTTCCAAAAATGCATTTTTAAAACAAACTGATTTAAACATTATAAGAAATAAGTTGTAACAATTCGTACGTGTTTTAAAATTGTATTCATCAAAAATAAGTACGACGTATGTACGTTTTGGCGATTATTTACAAGAGCAACATTAAGCTTTTAGTTGCCCTAATGAATATATTCATTCATTACGCTATTTAATAGAGAAAAGCTTGTGCAATTTCATTTTTAAGAAATTAATTTTCGGCTTTTATCCGAAAGATTTGGTAGAATCAGAATCAGTGTATGGTATCCCCTATCTCTGACGCAACAAAATGGCGTGTTTTTGAGGTTTCGTAGTACCTGGCATTTGTGTTTAATGTTTATTTTTGACGAGATTTTCAGTTTAGGGATGCCATGCGATATATTTTAAATTTGCCGCGCTTTGTCAGTATCAACTTTCGTTAGCCAGACTCTAATATCTAAGCGAGATGTTGTGTGATCTGTGCCTGAGCCTAATTAATACTCTTCCTCATTTACATTCTCTTTGCTCTTCCTCACTTAGTTTGTGGTCTATGTAGGAAATACAGATTACTGAAACAATTCAGTAATCTGTGTTATGAAACAAAAACCACAGAGGAAGTAATCACTACGTTATACAAAAACGTTTGTTTTTGTTGACATTTTATGCAGAAAGAAAATAATTAATATATTTGTTTGTGACCCAACGATTGTGTCTGACCTAACTATTACTAGCTTAGGTACCTACCTATTTTAATTTTTTGACGAAGAATTTACGCAATGAGTACGACTTGGCGAATGGCGGGCTTAAAGTAAGACCTCAGAATAATTTTATTGCTACAAAACAATTTGGTATAAAAATAGTTACCTACCCATTGGTTATGAATCCGTAAGTCTAATCTTTTGTTGGAGCTGAAAGATTGTAATCCCACACTCCTGACCATAGATAAGGAAGATGGGATTAGTTTGACTCATCGTATAGACTTTGCCTATGGTAAGTAAGTAGTAAGTGTATGGAATGGCACCATACCTTTACCAGTTATTCTACCGCCAAGCAGGATTGTGCAAACTGTGTTCCAGTTTGATTCTAATTTAATTCGTTCTAATTTAATTTAGTTCTAATTTATGGAAAGACTGCCCTTCAAACTGGAACACAGTTTGAAGGGCAGTCTTTCCATAAATTAGAGGGCATGGAGATAAATCATCTTATACCTCTGAGCTACTAGTGCAATGCAGCGCTAGATAATGATTTGAACTCTTCATATTCTGATAGCGGCGTAGCACTGTGCTGTTATAGCTAGGCATGTTGCTTATTAACAGGCACATGTCCGGTTCGTCCCGTCACCGTATACCATTAAAAATAGTTTCGAATGTGTTTGAAGTACCAATCTGAAATTTTGTGCTGTTGGCGATAAGGCCGCTAGGCAACGCATTAGATTTAAGACACTGGTTGGTATCTAAGTTGTTGTAGCTGGTGTGTATAATACAAAGTTTCTATGTAAGTATGTCTCTGCCAATATCGAAATAGCTTCTCGATATTTTTTTACCATAGTAAGTAGATACAGACATAACTGGCGTCACGGTTCATTACTTGAACTCGGATATGAAAACCTTTCACAATTGATTTTTATGAGTCCTTTCTCTACAAAGTAGCATTCTATTCACAAGGTCAACCTTGACAATTTTTTTAGTTTAGAAAAACTGAAGGAAAAAAAGGTTCCTTCCTCCAACGGCATTCACTTGTGAATTCAATTGACTAGGACATTTAATTAAAATAATGTTCTGTTCAATCACAGATTACTGAACATTTTGTTTCAGTAATCTGTGTGTTCAATGAGGCTTTTCAGAATGTCAGATGAATAAAACACTCTTAAAAATACTTCTCAATTGTACCACAGTGTTGGCGATCGCGATGTGAATATTTCATGTTGTTTCGTTTCTAGCGTCACGCTCGGAAATGATAAGAAATCTTCGGTTAACTTGGGACCATGGCCATCTAGAAATGCACCACCATTTCCCATTGACTGACGCATTTCTAGATGGCCATGCTCATGGCCACGCCCTCGGGTTTCAAACCCGCGAAGTTTCTAAAGTAAGCTATCAAATTCTAAGTTATAAGTTTTCATTTCTAACGGCAGTTCGTATGACTGACAATTTTTTTACAGTATGCATGTAGAGTAAGTAACGAGACTAACAGGATCTCCTCTATGCTGTCATGGACAAGCAGCAACATGCATTCCCATAACAGCACAATGACACGCAGGTATTTGTACGTGAAGAGTCCAAACCAATACTGTACTGTACTGCGCGCGTCATCCAGAGATATATGATGTTTTATCTCTATGCCCAGTTATTATTATTATATTACATATATTAGTTTCAGGATTCACAATTCCAGTATCGTCTACTGTCCCTGAAACATGCCATTGCTTCTTGTATTTCGCCATCCTTGATGTAGCCGTAAAAGGTGAACGTGGCTTTGTGTTTGAAGCTACTCGCTTTTGTATTATTTTATATTGCTCATCTTGATTCGGCATTGCTGTCGACTGAAAAACCTGAGTTTTAAATTCCTTGTTTTTGGAAATTAGTTGAGTAGGTACAGAAACTGAGCATGGGCTCACTTTCTGTATTCAACTAATGCTACATCTCGTATTTACGTCGACTACCGCAATGCACCTGAAACGGCCAATGGGAGGGAGGTCCAGTTTGACTCATTTTTTTTCAATCAACGTAAAAGAAAAGCCATCATCTTTTTAGTTAGATTAGGTTAGGTTAGCTGTAGCTAAACTGGTAATGGGCTTAAGGCTTAAAATTCTGGTGAAACCTGTAATTCTTAATGGATCTGGAATCGCTTCGTCGAAGGAACGGAAAGACTGTGGAATGCCGAGTGGCGAGTGCGTTTTGTCATCATAGTGTCTTAAAATCGAGAGTGAATCGGGTTTTTTAAGTAAGCACGCTCCATGGCAGATAAAGACAATATACCCATTTGACTGATACAGTCGTACGACTGTACTTAGTAGCATAATTGCACTGAGCAACTCTTACTAAATAACTCACAACAGTGTGAGTTCGGTCTTTTGATTCCTACGAAAGAGTGCTGGCAAAAAACCGTAATAAAATATACCTATGGGTTTCTGCTTAGTGAAATGGTACGAAAAGAATAGCAGGACAATAAACATAACATCATCAATCTACAAAATTAAAACGAACATTAAATAAAACGAAATGCGAACCCGTTAATGTCTTTCTTTGCATCCTGCCTTCTGTCCTTTGAAGTTTGCATAACTCTATCTTGTTTAGTCCGATCATTCGTGGAAAGTAGTGCACGTCACACGGATATTTGGCTAATTACAGTGCGGCATTTTATCTCGCCATCACAGATTAAATACCCTGTTGATCATCGCCGATCAACAGGGTATTTAATCTGTGATGGTAGTACACATCGTCGCTTAATATCGGGCGAGATGGCGGTCAATTGTAATCCTATAAACGTCAAAATAAATGCTAACTTCGACATTTTTTTCAGCTACGTCAATTACTCAAACATAGCAGCTAAGACACTTCGTAGTTCTCTCAAATCAAATCTAAAAGAAGAGGCACTTAAACGTGACGCTTCTTGGATCAAAATCGTTTATTGGGTGGAGGGTCGAGAACTGAGTTAGTATATTTATAAAAATACAAAACTTAGTCTTGCAATCTTGTCGTATTGCGCAAAGCACCTTACCTACATCTTACATGTCCAGGTATTTAACGAACACTTACCAATGTATAAAATGTATCATATTTTATACATGCGAAAGTTTGGATGTTTGTTACTGAATCACGTAAGAATCGGAACGGATCGGGTTGAAACTTGGAACACAGATTATAGTACGCAATAAAATAATGGGAAAGGGGACTGAGCGGGTAAATCCGCGGGCCGCTAGTTGATTACTTAAGCAAAAAATAACATTAAATGCGGTGGAAATAACATTATGATACTAAGAATACCAAAACTGTGTACAGATATGTACAGTAGGTACATAAGTATTCTGATATCGAGACTGATAGCTGAATGGGGCCCTAAGTGGGCTCCAACCTCTTCTATAGACCTCTAAGCCTCGCGTAGCTAATATAAGTTTGATACTCCTAATAAAATCTGGTGTATCTGTGACTGATAAATTGGAGGCTAAGCTCCTATTTACAACAGCCACAACACTTTCGTACAAATCTAAAAGATTCAGACACCTGGTTTACTACGGTGTCTATGACCGCTAAGTCTGAGCACTATTGCAGCAGCCTGAGAACATTGGCACATATCTAAAAGGGTTCACAAATCTTGTACATGAAATCTGTACCTTACTAAACAGTAGATGACGATTTTATTCAAATTTAAATACGTTTCAAAAGAAATTAATGTTTTAGTTTTTTGTAATTTTACCGCACATGATACAGTTCTGAGAACCCCATGTGAGAACCACAAAGCAGTTGAATTCTACGGTTTTTTCTAGTTTACGTAAAGGAAAAGCATTTTAGCATACCTACCTACCTCCGCCTAAAAGGGACGGTCGGGTTATGTGGGACTCGACGCCCTGAGTGTGCACCTACCGATTAGAACCTCCTTGACAGACTAGAGACTAGAGCTACTTTTATCAATGCGAAAATACGAGTTACTTTCGTTTTTATAATATTAGTAGGGTTTTATCTCTTTTGTATGTTTTGCAGAAGCGGGTATGAAACCAGGCCGAAGTGCAGACGATGGCCCCAGAATTGCCGCAGAAAAAGCCGCGTAGCTGTACCTACTCATTCCTTACACTCAGCAAATGTAATCATACATAGATATCGTTCTCCAATAACAGTTTTTTAATTCTATATTACTTTGTTTTTATAAAGTTAAGTTACCGCTGGTCTAGTCAGAAGAACGGCAACAACTTTGGTTAAAATCTTCGTGCACGAGTCGTTTCGAAGTCATGTGCGTAACGCCGCTAACTTAAAACGGTGAAGGAAGACATCGTGAGGAAACCCGACATGTTCCTAGAATCTTTCGAAGTAGTGTCATCATCCAACCTGCCCTGGGCCAGCATGATGGATTATGACTTTAGACTCTCTTTAGGTATCCAGTGCCGTAAATAGCCTTTTATGTGCCCTGTCACAGGGCCCATAAAAGACTGTGCGAGCTTTTAAAACTGCGCCCTTGTTTTTTAGATATTACGTAGATATAAGCGCTATACTTTGCATGCGTTTTTGATGATACCTATGTACATAGGCATCGTACGTATGTGTTAGAATCGAGCACTAGGATATCAATGGGAACTTATCAGGACAAAGCCGAAAAAATAATAACCATGCCTGGTCTGGCCTTGCACCCCCGGAGATTATGTGCTGTGCCTGGGCACTGTCCTTGCCCACAGAAAAACAACCCACTAAATGTTCCCACTGCTGGTATTCGGGACCTTCTCATAAGGAGAGAGTAGAAGCCCCACAATCCACCACCGCTGGCCCTCTGCGGGTTAGCCGACGACGTATGACCTCGAAAGATGATAAGAACGTTTTTACTCCCAATGTTTTCCTTCGCCGTTAACCCTTTATTTGGCAAGAAAAAAAACGTTATTATAAACCTTTTTATTGTTTGCCTATTTTAAGATGTTGCCCTTCCATCTGCAAGTCAAATTCTATTTACACAAATAATAGCCCAACTATTTAAGTGTCAGTTGCCAAATAGAATAAAAACAGCCAATAATATTAACGCAATGCTGCTAAAATATTTTTTTATTGAGAACTAAATATATTATAAACATGTTATAAAATGTTTATAAAATTTATATTTATCATTTGGAATGGAAATTGAAAACAAGAACAAAATTAAAAATTTTGATTAACCCCCGACTACCTCAGATTATACGACTACCTCTGTACAACATTCTACTAGTCAAGCCCTTTTATTTGATACCCATATTAAGATAGTTGTGAAAAAAGATATGTATTTCGCCATTTTGTGGAAGCGGCCATCTTGGATTTGAAATTTGTCATAGTGACATGTCTTGGATTTGATTTTTTAATAGTGTATAGTATTCTACTAGTCAAGCCCTTTCATTTGATACCCATATAGAGGTAGGTTGTATAGAAATATTTTGTCCTCCATTTTGTGGAGGCGGCCATCTTAAATCAATATTAACCAAACATAGCTAAGAACATCCGCACGGACATTAACCTTCTAATAAAAAAACCGCGTCGAAACTGGCCCATCCGTTTGAGCTATACGGTGCCACAGACAGACACACACACAGACAGACAGACATCGACGTCAAACTTATAACACCCCTTTTTAACCCCCGACCAAAAAAGGGGAGTTATAAGTTTGACGTCGATGTCTGTCTGTCTGTGGCACCGTAGAACTCAAACGGATGGGCCAGTTTCGACGCGGTTTTTTTATATTTAAAAGTTAACAACCGTGCTTAGCTATGTTTGGTTAATATCGATTCAAGATGGCCGCCTCCACAAAATGGCGGACAAAACATTTCTATACAACCTACCTCAATATGGGTATCAAATGAAACGGCTTGACTAGTAGAATACTATATACTATAACAAATTTCAAATCCAAGATGGCCGCCACCACATAATAGCGAATTGTATTATTTTTTTCTCTACTACCTCAATATGGGTATCAAACAAAAGAGCTTGACTAGTAGAATACATTGCACTATGACGAATTTTAAATTCAAGATGGCCGCTTCCATAAAATGGCGAAATACATTTCTTTTTCCACAACTCCCTTAAAATGGGTAGCAAACGAAAGGGCTTGACTAGTCGAATGTTGTACAGATAACAAATCCGAGGTAGTCGGGAGTTAATCAATTTTTTTAATTTTGTGCTTGTTTTGGTCGGGGGTTAAAAAACCAGTTTCCAGGAGATAAAACATCACCTTCTTTCTTCTCTTCTCTCTTCATCTTTATGTTATTTTTGATGATCTTTTTGGCAGTGGCAGTGGCAGTGTAATGTTTTTCAGCTATCGTTGAAGAGAAATGGCCCACAACGTCATATTTTTACAGGTCTTTAGAGGACTGTGCCTCATGAAGTTTGCTTATACTGAGAGCTTTGTATCTCTGTTTTGGCACGACGCTTTTCCATCAACCAACTTTCGTGCATATATTATGCACCCCATATTCAATTTTTTCAGGGACATTTTGGAGGTCCAAAATTTCCCAATTTCGTCCAATGTTTTCGGTATTGTTTTCATTTACATGAACTCTGGTTAATCGAAATTCAAGCATTGTAGGTACAAGTATATATCTAAGTAAGTTGGCCTAATACCACCTTCTAATCTTGAACGGTACTTCGTGCAACAAAATTACCGTTACAGCGTGATAACTTCTTCTATATAAAATTCTTCCGGAAAGTTTATTTGCCTCATAGATTATACAATATATTATATAGAAGTCATAGATTATGCAACATCTGTCAGTATGGACATATTTCCGTATATTTTGTATACAAATCCTCGAGTTTCCACACACGCAGCTATAATATATATTTTTGTGACGTCACCAAAATATACCGTAATATCTATTAAGGCATATTCATAAAAATTATGATATAGCAATACATATTTTGAATGTACAGCGTGTTTTATCATTGTTCGAGCACACATCACGAGTATCGATATTAACTAAGGTCTGATGATGGGTCTGGAAGTGGGTCATAGGAACTCTGTAATGAAACGACGAAACCCCATCAAATCTGGGATCGTTTTAGTTGTCTTGGTGCTAGATGGAAGCCATGGTCTGATGATGAAGCTGGAAAATAACCATAGTAATCTTGTAACTAAACGACATAACACCATCGAGATTGAGCTCGTTTTATTCGTCTTAACGAGTACTTTGGTGCTTGATGGTAAATCAGGGTCTGATAATGAAACTGGAAGATGGCCATATGAACTTGGTAATTTAACGACATTACTCCATCGAGTTTACCCAACCCAAAAACAAAACAAAATCGGTTGGAGTGTACCCAACACAAAAAACAAAATTGGTTTATCCGTTTGGGAGCTACGATGCTACAAACACGTACAGTATGTTAATATGCCACAATATGAATATGTTACGGTTTTGTTGACGTCAGAAAAATGAAAATATATAAATATATTTATTACAGCTACGTCTGCGACGGCCTTAATGCGAGTCTCCTCACATGTGCACCTGACGAACGCTGATAGCATACTAACTTAGGCCCCGTCCACCATGATGACGTCAGGACCTAGTTGAAAATCACAGTGCACAGTTGCTTAGGGCAGCTCCTCTTTGTATTAGCTCCGTGTATTTTATATTATCTTTGCATTTCGGTAGTTCGGTACTAAATGTCCAGCTGATTGGCAATGTCCGGCATGACGGACAAAGCATTTGTAATGCAATTTAACCAAATAAACTAACATAAAATGCCAAAAGGAACAAGTAAAGCTATTTTTTACAATATTGAATTTTTAAGGGTGAACCTTTAACCAGTGGTGATGACAAACTTGTACATCTGGTCTTGGAAAAATACTCAGAGGAGTAGGCGGGATTCCAACCTACGACCCACGATTGTCAAGCGGAAGTTCTAAACACTGAGCAGCTTTTTTAAATCACTATCCCACCACGGCATCTTTTAATATAATAAACTAAAAACAAAGAAGCTATTACGAATATATTTATTTTATAAATCAGTTTACGATAATTATGTATCAATATAATTAAGTCCTTATTCGCTAACAACTAATTATAAACTCATTTCTCTGGCCTGTATTTCATTGAAAGTCCCAATTTTGGACATGGTCCATTTTTTCGGTACAAATTTATATACGTAGATACAATACATTTTAATTATTATCCTATTTATATATAATAAGTTTAAGAAAAGCCCTGATTTTAAAAAACTTATTCTTCTTCTAGTTCTTATATTACCTACAGCTCTCTTTTTCCGGTCTACTGGCTCATTCTTAGTTGGTAAATTGCAGTTCTAATATCAAATATAGATCAGTCATACTCTCATAACAGTTTAACCAATGCAATTATTGGTATTTTTTTTTGGGAAAAGTTTTCATCTAAAGTCTAAAAGATCTAAAGTCAGTATAACGTGTATTCGGTATATTATATATAATATACCCTACAGATACATACGATACGGCTGTTGTTTGGCGGCATGTTTCATACAGATATGGCTAAAATGTAAACAAATAAATTATGTGACTGTTAATTTGACAGATTAAAATTTCTCAACATTTGTTTTACAAGATAGTTCGTTTTACAAGTCTTTGTTCGCCCTTTTGAATTGTCATCGTAAAATAGGGTTAAAATAACAAAACTCAAAACAAAAAAAATTACAACGAAAATAAGGATTAAAATTCAGAAAGAAAGAAAACAGGATACGAGTTCAGAAAAGGAGCAAGAATATATTGTTTACAAAATTGTCATTTTGAGAAACATAGATAAATTGCTAGTAATTAAAATAATATCTATCATGTCCTACTTATTACTTATAAAATATTTAGTTATTTGATTTAGACAAAACCAAGTTTGTTGTATTTATGGTCGCAACAAAGTCGAATAATATGTATTTATGAAAATATTTTAAGACAGTTTCACAGTTAAATATATATTTTAGTTAGACTATATTTATGGTATAGTAACCTTTGTTTACGTTTTGGTCGTATCTCTTTGAAACACGGTACAGCATAAATTCGATTCTGACGTTTTTTTTCGGTATCCGAAAATGTAAATGTAAAACATTTATATTTTCAGACTTTACTATTTGTATAACTTTATTATTACAGGTAAGTTATTGTGTGCGACAACAGATCATAAGAATGGATTATATTTCTAAATAAAATAGTATTATTTATATTTTATATAATACCACAACTGGGGATAGGGAGTTTTTTCAAAATATAAATTTTTGGTCCAATGAAACTTTATAAACTTCTATAATACTCGTATCATTTATCACTGTCTTTTAAACTTAAATAAGTGCTGGCATAATGACATATCTTATTTATTTTTAACAAACAAGGAAATAAACCTTGTGAGTGCCATAGTCACGCGTGACATGCGTTCGTATCGACGCGACGCGACAGCGCAGAAACGACAAAAGAAAATTGAACGCGTACAAAGAAAATCACTGCAGTTATTTTTAAAAGTTCTTAAACAAAATAACATAATTTTAAACCGACTTCAAACAGGAAAAAGTTCTCAGATCAACTGTTTTATGTTTGTTCCGAACTGTCCGACTGACTCCACCGATTTCGATAATTCTTTTTTGTTCGAAAAGGTTCTGGAATCGTTCCACATAGATTTTATCGACTTCGGTATAACGAAATTAAAAAATACTGATATCGATACCTTTTTGATAGTTTATTAATGATATTAAACTTAGTATGAATATGAATTTAATTTTTAAATTGAAGCCTGCTTAAACTAAAAAACGAAACCGTTTTTCAGCGAAAAATAATTATAAGGAGAATAAAATTCAAATTAAACCTAAAACTATTGACATATATGCGTCTTAACAAATACCCTCTTAATATCTATAACATTCAACTATTGTCAGGTCTTATAGCAGTGACATGTCTAACTACACTTCCTTACCTCCGCTCTGGTTAAAATCGTCAACAACGACGATAACGTAAATGGTTGTGGTAAAACCATGCGAGGTCATGTAGCAGACTTGTTTCATAGTTGATTTGACCTTTGACCTTTGAACACAACTTTCGTTTCCACGAAGACCTGTGCTAAGCGAGGCTGTGCAATTACAATGGCTGTTATTGGTACCGTTGAATACCTTCAGTTTAAAATAGAGCGCGTTAGATTATAGACCCACGATAGGTTAGGTTAATCTGACGTCTAAATTATAATCTGACGGGTATTTACAATTTGACGGTTACAGATATTATTATATTCCTCGCTCACCGCACTACCCCGCACATTCCAAGTGGATATACACCTATCTTAAACCAAATAGTATGTGTAAGCGAAAATATAATTACTTACAGTGATACTTTAATATGTTATGTTGTAACTTTCTCCACAACTAACAAATTATGGAGATAGGTACATATGACTAAAGTACCAGGCGCCCAGATCTTGCTAGAGGTATAACTATGACATCAAATTCGGTGTCTCGGTTTCTACTTCGGTGGCGGGTTTTAAGGCTCGCAAATACTGCAGCACCGCACTATTGTATTCAAATATTCCAAACAAAACCAAATCAAAAAATAATTTCTTTTCCTAAATCCTAGAATTCGATTTGGCACCGCTTATAAACTTCTACATGTACAATATATCTAAATCATAACCAATACGATAAACGATCGAGATACATCTGACTGCTTTTTGTAAAATTGTTAAGTAAATTAATAAATCTATGCAAGAACAGTCGAACGTAACATGACTCGACTACCAGGCGCCCAGATATTGCAAGAGGTTTCCTACGCGTAGAAGTCATATTCGGTGTCTCTTTCCAACCCATTGCTGTCCTCCTCGGAGTGATCAAACGTACGCCAACACCGCGGAATTACGCCGTTGTACTCGCACATTCCGAATATGAGCACGGAGAAACCGATCAGGTGCTGCCAGTGGAAGCTCTGCCAACCCACGAGCAGAGAAAACATCCAGATTACTAATGTTCTGAAATAGAAAATAACAATAATAAGACATTTAAAGAGATTTTCGCTAGACGATTTGATCGTCGTCAGATGCAGAAGGTGGTGATCCTCGACACAGCATACCTACATCGTCAAGAGGTTCCTCACTCTGAGTCCTAACCACCGGTAGCTTGTACTCTGGTCTTGGAATAGGTATGTTGTTTTTTTGTAAATAAATATTGTAATAAAACTTAAGAAAAGGAATAAATATTTTGGTTACAATCTTCGATTTGAAGACACCAGGATTGTAACTATCGGGTAAAATCCACTCAGAGAACGCATTCCATAGCCTTGACGTTCTTATCGTAAAAGTAGAGTGAAACCTCTGTCAACTATCACGGATGTTCACTTCTATAATATCTCTATATATAAAAAAAATATGTTGGTTTGTGTACGCTTCAAAAAGTTCTGCACCGATCGAGTTGAAATTTCAGAATCTATACTAATATTATAAAGCTGAAGAGTTTGTTTGTTTGTTTGAACGCTAGAATCTCGGGAAGTGCTGGTCCGAATTGAAAGATTCTTTTTCTATTGGATAGTCCATTTTCGAGGAAGGCTATAGAAAATAACGCTACTATTAATAGAAGCGGAGCATGAATCAAGAATGTAACAAAATCGGGAAAAAATATTCCTTTTTGAGAGTCTTCGTGTCATGTGCTTTGACATGACACATGACAGCATGTGTCTAAGATTGCGTCATTGAATATCACAGATTACATACCTCTTGAATATAAAGCCTTTGCTAATCAATTTTTTTTTCTAAATCTGAGTTTGGTACAACCACAGATACGGATCTGAATGTGGATATATATACAAGTATCTAAAGCTGCGCTAGTAGGCTCATATCAGATTTGGCTGGGCAGGGAGAGAAAAACGAGTAGTGAAGGTGAGTGTTGATGTAGAAAAGGGCTCCTAAACCTACGTCCGAGTCACAAGTCTCGGGATCTACTCGGGATTTCTCTCTCTCTGCTTTCCTTCCTCGATAAATGGACTATCCAATAGATAAATAATCTTTCAATCCGGGCCATTACTTCCCGAGATCCTAGCGTTCAAACAAACAAACTCTTCAGCTTTATAATATTAGTATAGATAGACTAGTTTTAAATACTTAAAATATGATTTTATGATGATGTTTTTATAATTTATGATGATCATTAAAAGCAGTCTGACTTGACTGGTTTTAATATCATAACATATTGAACTTGTCTTTCACTTCACATTTATGTTTCGATGGGATTCGCAGTTTGAGAAACATAGATCAAATTGCCACTGTTTAAAACAGTATCTACCACATTCTACTATTACTATTTATAACTTTCAAGATAAGTTAATAAATAATTATTTGATCAATACAAATCCAAGTATGTTGTATTTAAGATCACAGTAAAGTCGTATCATATTTGTGAAAAATATTTTAAGACAGTTTTAGATAAATACTAAGGTTAAACGATTTTTATGTTATGGTCGCACCTTTGTTTACATTTTCTGCACCTCTCCGTGGAACGGACTAAAGTACTTTATACTTTTTTCTTAGTTTAATATTTACCACATGATCACGGCTTTCGCAGTGGTTGGACTCTTTGCAGAGTCTGGGGAAGGACCAAACTTTTGTCAGTTATTCTACCGCCAAGTAGTAGTAATGTGCAAACCTCAGTGTGTTCCGGTTTGAAAATAAACGTATCCAGAAAAATTACAGGGCATTGAGATAATCATCTTATTTGTCTATCTCTGGGTGACGAGCGCAGCGTAGTGCGTGGTGCTTTGTTTGGACTCTTCATGGTCCAGTGACTGCGTGCCACTGTGCTGTTATGTGGCAGGTGTTGCTTACCATCATGCACATGGTCATGCTCGTCCTGTCACTCTAAATTATTTAAAAAATCGTGGACATAATAGTTTAAATTCGTACAGAAATACTGAAAACAAGCATATGATACACCTGATGGTAAGTGCGCATCAGCATACAGAATGATGTCATTATATGAGTTGATTCTCTTACCTTACAGAGTCGAGGACCATTCTGGTAGTGGCGGACATTTCCTTGGTGACGCTGATACCGGCAAAGTTGAAGAAAGCGATCGATACGATTGTGCCCAGAATCGCCACCAGCAGGTAAGGGTTGTTGCCTAGGACAAAACAATACGAATTATCAGACAACTAAAGGACTCTCTCACTGTTTTTCTCTTATGCCTTCACGCCTAAGCTACTGTACCATTTTATATGAAATATGGTACAGAGACTCTCGTCCCTGAGAAAGGACATAGGCTACTTTTTGTTGCAATAAAGGGTTTTGAGGGGCTAAAAGTTTGTATTGATGCTTTCTTACTTTTGTAGCTAGAAAATTGAAACTTATAGGCTTTCCATTTCTACATTGATAAGCCAGCGATAACCTTAGAATCTAAGGCGATAACCGTATCCTTTTTCTAAAGGAATTTAATGTCATTGCGAAATTGTAAATACCATCAGTTTAGAATAAAACGCGTCACATTATAATCTTAGTGTAGGTTAGGTTGGTCCCTCCGCGGCCGAGCTCTCAATAGCCGTGGCCTGGTCACCCATGGTGAAGCTAAGAGGAACCCGAGCAGGGCCGCTCGTCTAGATTTTGCCGCCAAGCGATGATACGGCCATGTAGGTTGTGCGATGTATTGCCACTGGTGCAACTGAGGTTGGCCGCGATGTTGGGGGGTAGGCATCGCGGCTGTAGGGTGGAGGCCACGGCGGGAGAGGACCGCCGGTATTACGATGCGCCGACACGCCCGCCGTGGCTTTGCTCGACCGACGGAGCCATTACCACACAAAAAAAAATTTCAAAAATTGGCAGTCATAGGGATGATAGATGATAGCCTATAGAAGTGAAAACTAATAACTCAGAATTTGATATCTCACTTTGGATACTATGCAGGTGAAACCTAAGAGCGTGGCCCGGACCATGGCCATCTAGAGTTTACCCGAAGATTCTTTCATTTATGGACGTGACGCTTGAGTTCAATTCATAGCCCACGGAAAATATGTGCGCCAAATGAAGTTATCACTTCAAAAAAGGTCGTAGATGCGTTAGATTTTAGCCCTTCTTATGAAAGGGCTAGAGTCCCAGCAGTGGGAATCAAAAGTGGGCTGCATACGCTTACCAGTAACATATTTCTCTTCATACACCATCTGACACGCAGACTAATAATTCACAGCCCACGGAAATCTGTATGTGGTGTGCCAAAAGACGTTTTCACTTCTAAAAGATTATATTATAATCTAACGTGGTTTTGTTAGATTACAAACTGATTAATTGTCCTCCACCATCACCAAAGAGTCAAAGTTGAACCTGGTTTAATTAAATCTACTATCAGATCAACAAAAAGCGTCTGTGTCATCCAAAAACCCTCGACTTCTTTTGCTAGAAGGCAGTCATACTTCTCCAGCGCTTTTGTGTACAATAAGCTTAACAAAATTCTAAATTTTTATCCGTTGACTCGACATTATTGCAAAATTACTTTGGAGAATTGGTTGCTCAAACAAACCTACGAGTCCACAGAAATGGTGCTTATCATTATGTCCTGACAAACTAGTATCCTTTTTTTGTTTCTATTTTTTGTTTTTATTTTTAAATTAAATTGTTTGTTGTAATTGTCATCCAGAATCAAAATTTTGGTTTTTTTCTTATTTTATTCTTGTAATTAATAAAATCGAGTTCGATATGTTATTTTTCTACAGTTCATAATATTTTCTGGTTATTTAGTATCATATCATAAGTTGAAAATTATTGTAAACAATCCATTCTGTTTTCGGCGGAGGGTATTGGTACGCCATCTCACAGGTTTTCCTAGTTTGGGTACCAATGCACTTCTACATGGACCAACACAAAATTACAATTACATCTGTATGAAATGTTTTTGTGATGTTCTCAGCAAAAATAAATATATTTCAATTGACGGTGTTTACAATTTGAAAGTGACAAATATATCGTACCGATTTGCACGAATGCGTCGACAGCGTCTTCGATGGTTCCCCTGGCGTTGTTCCCGAAGTGCGGCGGCGCGGGGATCCAGTAGAAGGCTAACAGCAGTACGGACAGCACGGAGAAGCCGAACACACCTTCCCAACCCACAGCTTGTAGAGGTGGGATGTTCTTTCCTAAACAAGAACACATCATATAAACATACATACACACTTTCTTTGGTTGCCCTCTACCATACATACGCTCATTTTTTTAAAATAAAGAGTGACAAGCAAGACAGAGCAAGACATGTGCCTAATGGTATGCAACATGCCTGCCACATAACAGTACAGTGGCACACAGCTATTGAAACATGAAGAGTCAAAATCATTACCTAGCACTGCACTGCGCTCGTCACCCAGAGATCTAAGATGTTATATCTCTAAGCCCTGTAATTTCTCTGGACACATTGCCCTTCAAATCGGAACACAGCAATGTTTGCACATTACTGCTTGGCGGTAGAATAACTGGCAAAGGTGTGATACTTCCCCAGTCGGACTCTGCCAAGAGTCCTACCACTACTAACTACTACTACTACTATTTATATATATTTATAGCTTTTCTAAACGACTTCAAAATAGGAGGGTCTATCCCTAAGGGTTTGGCCTGTGCGTTTATGTTAAAACTTCAAAATGGCATTCAAATATTTTTAAGGAATAAAAATTTCGCACACATTTTCATCCCCTCTTAGAGAATGAGTAAAATTATGAAAAACGCCAGCTCAATAGCTGCTATTATGGAGCATGAGTAGCAGGGCAAATGTATTAGACTATAGGGTACAGGCCCGTGAACAAAATTTATGGGTCAAATGAACCACCTATGCAATGAACACATTGGAACAATATTATTATGGAGCAGCTATTGAGCTTATCACTGTGTTTTTATGGGCAGGCCTGTTGCTTACAATCACGCAAATGTCCTGATCGTTCTGTCAGTCTTTGCTATAAAAAAATTGGCAGTCATAGGGACTGCCGATAGAAGTGAAAACTACGCGGTTGACACCAGTGGGCGTGACCATGATCAGTTTATCCGAAGATTTCTTTCATTTACGAACGTGACGCTTGAGTTCAATCCATAGCCTACGGAAAATATGTACGCCAAAAGAAGTTTTGACTTCAAAAAAGGTCGTAGATGTGTTACGATTTTAGCCCTCCTTATGAAAGGGCTAGAGTCCCAGCAGTGGGAATCAAAAGTGGGCTGCATACACTTACCAGTAACATATTTCTCTTCATACACCATCTGGCACGCAGAGATGATCTGCGCCAATATAATGAGCAGATCGCCCGTGATAAGACTGTTGGGGCCTTTGGACTCCCCGGGGTTTTGGTAGAACGCGTCCGTCATCCCCACTATCAGGAGACCCACGATCAGGACCACTGGAAACCGAAACGAAGGTCTATTTAAACACTGGACACTGGATTTTGATGTTTCGATAATAATATTCCGAGACCTGGCACCAAATTTTGGGTAGGTGTTTGAGGCAAGCTGAAAACTTGTCACATGTCTCTCAATACTACACTTCAACAATGCAGACACTCAGGCAGATGAGACTGATGAGTAGCAGGGCAAATGTATTAGACTATAGGGTACAGGCCCGTGAACAAAATTTATGGGTCAAATGAACCACCTATGCAGGACGATATAATTTTGTACGGCGTAGCGGAATATTAGATAAAAAGAGGTATTAGGCTTACAAGTGACGGCATAGTGCTGAATCTTATTATTTTATACCCTTCTATCATCCTACATAGGTCTCCTGGTGGTTCATATGACCCATAAATTTTGTTCACGGGCCTGTAGCCTATATCTAAAAAATATATTTTCTTTTTTTGTCAGTAAATATGTTTGAGGCAATATGCATTTTTATATGTTGTAGTTTAATGTATAAAGAATAAAAAAAAATAGATATTTGTATTCGTGTTGCATAATCACCACGTTACGTGAAAACATATCTGGCTGAAACATGGAACAGAACACATTATAGTCTGGAAAAACACACATGCTACTTTTATCCCAAAAAAATAACGTGAATATGGCTACAGGGGCCGTTAGTAACATTATACATATCAAAGTTTGGATGTTTCTTGCTCAATCCCATCGGAACGTCTGAACGGATTGGGTTTAAATTCCGAATACAGTCAGATTATGGTTTGGAATAACATATACGCAAGTAAAACCACGGTGCGCTGCTAGTATATCGTTGAAACGGCTAAACCGATTTGAATTATTTTTTTTGGAATACGTTTGGGTAGGGCCCTGGATGGTTCAGATTCACAAATCAGCCCGGCAGATGGCGCTGTAGTTGGTATCTAGGTTAATATTCTAGCAAGTATATCATATTATAACAACAAGTATATATATATACGCCGGAACGGGCCGCTAGTATATCATATTTACAATAACAAACAAAGTTGTGATTAATTGCTTTTGCAGTGGTGTTAACGGACAGTAAGCGGACTTTAGCACCGTGTGATTCATCATACTGACCTCATGCAACTATGTATCCATGCAATGAAATAAGATAGGTAATCTAACCAGCGGTCGTCAAACTGAGTACTAATTAAATATAAAAAATTGTGGTGACCATCCAAGATGGCCGGATTTGAAATTTGCCAGTGTAGTATTTTACTAGTCAAGCCCTTTTATTTGATACCCATATAGAGATATTGAGGCAGTTGTGAAACTATATATATACATAATTAGATTAAACGCATTATTGTTTGTTTGTTAGCTTATCTTGAAAGCCTTTTTTACAGTTGCATTATTCATATTTGACATTAGTATTTTATCTTATTATGTACACAGATTCTTTGGCTTTTTGTAAATGATGTTACCAAGTGTTCTTCTGAATCTATTGTTTAAATAAATGAATTGAATTGAATCGAATCTGTTATCTTTCACAACTATATAAAAATAGATACACTAATTCAATCGAAATCAACAGCATCAAAAGTACATGTTGAAAATGCGGTAAGCTGTGCTTTGTTGTCTGTCCGTGTCCCGTTTGAATTTTTGAGAATGCAATCAGCATTCTAAAAAAATTGGCAAAATAAACAAATATTAGTGGTCTTTTTTTACACAGCGCCATCTAGCCCAAAAATAAGACAAGATTGTGGGTACTATGGGAGCCAGATAGCTACAATAATACTTATGATAGAGTACCCTGTGACCCCCAACTGGTCTGATGTATCCAATAGGTTATACTCGTACATGGCCGCAACTGTATTGTAATGGATTGTTATCAAAACACCGAGTCAATGTAGTCCCAAGCAGTTATTTTCATATTTTCCGAGTATTGACAGTCACAAACAAGATGATGGAATGGTTTGTTTATACTTCCTTAGATAGCGTCTGTTTTCGATTGTTTTGCAAACTGGCGTGCATTGAGAGAAGCTTTTGTCCAGTGTGGGCGATGAAGACTGAGTGGAAAAGGGATACGACCACACTTGTTCTTGTAAACCAGATATTGAAGACAATATATAGATATACTCTTTATTGACACTCCAAACAAGTACAAAATTAAAAATTTTGATTAACCCCCGACTACCTCGGATCTCGGATTTGTAATCTGTACAACATTCTGCTAGTCAAGCCCTTTCATTTGATACCCATATTGTGGTAGTAGTGAAAAAAATAATGTAATTCGCCATTTTGGATTTGAAATTTATTATTATGTATTGTATTCTACTAGTCAAGCCCTTTCATTTGATACCCATATTGAGATAAGTTGTGAAGAAATATTTTGTCCGCCATTTTGTGGAGGCGGCCATCTTGAATCGATATTAACCAAACATAGCTAAGAACATCCGCACGGATATCAACCTTCGAATAAAAAACCGCATTGAAATCGGTCCATCCGTTTGAGCTCTACGGTGCCACAGACAGACACACACACAGACAGACAGACAGACAGACAGACAGACAGACAGACCGACAGACAGACAGACAGACAGACAGACATCGACGTCAAACTTATAACACCCCTTTTTTTGGTCGGGGGTTAATAAAATGAAACACAGAAAAAAAGGAAAATACATTTAAAATTATAGTGACACTGGGCGGCCTTATCGCTGAAAGCGATCTCTTCCAGGCAACCTTAGGATGGAAAATAATATTTGGACAAGTATACGGGGTGGACATTATTGGGTTTATGAAAGCGTAGACGCAATGCAGTGCTAAATAATGATGTGGACTCTTCATATTATAATAGCTGTGTGACACTGGGGTTGTTATGAGCAGGTGTAGTCCTTACTACCAGGGACATGTCCTGCTCGTCTTGTCATTCTTTCCTAAGAAAAGAATTATATTCTTGTTGTTTAGTTAAGACAACTAATTCGGCCCGGCTGATGCACGTCATAGAATATATATTCTTCTTCTTCTTAAGCCCGTTATCGCCCACTGCTGAGCATAGGCCTCTCTACTTGCTGTGATTAATTCTAGACCCTAAAATTATCAGTAGTAATAGTAAAAAATTGGTTCTTTATTTGTTTATTTTTGTGGACAGTACAGACTGTCGTCAATTTTTATTGAAAAAAAAAAAACAAAAAAAAAAGGGACGAAACTTATCTGCTTAGTACAGGAAATCTGTTTCAAGGCCACTGTTACTAGATATTTTTATATTAGAACCTTCTACCAATGTTCCAATTCTATTAATTTGTTTGGATACGAGAACTGCTTTGGTTATCATAATATTATTATAAAATGCTATAATAACTGGGTACCAGAACACAGATATGAGTAAATTGAATTGATAAAAATCACACAGAGTGGCAAAGAATAACACAACATTGTACAATGTACTCTTGTAACTCAATTCTCAAACTTGCATTTTAGCAGAATCGAAGAATCGCAATACCGTTATATTTGATACTTTTAACTTAAACTGACACAGTAGTTCATAGCACTACTACTAATATAATTGCATGATTAGCAGGAAAGAACGTGTGAATGTATGACATGCACGAATGCACGGGTGACATGCACGAAAGCACATCAAAATATTGGAAACTCATACCGCTGTGGTTAGATCGTTGTTCTAGGGGCGAGAACGTTAGATTTCACCATTATAAGGTCATAAGTTCGAATCCCGTATATTTATATTTTAACATTTATCCAACTGCAGATGTAAGCGTCATCAGGTCATCACCACTGGCTTTAACATGTGAAGGAAAATGTAATGAAGAAACCAACATGTACTTAGAATCTTTCGTGCGTCAACCACCAACCTGCACTAGGCCAGCATGGTGGATCATTGCCTTGTCTCTCTCCTAGCGAGAGGTGGCCCCGAGTCCCAACAGTGGCAACATTTAGTGGGCTGATTATGCTACATGACATTTACTTACCAATGCCCGACCATTCACGTCTAATGATATGGCGTTGAAGAAAGATGGTGGAGAGAATCGCCACAAACACTATTATAGAGCCCCGGAACATCTGGAAACTGCTCACATAAGTCAGTGTCAGCCCAATGTACATTATGGAGGTACCAATCTGGAAACAATTTATTCTTTAACATATATGTATAAAAAAGTATCAGTGACCTGTCGCATCTTTTGGGTTAAGCAACTACTCTATATAGCCTAATGAAGCATCTGTTTGAGACATATGAAACCCACAATCAATATAAGTAATCAGTTTATTAGCAAATAAAAATTATTGAGACTACTGATCAAAATGAAAACTATCCTATGTCTCAAATTGGACATTTGTGTGAAAAGGTTGTCTTGGGGTACCAAGGGTGTCCAGATGTGAAGGCATCTAGCACCCACTTACTGTTTGGTCCCTGAGGTGATCGGGTCAGATGCGAACGGTGACGGGTAAAATCTCGGCGCGGTGGATCGGCGGAAAATACGAAAACCTCCCCGCGTTGCGATCGCATCGTCGCTTAGCATCAAGCAGAATAGTGGTCAATTGCCAACATACAAAACAAACGAACAACCATGGAAGTCAGGCTATCGCCGTATGCTATCAGTGTACATATTAGAAAATTAATCTATCTAATATAAATCTGAAGAGCTTGTTTGTTTGATCATGCTGATCTCAGGAACTACTAGAGCGATTTAAAAAAATATTTCACTGTTTGATATGTATGTGATCCCTGATTTATGTAGCAGTAGCATGGGTGAACCCGGCGCAGACCGCAAATATTTAAATAAACCTGATCTAGATTTGATTGCTAAGTACTGGAACAATATTGTTTATTAACTCACCAGATCCAACATGGCAGCTGGCATTAGTATAAATGGGTTGAAGTTCTGATTGCCTCTTGTCAATGCAGGTTCTCGTTCTCGGTTTCTTGTATAGAAGAAAATCAGCTTGAAGGTCAGGAGGCAGAGCATTTCTCCAAGGAACATAGCTGAAGCCTAAATAATAAATATTTCATTAGAATATATTCCATATACTGTAATGAAGAATAATATTCTTGATATTATCTATTCAATACTGTTAAGAGAACAGAAATAACATTTTTGTTATCTAAACTACTGAGTGATCCACTTTCTTAATCACCTATGACCCCTTTTACTATGTATAATAATAATAATAGCCCTTTATTTCCAGAACTGACATGTTCATTTAGTTTTGCTTATACTAGTTTGTGCGGTCATATAATGTCCCTCAGTTCGGTGTGTCTTTTGACATAGGCCTCCTCCAACTGTTTCCACTGCGCTCTATTGGTTGCTACTTTGGTCCAATATGGCCACAAGGTTTAGCGGAAATCATCTTCCCATCTTTTTGTAGGATATCCTCGTTGTCTACATGCATCTCTCGGATACCAGAGAGTCGCTTGTTGGCTCCATTTTTCTAACTTACACTGCAGCATGTGGCCTGCCCATCCCCATTTTATTTTAGCTGGTCAGTTCAAATAATTACATTGATGACTTTGGTTTTGTGTTTAATTGAAATGGAGCTAGCTTTATCAGTTAGTTTTATTCCCAACATACTTCTTTCCACTGCCTGCTGGCATTTGGTTAGTCTTTCTCTGTTATTTTGGGTGAGGGACCAAGTATCACTGCCGTATGTCATGCAGGGAGGGATACAGGTATTGAAAGTTTTTCTTATGATATTTGTACTCAGTTCTTTACTTTTCATTACTTCTTTTAGTGACCAGTATTTTTTTCCAACCACTGTAATTCTCTTGTTTATTTCTTTTCACATTAATTTGGTCTGTAGTGTAGTGATTATTTGGCTCAAGGAGACATATTCTGATACATACTCATGATTATTTCCATCCAAGACTATGTTGGTCTCCATTGATTTGGTTATTAACTTTGTTTTGATATATTTATCTGTAGGCCTGCTTCTTTACTCTTATTTTTTTTTTTTTATAAAAATTGACGAGACGAGCAGGACATGTGCCTGATGGTAAGCAACATGCCTGCCACATAACAGCACAGTGACACGCAGCTATTGGAACAAGAAAAGTCCAAATCATTACCTAGCACTGCACTGCGCTTGTCACCCAGAGATCTAAGATGTTATATCTCTAAGCCCTGTAATTTCTCTGGAAACATTGCTCTTCAAACCGGAACACAGTAATGTTTGCACATAGCTGCTTGGCGGTAGAATAACTAGCAAAGGTGTGGTACTTCCCCAGGTAGACTCTGCCAAGAGTCCTACCACTACAAAAAGAGATTAGCCAGAGTTTGCACCATTATTTGTAATTTATTTGGGTCCTCTTCAAGCAAGATGAAGTGATCCGCAAACCTTAGATGGTTTAGACGGCGTCCATTTATACTGGGACCAATCCCTCGCAGTCTAGATTTTTTTTTAATTTCCCAGTTCTGCAGTAAACAAGTTAGGTGACATTGGGCTCCTTGTCTCACAGCTCTGTCTATTGGGATCTCCTGTTGTTTCTAGTCTTATATTGCCTTTACTTATACTGTAGATGTTTTTGATAATCTCGCTTGTATGTGTTAGCGACTCCTTGCTGTTTTAGGGTAGACCAGAAGTTAATTCCCATACTAAAGTATACTTTTAACTCAAAAAATCAATACCCCCCACTGCACTGTGCTAGTCACCTATAGATATCAAATGATTTATCTCTTTGCTCTGTAATTTATTTAGAAATATTGATATTCAAACCAAACTACACTGTTGTTTGCAAATTATTGCTTTTTGGTAGAATAACCTGAAAATGTATGAACTCTGAAACTCTGTAAAGACAGCTATTCCAACAAAGTAAGCTATAAGGTGGGGCTAACTAAGAAATCCCATAATTAAACAGATGAAAAACTTTTTACTGTTTTGAAAAACAAAGGTACATTCTTTCACTGTTTGATATATATGTGCTCCCTGATATATGTGCAGTAGCATATAATACATTACATCACAATAGCAGTATAATACATTACATTAGTCTTTAAATCTTAATGCAATATAAATAATAGATTTGATATAGAACTTCAAAAGTTAAGAGAAAAGTTACCTGTAGGAATGGATGTTCAAAGTTCCGGATCTGGCCATCAGAACCTTTGGACTGGAGCATATCTGCCCATTTAGTGCTTATGGAGTTTATAGATCCCGTGACCACCATCATCAAGGCCAAGAATTTTTGGTAGTTGGACCACGCCATCTTGACCTGTATATTGAATAAGAATAGTCATCCTTTTTTTTTCTTTCAAACATTTTTTTTAATAATAATAGTTTTGCACTCAACTGCTATCTCCTCCAAAGGAGCATGCTTACCTAAGAGAAAACAAATTGATCTTGACTTTAACGCATCAAGATTAGGTATATTTGGCACAGCAAAATTGTAGAATCTTATGGCAAGTTAGGTTAGTCTTTAGTTTATAATCTGATGGTAAGTATTTACAATTTTATGGTGATATATCTTTCAGGAAAACCCCACTCCGGCAATGCATTCCACTGCCAAAATTTACCTACATATTACAAAAGTGAAACAGTCCAATAGAAAAAATCTTCTTACTAGAAGTCCCACTACTTTACATACATACTCCTAATATAATTTATTGATTTATATTCTTTATATTAAGAGTAATTGTATTGCAAATCAAATAAGAACTATAATAGTAAGAAATATCTTAATAATAATATTTCTTACAAAGATACAAAAAAATGTCTTCAAAATTAGTGGATAAATGTTTTCAGTAGCTACTAGATAGATTATTACAAAACAAAAATATTATTTTTTTAACACAATACATAATTATTCTTGTAGTTTGAATTCAGAATCCTTTCTTTGATCAACATTTTAACATTGCTTTTTTTTAATACTTGCAGTAAAACATCTGTGTACTTGTACTGTGTACTTTCAAACAGTTATGTATTTTTTTTTTGTTAAGTCATCAAATTTTACTACCTTTGTATTGTGGTGATGGACAACGCATTTACTTGTGTATTAACAATGTTCAATACCTATCTAATAAGTGTTAGCATCAAAATTCTTGCAAATAAATACTAAGTAGGTACATAGGTACATAACTAAATTGAAACCATTTTTTCTCTCACATTAGAATGTTTAGGAGGATTGAGTCGCGTGATGTTTTCAGGATTTGGCCTTACATTCGTAAGTGTAGGTACGACAATTTTACAATATGTAAGACGAGGACGAAATAACAGATTTAGTAATGTAGGAGATATAAAAAGGTATAAAAATATTTATATCTATATCTTGAAATACAAAATAGATTGAACAAACCTTTTGATTGGCTTCGCAGACTGATGGATTTGAACGATATTTTGTATTGCTCGTTGAAGACTATTGCGATGTGTGTTTCTTTTGCGGCCACAAAATATACTACTTGCCTTTGTCTCTCGCTCAGTAAAAGTGCGGAACAAGGAACGACGTACGACGTAGTGAAGAGTGAAGACACAAGACAGTAATGACAGTATTGTATTTCGTATGTATCGTATATCGTATACCTATCGTAAATATCATACCTATCTCTTTTGTACTGTTATTATTCTTATTATGTAGGTAGCAGTGCTGCCAACACGATTTTTTCGAATCCGCCAAGTTAGTTGTGAATTTCCGTCAAAAAATCCAAAAAATTTTTGTACATGCCAATAATAACCGTGATTTTTTTTTAAGTTTTTACTTGTAGGTACTTACATTAGGTTTCAATATACTGTTAATATTATAAATGTCAATGATTGGATGTTAGTTGCCCAATCACGTCGTAACGGATGTGCTTACCTACAGATCGGGCTGAAATTTAGAACAAAGATTATAGTTTGGAAGAACACATATAGGTTTCTTTTAATCCCGGGAAGACCAAGGTAATGGCAACTATGTGGGTAAAACCGCAGAGCGGTACTAGTAGTAACCATAGCTAAACATTGGTTTCCGATTACTAAGCAGCAGTGTAGTAATACCACGACACACGCGATTTTCTTTAGTTGCGTCTTATGCTCGACTAAAGGTGGGGGTTAAAAACCGGTTTTTAACCCACTGCTTAGCAGTTTTAGCAGAGATAAATGCCGCTTATCAACAAAGAAAAGTTTGTATCTGGACTACTAAAGAAGTCTTTGATCGACTTTGTTGTCATCATATAAAATAATTCGATCGTATAAGGTACTTACTTGCCTTACCATTCGAAAAACGTAATAGACATTAATTGATGAAAATATGAAGTTTTTATTCCCGTTATATATCCCGTTAGCCGTTAGAAAATTATTTTCCTGTTCTCAACCTACCCAAATCCGCTGGATATTTATGACGAGAAATCCGTTAAGTTGGCAACACTGGTAGTTATTTGTCAAATTGAAAGTACATAACTACATACAAAAAACGTATGGCAAAAAAGTGGTCAAGTGCTAGTCGGACTCGCCCATGAAGGCTTCCATAGCATCAAGTAACGTTATATAAAAGTTTTTGTGGTTCGTTGTTACTTTAATCGGTGTAAAACACTGATTAACGTAACAAAAATAGTGAATTTATGACGTATTAAAATAAAACTACTTACTAGATCTCATTCAAACCAATTTTCGTACATCATACATTTTTTTAGTTTCGGCATTCTCTTATTTTAGAAGTTACAGGGGGACACATTTTACCACTTTAGAAGAGTCTCTAGCGCAAACTATTCAGTTTAGAAAAAACATAAATACGTTAGAAACCTCAATATCATTTGTGAAGACCTATCCACACACAAACTCACACGTATGGTTTTCAAGAGAAAAAATGTGTGCGCTTAAGACCGCACGGCATAAGTGAAATCTAAAATAAGAAACACTTAACTATTTAAAGACTACTTAATAACTTGAATAATTAATAATAAAAACTATATGTAAATTTAAATTGAATATACCTACGTAGTAGGCACAGTAACACAAGAATAGGTAATATGCCACTGAATGACTGGTATGGCTAATACATTTTTTACACAAAAACATTTTTTTACGCTGGTCGGAAATAGCGTTTGATTCGCAATTTTTTTAGTATTTGCTACTTATTTATTTTATAACACATTTGCTTGCAAAGGGTATCTTATTTCCCCAATTTAATATCGTAATGTATCTAATTACGTACTTGTGCGATATTGTAATGTAAAACGCACGGTTTATCATAATGCTCCGTCTAAAACGAATGGTGCTTTTTTTAATAATAATTATAATATTTTTTAAATCAGAAACGTTTTCAACATTTTATGAATAATATTAACTTTGGGAGCTGAATTGTGAATGAGTGACATTGTTCCCACTTTCCACGCGCTTTTTCTTTTCGCTGTCGCTGTATAGACTGCAGGTCCGTGAACAAAATTTATGGGTCAAATGACCCAGGACACTGACAACAGGAGACCTATGTAGGATGATAAAAGGGTATAAAATAATACGATTCAGCACTATGCCGTCACCTGTAAGCTGTCCAACTGAGTGCAGGCAGGTATTCAAAAGCTCAAGTAGAGTGGGTACATTTTGGTCATTTGTTTTTGTACGGCATTCTTACCATCATATAGATCCATGGAAAATAATGAGAAAACGCGTAGTGCCGTACAAAAATAGTGCGCCACCAAATCGGAAACATGTTTGATTTTTCGGCAATTTTCAGGGAAAATTTGGTCATTTAATACTGTACGGCATTGGTTCCATACAATTACAATAGCTCGTCTCACCCATTAATGGGCCTGTTCACACCTAAAACGATATCGTGTCGAAAGTAGGTAAAAATGGTTACGCTAGAGATACATAAGACTGTTGAAAAAACTATCGACATCTCGATATTTTCCAGTCGTCATCATCATCATAATTGTCATGTTAACTATATTTTCAGCTGATATTTAAGTGTATCCGATATGTTGTTACAGAACTGATATTGAATAGTGAAAATCATAAAGAATACTATTTTTTGAAGTGATAACTTCTTTTGACGCACCACACACATATTTTTCGTGGGCTGTAAATTAAGCTCATCGTCACGCTCGTAAATGAAAGAAATCCTCGGGTGAAATCAGAACTTTTTTCTCCACAACTCACCGTTTACGATTTATTGCTTATTTAATAAACCGGTTTTTCTTTCGCAGCCGATATCGATCTTGATAACGAACCAATTATACTGATATTTTAAGAGACGCCGTTCTCCCGCCTAGACCAGCCGTAACTATTTAGTACGGATTTAGAACTAAAAGAAACCACTATTTTTTATTAAAAGTAACCAAAACATTGCACAACCATAAACTACGTCATAGGTGGCATTAGCGGAGTTTAGATAAATTACAACCATTAAATATTTAATGATTTGATTTGATGCGTACAAGTAAAAAAGGAATAAAAACGACGCTGGACACGCCTAAAATTAAAACGTGTGCATGTAGGCATAACGTTTTTAGGGCTAATGATAATTATACCATAACAACTAACGCATAACTGTTTTCGCATATTTTTTGCTACCATAGCATACCATGTATAGCATAAACATAACTTAGTATAATGTTTAAAGGCACACATTGAGATAAGCATATCAATATCAAAACATAATGATCAAAGAAGAATTGGTCCTAATAAGGCTTCGATCACGAACGTACATTCCTGATCGAAGTACTAGGGCTTATCACTGACTTTCGGCATTACGCACATGACTCCGCAAAGACAGCGGCGCTCGTGGGATTTGAACCCGGGGCTCCGGATCGGCAGCCACCGTTCTCCTGACTAGACCACCCGTAACTATTTAGTACGTATTTAGAACTAATGGACTTAAGTACGAGTATCTATATTTTTAGTTAAAAGTTACCAAAACATCGCACAACCATAAACTACGTCGTAGGTGGCATTAGCGGATTTTAACACTAAATTACAACCATTATATATTTACTGATATAATTTTTGATTTGATGCGTAAAAGTATAATGCGGGAATAAAATCAACGCTAAACATGACACTTGACCTTAAGCACACATAATTTTTCCCCATGTGCTATTGATATTTGCAATGAGAACAATCAAACCTCAAAACTAAAACCTCAGTTTAAAAATTTGCCGAAAATAAGTGGAGATTTAATTGCTATGGTATCCATAAATATTACCTGTCAAGTACCTAAGTAGCTCTGCCTATACCTATAGAAAACGGTACGTCTGGTCTCGTTCTTCTTCACAAGTATAATTTACTTAATAGTCTGGCTAACGAAAGTTGATACTGATAAAGCGTGGCAAATTTAAAATATATGAGCATGGCATCCCTAAACTGAAAATGTCGCCAAAAAAACAAACACAAGCCAGCCATGAGCCAGCCACTAGATACGAAACATCAAAAACACGCCATTTTGTTGCGTCAGAGATAGAGATACCATACACAGATTTTGATTCTACCAAATCTTTTGGATAATCGCCGCAACTTAATTGCTTCAAAATAAAATTGTACAAACCTTTCTCTATTTAATAGCGTAATTAATTAATATATTTATTAGCCCAACTAAAGCCTTAGTGTTGCTTTTGAAATAATCGCCAACACGTACATAAATAAAATAAATAAATATAAAAAAGCCTTTATTTCCCAATACCCTTAAATAAGTTTCTAAATAGATATATACATATAAATTTGATTTCATATTATGATTTAGCTTAACAAATTATTGTTTTTAAAATCTAAGTTAGTGTTCTTCGTTGTTAATAGGGTATGGGCCCCTCCTCGGGTGAAGGCCTCCTCCAGTTGCTTCTAATTTTCCCTGTCACTTGCTATTTTGTGCCATGTATCTCCGGCTGTATTTTTAAGTTCCTCAGCCCATCTTTTTTTTCGGTCTGCCTACTTTCCTTTTTCCCTTGTGCCCTTTCCATTCTGTAGTTTTTGCTGTCCACCTGCCATCATTATGTCGTGCTACATGGCCAGCCCATTGCCATTTTAAAGCTTGTGTGAGGGCATTGGTTACCTTTGTTTTTTGTCTTATGTCCTTACTTCTGACTTTGTGTATTGTGTTTACATTCAGTATACTTCTCTCCATGGCCTTTTGTGTTGTTTCAATCTTATGTTTAGCTCTTTCTGTAAACAGCCAAGTTTGGCAGCTATACAGGAGGCAAGGCAGTTCAATATTGGTGTCTTAAACGGTTTTCTTCATTGTTATTTTGTAGTTTCCTTTTAAGATTTCTTTGCGTGACCAGAATTTCTTCCATGTTATATTAGCTCTCCTTTCCACTTCGTCTTCGTTGTTTGGTTTGTTGAATGATACTTGTTTACCTAAATAAATGTAACTGTCAACATATTATATTGCATTTTCTTTCACTTTGATATGATTTTTATTGCAGTTTGTCCTTATTTTGGTTTTATTTGCATTCATTTCTAATCCCACTTTCGAGCTTGCTTTGTCCAGTGAGCAAGCATATCTTGTAGGTCTCTTGAAGTTTCTAACATTATGACTATGTCGTCAGCGAACCTTAGGTGGTTTAAATAGCAGTTGTTAATGTTGGTACCTTTTGTTTTCCAGTCTATTTTTTTTAAATATATTTTCTAACACAGCAATAAAAAATAGTTTCGGTGACAGCGGGTCTCCTTGTCTGACTCCCCTTTCAATTTTTATTGTATCTCCTCTTGACTCTAGTTTGACTTTACTTGTACTATTGTTATATACAGCGTGGCGCTTTGGTGCCGACATTAAATGAAACCACCTATAAAATATCATATTTTGATATCATATTCTGTCAAATTAAATTTCATTTATCGTTATTATTTACTGAGTTATTCGCAATTTTCCAAAATACCGTAATAAAGCAGCCTGTATCTAAAATTTCCTGCGCAGAGGTCATTACACCGCAGCCCACAGTCCATCCGATTTATCAATTAAAAATCAGACGAAAAGCAAATACTAAAGAAACGAGATAGGCGATGTCCTGCAACACACTTGTAAATGTTTGTGAATGAAATGCAGACGAAAGAGACCTATTAACTAATGTTAAATGTAGTCTTTCTCTTTCTTTTATTTTTCACTAGTTTTGTGCTAGCTGCCGGGATGCGAAGTTGACCGTAGTCCCTGACATATTTCTCTAAATGGCGCGTTAAAACTTTTACTTTAAATCCTTAACTAGGGAATTTTGTAATCTAATTATTCCCGAAAAATACGGTTACATGTTAATTTTGTTTGTTCTTTTAGTGTAATTTATTTTTAGAGTCAGTGTCAATAAGATTAGCCTGCTTTTCGTTTTGTTTGTGTGTGACTCTGATTGTGTTGTGAATAGTTATTTAGTTAGTGACGTCGAACGTACAGTGTTTTCTGAGTGTACCTATGCACATGTGATTTTAGTCTGATAAGTCCTACAATAGGATTTTGAAAATCGACCCAGAGCATGTTATCGACCGTTTCGCGCGCCCGCTCAGCGCTCAGGCCGGGCGCGCGTTACCGTTCCGGCAGTAGGAAAGGTAATTACAACGGCTTAATTCGATTTTAAACAAACTTACTTTTTCTCTCAAAGGGGTTTATTGGTTAGATTGTTTACGAAATTGAAATCGTATTGCGGGAAGTTTTTTTTATTTTATTTTAAAGAAAGTTGTAGGTACCAACCATTTCAGCAGCTTTCACGTTAAAAACGGTAATGCCTTTTGTTGTTACCAAGTGCTGGTCTAGTCCCGCGTTCACATCCTACGCGCACAAACTGTCTTATCAAAGTCATGTGCGTAATGCTGCTAACTTAAAAACATCGTGAAAAAACCGACATATATATATATATAATTACTATACGATAAACGAATATATAATTTACTTTGGGGGTTTTTTTTCAAGAAAACCTGCTATTTGGGGGGGATTTCGAGAACATTTTGGGGAAAAATTGAGATGGACTTCTGACAACACTGGCTTGCTGTCAACTTGCTGTGTACGTACGTGGTATCAGTAGTATTAAGTAATTAAGTATTAGTATATTATAGGGATGGCCAAATGAACAAAATAAATCGATATAAATCGTATCGATACTTTCCAAATGTATCGATATATATTTTCAAAAAATATCGATATTCCGATATATCGATTTTTTTTCAAGAGAAGGTTACTTAAATATTAAGCACTTATTCATTAGATAATTAAAAATGAAAATACAAAATATCTAGCATAATATTGACGTTACAAAGTCTAACAAATCGATGAACAGAAAAAGTGTCCCGTTACGCTCATTGTACGCTTGCGCCGCATATATCAGTGTTTTGTTATGACGTTGTCACGTTAAGTTATCGTTTGTAAACCAACCAACTTTACAGACAACCAATTTTATTATTTATTCATAATTCGTGCATATTTTACTGTTCAAAATTAACCATCACTGAAACCAGTATTTGTCTGCGTTATGTAGGTGTATTACTGCGCATTTAACCACCGTGTTGTAACTAGCTCCGCTCCGACCTACATATACAATAGTCTGATATAGACATCAGCAGCACTCTTTCTTTAATGTGATTACCTGTCAATCTGCTCATATTATCTGGCACTGTTCAATTAACGACTGAAGCTACCCTTTCCGATGATACCGATAAAGCTTGAAATAATATTAGATAGAGCGATTTCCGAAAGAACCAGCGTAAAAATTTGGCAAATCATTCAAAAATATATTGGATCTGACTTCCTCTAAAAAAGTGGTTGGTCCAGTTACTGGTTAAGCTTATTGGGGACAGATCCAGAGCTCGGAATGTCTGGCGTGTTTCATATAGCATTTGATACTGCAATTGGAGAATTAAAGTGGATATATGCTTGAAAATTCGAGGCAAAATATATCGTTTTCGATATCCGAAAATAAATATCGAAAATCGATATATCGAAAAGAAAAAAATCGTCGATATTTATCGATTATTTTCGAAAATAAAATCGATATTTTGATATATAGATTTTTTTGCCCAAGCCTAGTATATTACATTCTCTTTGGTGTGGACAGACTACAGACTGCGCTAAACAAGTTGAACAACTACAATCAATCAATTAAATAAATAATTCGTTGTAAAATGTCGTCACCGCGTCCAAAGTCTCCTCGCACGCCCGTACTAACCAAAAAGGAAGACAAGGAGGAATCATTTTGGGATAAAATAGGCACCATTGGACGCAAGAAGCGTATAAAGGAAGGTAATATTATTTTCGTAACATGACCAACAGATGTTTGTGTGGGCTAAAAACAAGGCGTTTCCTCACACCTATGAGGAAATCACAGCATCTGACTCAACTAAATTTGCTGGGCGTCGATTCTATGTTGAATATCGTTTCGTTTTATGAAATAAACTTTGCTTAATTATTATGTTTTAGTACAAGATGTACAGGCTGAAGGGAAGTATGCTATCGATTCTCCTGGTAGCCCTACTGCTCCAGAAATACCACCAGAAGAGTACAGTTTACGTAAGTAACTATTAACTATAAATAACTTTCTGAATCATATTTCTTCACATCTCTTTGGGGTCTAAAATGGTTCAATTACCAATGAGAAGTTTAACACTGCCAAATTAATTAAGAAATTTAACCATAAATTTGAGATAAAACCAAAAACATGATTTAATTTTTTTGTGGGTATTGAGTATAGGATTTGTTTCTTTAAGTAATTTATTTCAGGCCAGTACAGTAGCAGAATCTCCTTAGATAATATAAAAGGTTGAAGATTAAAAGTGATTGTCTGTTTAACCACTTGCTTGTCCCTGGTTATTCAATGTCCTGTAAAGGTTTGGTAAATGACCTGGTCAATAAAAATGTGGCACTGTCACTTTTTTTTTCTGGACAACTGTTACTGGTACTGTAGTGCCACAAGCGTTAGCAGGGGTAAATATTTTTTTTTTAATTTTGTTCTTATTTTATAATATTGTCATTATTGATGTTCTAGTTGACAATGAAGAAAGGGCCATTATCGAACCCAGATCATTGGAAGATCCAAGAGTGAAAGAGTTAATCTCCGTGCTAATTGAGTGGATTAATGATGAATTGGCATCCCAGCGAATTATTGTTAAAGACATCAGCGAAGATCTTTATGATGGCCAGGTTTTGCAGAAATTACTTGAAATTTTGACAGAAACAAAACTTGACGTGCCTGAGGTGACCCAATCTGAAGAAGGCCAGCGACAGAAACTTACTGTTGTGCTGCGTGCTGTCAATAGAGTAAGTGGTTTGTCTAACATAGAAGGAACTACCCACCATTTTTAGGCTCGTGCAAGTAAAATTCATGGGCTATTTTCACAAAGATATTGATAATATAAGATAATTTTAACAAAGCTGTTTTCAGGCGAAATTACCCTATTAAATCCAACCACAAACATGTAATTGAATTTATCACTATACAAAAAATTTTACTTAACATGGTTCAGGTTACAATTCTATGTCAATTGTAATAAATATGAATTATATCTTGCTGACAAATCAATTGTAAATGATATAAACTCATTAATTCAGAAAAAAATTAAGATGTTTTAAATTAAACATTTGTTTTCAGGTGCTATATGGAACAGCAAAACCAGTACCAAAATGGAGTGTGGATTCTGTTCATTCGAAGAACATAGTGTCCATCCTTCACTTGCTTGTTGCGTTGGCTCGTCACTTCCGTGCTCCAGTTCGTCTACCGGAGAATGTTACTGTTAATGTGGTGGTTGTGAAGAAAGACACTCCCAACCAACTCTCACACAGGTAATGATCGCAAAATCTGATATTTTTATTTGAATATGTGTTTTAAACGATTTTATTTGGCTTACTCCATTTCTTTTTTTTTTTCTTTGGTCATATTTAGTAATTGATTTTTACCCTCGTCTTGGCAACGGATTGATCTGAAATTTGGTCTACTCCTTTCGTTCTGGTGACAATACAATCATGTATACTAAAATTTATTGTAAATTCAAGATGGTCGCCGCTACAAAATAGCGGATAACCAATTTTTTTGGCATCAGTTTCATCTGATGCCCAGGGCTCGACAAGTCAGTAGAATATTTAACCTAGAGTAAATATTTGTGTGATGAATACAAATATTTGTTCTGTGTTTCTATGTATCCTAAGTCTACTATCTATTTTTTGTTTATGAAAGTAGGCTTCCATAGTACTTTGACTAGTTTGGGACTAGATGGTGTTGTGTGGGACATATTACCAATATTTATCTATATATTTTTTTTTTCACAGGACGTTTATTGAAACAATTACAACCACATATGATGATTTGGGAATGAAATGCGAAAGAGATGCTTTTGATGCACTTTTCGACCACGCTCCGGAGAAACTGCAAGTTGTGAAGAAATCGCTAATCACGTTTGTGAACAAGCACCTGAGTAAAGTGAACCTTGAAGTCATGGATTTAGACACACAGTTCCATGATGGAGTGTATTTGGTGCTACTGATGGGCTTGTTGGAAGGATTCTTTGTACCTTTGTACGATTTCCATTTGACACCTCAGGATTTCGATCAGAAAGTTCACAATGTTTCATTCGCATTTGAGTTGATGCAAGATGTTGGACTTGCCAAGCCGAAAGCGAGACCTGAAGGTAAATTCAGCTTCTATTGAACTTACATAGTAGAAAAAGTGATTTTTGTTAGTGATTTATGGTTTAGTTGCTTTCTTTCGTTTTCCTACTGTGATGAAGCGATAGATAACATGGTTTTTAGTATGTAATCAGAGAAACAGACTTTTTGTAGTAGTAGAAATATTTGCAGAGTCCACCTGGGGAAGTGCCATATCTTTACCAACTTGTCCTCTATGGTTAAGCAGGAATGTGCAAACATCAATGTGTTCCAGTTTAAAGACCAATGTTTCCAGATATATTATTGTAGTGGTAGGGCTCTTTGTAGAGTTCGTCTGGGGAAGTATCACAATGCTGCCGCCAAGCAGTAGTGTGCATTACTGATCTAAGAGATAAAACACTTTGACTAGCGCAGTGCGGTGCTAGGTAAAGATTTGGACTCTTCATGTTCCAATAACTGCGTGTCACGGAGTGCGTGACACTGCCGTTAGGATCAGGCGTGTTACATCGGGCACATATCCTAATCGACCTGTCACTACACTCTACACTATAAAGAAAAATGTTGATTATTTTATAAACTTAGGTCTTGTCACATTTACATAAAAAGTCAGATTGACATAACTTGTAGCATATATTTAATCTCTATTATTTAAAAAAAGCGAATCGAAAAGAACGACAATTAGCACACAATTTTGTGTTTAGTTATATTGTGAGTCCAAAACCATCATAAAAAAATCGGAAGGCGGGCTCGTCCATTAATAATTTTTGAAAAACAACTAGAGCCCATTCAAACAGACTACAAAACTGATATAAATATGCTAATAAATATAACCATGATCTCATAGAATAACAAATGACGTAATTCACTCCATATAGAGGAAAAATTGCTAAAACTGCTATTTTCATTATGGGTATTGTATCTAGCGTACAATAAACGTTTTCAGGCCCGTAAATGCGTTAATAAAAACAGTGGCACTTTGGGAGTGCCTGCAGAAGTTCTGAGCGCTTTGGTATTGAGACTGGGCCCATGGGGACCGGGAGCTCATCTCATTTTCAAAATTGTTTACGCTTGGTTGACGCGACACATGGCCAAAATGCAGGTGTTCAATTCAATTCAATCATTTATTTATCAATTTGGTACATGGGTACACTTTTGAACGTCAAATTATAGAAACATTAAATACACAATGTCAGATAAAAACAACAAAATACAAACAGAACATAACAGTATTAAATTATGGGTAATGTCAAATTAAATAAAATCTGAGAATTCAATCAAAAAAAAAAATCAATATACATTTGTCACAATTCATTTAAATTTTCTAATGTCAAGTGTTTCCAGGTCTTTTTGTCCTCTAAAAAATCTTGTATTTTATAGTATGCCTTTTTAGTCAAAACTTTTTTGACTGCCAACTTAAAAGCTTTGTCATTTAGGCTAGTTAGGTAATCAGGTAACATATTATAAAACTGAATACAATTGTATCTAAATGATTTTTTAATTTTTGAAAGTCGTGTTCTGGGGACAATATACTTTAATTTATCTCTTGTATTATAATTGTGCGTATCACATTTCCTAGTAAAACTATTACAATGCTTTCTAGCATACATTATGTTGTGGTAAATATAAAGGCTTGGCATTGTTAAGATATTGATTGTTTTGAACAATTCTCTCAGAGATTCCCTGGGCTTCAACTTGTAAATATACCTGATGGCTCGTTTTTGTAATACAAAAATTGATTTAAGAGCATCTGCAGCATTTCCCCATAGTAAAATTCCGTATGCCATGATAGAATGGAAATAACTGAAGTATACAGTTTTTGCTGTAGCAACATCAGTTAAATCTCTGATTTTACGGACTGCATATGCCGCTGAGCTTAGTTTACCCGCTAATTCTTTAATATTCATTCGTTCATTTGGTTCAGCGTATAAGCATTCCCATTCAGCGTGGTAATACCGCCAGCATGATGCGCACGATTCCGACTGGTAGTGTGCTTGAGCGTCTTTATTAGAGATTATCTTTAGACCTTCATTGGTCTATGGATGATTCAGTGTAAGTAGTTAGCAATGTAGTGTAGTTCACCTCAGAAGTGAACAGTCTCCCTACATATGTAATGTATACATATATATTAAACTAGCTGTACCCGGCCTTACGAGTACTTAAGGTACGAGTCCTTGAGTGGAGACCCAGGGCTGACATGAGAGGAAGAGGGAGGTCACCACAATGCTGGGTAGACGACATCAGACGACACGGACTGGATGAGTCGGGCACAAAACTGCCAGAAGTGGAGAAAAGGAGAAGAGGCCTACATTAAAAAATTGACTACCATGAGGCTATAATGATGATGATAATGACCCGGCCACGCTTTGCAAAAATTATATAAAAACAATCCTTGATGCGGATTATATATCATTGTAAAATTTTAGCTTGATCAGGGCAGAACTTTTTGAGTTTTTGAAGCGTACACAAACCAACATAACATTTTTATATATAGAGAAGATGTATATATATCACCGAAAAATTGTGAAAATCGTCAGATTATAATCTAACGACGTTATTTTACAACCTAACCTAACGTACCGTGAGATTATTATCTTATGCGTTATATTGTAACACTGCAAAGAGTTCTACAACTACTAGATATTGTGAAACTTGATTTCTTGTTATTTTTTACAGACATTGTGAATTTGGACCTGAAATCGACGCTGCGTGTGCTGTATAATCTATTCACGAAGTACAAGAGTATGGCCTGAAGAAAAAGTATTGACTATCAAAATTATAATCTTTACCAACAATAGGTACCTAACTAACATTGGGGTCAATAAAAAATCAATTCACGACATTAACCCTTTTAAAATTAACCCCATAACAGTTTTTATATTTGAGGCTCTTGAAATATACAAGGTTTAATTTACCGTGACATAAAATGTAATAAAAAGGAAAGAGATGAGTCATGACATGACATCTTAAATATATTCAGTCAGAATTGCGAGCCGTGATTTGTAGTTGAAGTTCACAATTTATCTCAATTTTACATCATATCACAATATTTATTAATTATAGTCGACGTTTGTTACTTTGGGTAGTTACTTATATTCTCAGCAACGCATGTCACTAATTATATTCAGTCAACGCAAAACATTACGAGCTATTCTGACGCAGTGTACAAACCGATGCCTTTATTGGTACAAACGTTAATATTTTCGTACTTTATCAACGCACAGTATTACTAAAATACACTAACGGTACGATATACGACGGCGGCCGTACCGTTCCTGTTCGTTTTTGGGTCCGACACTTCAAATAAGTATCTACCTAAAAAAGGGAAAAAAAATTAAAGGAAAAGCTGTCGCGCCATGCTCTACTACTCTAAGAGCTCATTAAGTTTTGCGCAATTTACTGTATTACTTTTGATTTTGTTTACTACCATAGTAGGTATATTTATATTTCTGGATAGGAGTGAGATTTGTTGTGATGCAATATGCTTATTGAGTAATTAACTATATTTTGTTCTTTTTTGTATCTGACTAACATTATGCACTTGAAATATTAATTTATTTGTAGTGATGTTTAACAATTAAGATTACATGTTAAAAATATATTATAGTGATAGAAAATATGCCTTATAAAATTAATAACAAATATATTTTGTGTACTAACAAAATGGCTGTTTATTTTCATTATAGTTGTAAATCCATATTTGCTGTGTCCTGCAGTTTGCCGATTATGCCCCTAGTAACGATTTCACCTTTCAGTGCATGTTTCATGTTGCTGGTTTTTAGACATTATAATCACCACAATAGGGTTCTTGCTCTCTGAATTAACAATTTGCGGGACGTTATATACCTAAACGAATTAAAACAGTAGCCGCAAGCTCAGAACGGCGAAGGAAAAAAATAGACACCGGGCGAGAATCGAACGCATTCACTTTGAATATATAGTCAAACATTGAGTTAACATTTTATTTCCTAATCGATATTGAGCAACTGGGCCAATTTATTTCATCCTTTATTGCTCTAGTATAGATAAAAAAAAATGGCAGTCATAGGAACTGCCGACAGAAGTGAAAACTTATAACTCAGAATTTGATAGCTTACTTGGAAAGCTACGTGGGTGAAACCGAAGAACGTGGCCATAAATGCTGACGCATTTCTAGTTGGCTAATAGCCATGGTCCCGAGTTTACCCGAAGATTTCTTATCATTCCCTAGCATGACGCTAGAAGTCAATTCACAGAACAATTCACGAAAAATGTCTGTGGTGCGCCAAAATAAGTTTTTACTTCAATAACTAATGTTCATGTGCTAGTCTGATATTCTAATCGTACGTAACAATAAAGTTTTATCCAAATTCGTCTCATAGTTTTTGAATGAATTAGTCGAAACATTCTCAAAAATAGTAGAATCATTGAGTGCTTGATCGATTAACATCTATCTACGAAATTTGGTCGGAAAAGAATTCATTGATATCTCAAATAGGTTTATTATGTATAGATAAATATACCGTCATAGGATATTGATGGATTCATAAATAAAATACAAAAATAACGTAAGTAGTTTATTAATTATATAAAATTCATGACAATACAGTGTGAAATCTGGTAAGGTACTAAATACCTACAATTAAAAACTTGATACTTCGCGCCACATGACTAAAGGATTAAGCATCAAAATTAGTTTGCAAGTTCTTTTAAGCAGCGCTATGCAAGGAAGTTTTCTACAAAAATCTTTCCGCCTTACTTGCACGCGTCTACACATGGAAGTAAAAGCAAACCGCAATCCTTTAATCGTGCGGCTTATAAGTAGTCAATAACATAAAATACTGAAATACAGCTGTCATCAGTTACCGTCGAACTAATGCAAGAAAAAATTAACTACTTCTCTAGGTAGTTGGACGGCCTCTGGTAACAGCGACAGAAAAAAATTAGGCTTTCGTACCACAACACAACTGCGCGAGAGATCAAAATGTACCGTTTTCACTTCTTCACTAACTTAGTGGAACGCTGGCGCAGATGCGTGTTTGTAGGCTCTATAAAAAAACCGATCGTCATTGGGCAATCCCGTTCTTCAGTTGAAATAAAGCGCTAAACTTATCTGGCCCGATGAATGTAAGTAGAGATTCCTTAAACCCTTCTCAAGATGAAGGCAGATCTAGTTTATGTATAAAATCTATCTATCGTAATAGCATAGAATATATATACAAAATAGGGTGACCGAGACAAAGAAATAAGAAACAGGATTTATTTGACAAAAAACACGGGACAATTAGGTGTGCCTAATTGCTCCCGGCGCAAAGGTGCCACGACGCTTGCCGCATTCCCACGCTGAATGGCAATGGTCAACCTTTGCTTCAGGAAGGAGTTTATGTATCATCAAATTTTAAAAATTCATTTATTCATTTCATTTAGTTCATTAGTTCCTGTTTTGACCACCAGACCAGGTAAGTTTTTGTATTCTGTTTGAGAATTGATGGTATCATTCTACGCACAACTACGCTCACCTGAGCGAAAGGTAAAACTGGGATTGCGAGATCACGGTTGATAGATAACTAGGTTTCAAAAGAGGTCAAAGCACGGGTGTCGGGTGTTTTTGATTTCATCAGTTTCGGTAATATTAACTACATCCTGGATGGAGGATAGGATTCCTATTTAGTTCGGTTTTTCTTACATGATAGATTCCCGTTTTTACTACATATTTTTATTACTTATACAGTAATTTACTTAATATCTGTTTGAGGAAGCATTTAAAGAGAGACACCCACACATATTAACTGACTTCTAACACATAGTAGCTAAGTACCTAATAATAATTCCTTTTACAGGTTACACTTTCTAAAAATATTTAATCATCGTGGAAGTAGAATAGATAAGTATATTTTATTTAATACGAATTTATAAAAAAGTCTAGTTCAGTTAGCTAACTAAATTAATACAATAATTGCCATTTCATTAATATTTTATTATAGAAGAGATCTAAGATCTCGTTGTATCACTAAAGTCATACCTATTACTATTTATTTTTGAAGAAATAAAAACTATATTTCCGACGAGAAAAAAACAGACGATTTTATAAAGAAACTTTTGCCTTTTTTGTGTTTAGAATAGAAAAATGTATTCGCACATTATTTAGCACAATTTTAAGACAACATAGGTGATACGACCTGTGTAGCTAGTGTTACTCACATAGCGGTTGTGTTAATGTAATTTATGTTGGGTTTTGTACGCACAAACACAATTTCACAGATAAATAATTAAAAATATTTAAATAACGCAGTAAAAATGTCAATGGAAAATTCTATACCACGTAGCTGCCAATATTCGACTTGTGCTTTATTAATAAATAAAATAAAAAAACTTAGGCTATCTACTCTAAATAAAATAGAAATATTATAACCATGCATAGATTCTGTTAAAGCAATTAACCTGATTATTCTGATATAAGAAAGAGGTCGTAAAATCTTTTTTCTAACAAACCAAACAAAAATACTGTAAGTGTTAAAAAATATTATAATAAAAATTATAACACGAACATCCTATTTCACAATCAATATTTATATATTCAGGAATGTCCATATACTGTGACTTACACTATGATTGTGAAAGGGTCATTTTTATGTCAAGGGTAAGTTTATGACCCCGTTTACTATTATTATTGTATTTTAACAGAAAAATATATTTTTGGCATGACCTTATTGCACAAAATGTTCTGCATAAATATATTAATTGGTTTATAGTTGATGGAATTGAATTTTAATTTATTATTAAACTGTACTAATTGACGGCTAAAATCATTCGTACAAGTAAAATCTACAAAAATGATTTAGTAATATCAATCGTTCCTAATTATACACTTTTCAGTATTTTGCGCTACAAAATATAAGACTCAATTTTCTCTATACACAATGGATAATTATTATAATTCGTTCAAAATACAAAGATAACAAAAAAAAACTTTAAAAATAATACAAATGTGTCTTCAGCGCTCAACGCAGCTTATAAAACATTGAGTATTTATAAACACACAATAAATTAACACATACGAAAATATTTCATCTTAAAACCTAGCGAAACGATACAAGAATAATTAAAATAAGTACGCGATACTTACCCATAAATACTTATCTTTGTCACTGAATAATTTTATTATTTGCGTAGAAAGGGGGCGGACGATTTTGATTATTTACCTACTGAAATAATTGAACGAATAAAAATTAATTGATGTTGATATTAAATATTTATTTTATATAACATCTAATGCGAATAACACATTGAGAATAACTGCTAATTCTGAAACAATGTTTATTTAATTTTTTTTAATGTTACATTGGATATAACTTAACAGCGCGTAATGCGGCCGTTCAAGTAAAGATCGCGGACGTGTGTTTCATCCAACGTAGGTATACAAGACAAATAGAAAACGAGAACGGAAGAAGAAGAAAAAAAAGCATTGGAATGTTAGCCATCTGTAAAGTATGGACACGATTGTTTCCCTTTCACCTATTACGCTACTTAAATAGTAAATGTCTAATATCTGAATACCATATTTAGATACTGCTAATAATTTCACTAAAAATGACGTCAATATAATCAAACAGGTGACATAGTCACCTACGTGGATTCCAACTAACATAAAAACAATCTAACAAATAAAATCGGCTATTTTAAGTTTTTTTGCAATAAAATTACATGATCGTTTTATAAATACCTGTTATTTAGGCAGAATCGGGAGTAGTTCTGAGATCCTCGTAACAAAATAGTGCAAATCTTGAAATCATTTACATATTCTTATGATTAAAATCTTGAGATTAAAATCAAGAGTTCCGAAGCATTTGAATTCTGTGAGTTATTTTACAATATTAGGTTGGATCATTTCTATTATAGTCAAATAAGTATAATTATTATAGTCAAACTAAATAAATACCTGTTTAAGAGAAGAGCTTTAAAAATAATATTTCAATAAATATCAGTGTACGGCGCAAAATAGATTGCAAAATCAAAATATGTACCTTAGCAAAAGTTTGCTTTGTAGAATTGTCATTTATTTATACTGATATTTAGTGAACATCGTAATATACAAGCGAATAGCCCGCATTTATAAAAAACACGGATTAACGTAATTATACACTAAAAGCAAGAACGTGTTTATCTTTGAACAGAACGTCTAAAAAACGGGAGTAATTAAAAAAACATGAAATGTCAAAATTGCACAGCAGGGCGACGAAATGTCAGATTGCAACTATCACCACAAGTTGTGCTTGCCTGCACTTGACAAAAAATGCAAGCATAACATCGTTAAATAACAATGTTCAATGCAACGTATGCACACGCATTAGTTTACTACGAGTATAGAACTGGGATCTACCAACTTATCTGCGAATCGAAAGACGTCAACATAGCTATTTAAAAAAAAACATTGTCGTGATCATTTAGTTTCGATTATAGAAAGTTTAAAACTTATCAAACTATGGAGGGAGAAATATGTATGTATAGCTGATCATATGAGCAGTGTGATCAGTTTTGATTAGCTAGTTAAAATTTCATACGGAAACCAAAACTCATGTCGGTAACGCTATATTGTAATTTTTGAAAAACATTATTCTTAACTTGTTTTTCTTAATAAGTAAACGAGCTCTAGAAGTGTAGGGCCAGGGTATATTTGCTGTTAGCGATGACACGATCTTTAGATTTTTTCTTCCGATTGTATAGTTTATGATTCTATTCTTTTTGGAGGGTAATGAAGTGTCTACTCTTCTAAAATTTCACAGACAAGTTGGTGTCGCATGTAAGATAACGACGAACGTCAAAAAACTACCTCTAAAACTACCTGTATCATATTTTATATCCCAACTACAAACGTTATAAAAAGGTTACATTATATGTTTGAATCGTTGTTTTAAAGTAGTATTGGCATCGTGAGTTTTGTCATTAGTCCCGTAGTGCCAGAGAAAAAATTTGATTCAATCTCAATTTGTCATGACTGTGTCATGGCGGATGTGAAAAATATGTACCAATGTTTAAAATACTATGATGTCGATGATTAATAATAATATAACGGACTATCTTCACATTTTATAGTATTTTCTTCACACCGAGCGTGACTTTGAAAAATACTGTTTTTAGTGTACTATTTTATAATATCATATTATTATGTTGGAAGGTTAAACTGAACTTACGTAGTGTATCTATTACGATATAAGTTCGTTGCTGTTGGATGTATGAAGTTGTAAAGACTGTCGCCAAACGATATGTCACTATTGCTATAGTTATTTTTATCATTTTCACACCTTACTCTATTTTGCCAATGCCAGATATACCTAAACTAAGTGCAAGCTGAGATATTGGGAAGCGATAAGATATCCCTGGATATTTTGAATTGACAAAGTATGTTTTTTTCTTCAAATCCGAATACGTCATTAAAATAAAATTATGCAAATAAATCGATATCTCCATATTAACGTGCCAGCGCATGTTTTATTCGATTTTATTGAAATCTACACATTTTATTTTCGAATTCAAATACTTGTGTAAATTAGTATCCTCGGCTAAGTTGTGTCAACTTTTTAATTTTCGAAGCGACCCACCGATCGAAATAACGCTCCTGAAATATATGACCACGATTTCGTCAAGATGGAAGGAAATAAGTATTTATTTCCTTCCTCTATAATACCCCTTGTACGATGATGAATTAAAAGGGGTCAGTCGCAAAATGGATTCGCAAAATTTCAACAATTCATTATACAATACAATTCAATACAAAACACTTTATTGGCACCACAAACAAAGTTGACTATAAGTAACACATAAAATAACAAAAACATAATGGGCACAAAAGGTTGATCTTATCAGTGAACAACTATTGTCAGAAAATGCTGCCGAATCAGAGTCCTGAACGAAGCGACGATCTGCGCACGCCTATATGGCCGCAGGAAGAGCGTTCCATAAGGCCACAGCCTGCACGCAGGACGACGAACCGTAAAAGGAGCTTGTATGAGCTGAAGTAGATAATAGGAGATCTGCAGACGACCTAAGATTTATTGAATGAGTGTCGCAAAGAAACGTGAAACGGGAGCTTAAATACGGAGGGGAAGAGGGGGTGAAAAGTGTGTTATATAAAAGTGTTAGGATGTGAGTATCCCGACGTAAACGGATAGGGAGCCACTCGAGCTTAGATCGGCAAAGAGAAACATAGTCATATTTTCGGAGACCGAAAATTAGCCTAATACAAAAGTTTTGAAGACGCTCGAGTATATCGAATTGGTCCCGTCTAAGGTGGTGGGAAGAAGGAGGGATTGTATTATTAGATATTAACGCAACTTTGGTGGCTGTAGGCAAGAAGTTTCGAACTCTTCGAAGTGATGCTGCTGAGGCATATATTTTGCGTTTTATTGATCGAATTTGTGGATCCCAAGTAAAACAACTATTGAAAATAATGCCAAGATTTTTTTGCTTCTGTGCTAAATGGTACTGTCACGCCACCGAATATAACTTTAGTAGTAGTGCCATAGTCGACTCTCGATATAAGCCGCGAGCTTCCAATAATTATGGCCTGAGTTTTCGAGGGATTGACAGTGAGACCGAAAGACCTACTCCATTTTTCAATGCGGCGCAAATCATCGTTCACCAACTTAATAGCATCATCTAGATTGTCAAGTGAGGTTTGTGCATAAACTTGGAGATCATCAGCATAGAGGAAGGTAGGTAGGAAGAAGAACTGAGAGATGTGACTGAATTTATGAATAAAGCAAAAAGTATAGGAGAAAGAACGCCACCCTGAGGGACACCCCAACGCATTTCACACCAAGAAGAAAAGCTATCTTCTATATGAACACGCTGCCGGCGATCCTGCAGGTAACTACGAAACCAATCAATTGCGGTTGGAGATATGTTAATCGAACGTAGCAATGCCAGGAGAATATCGAAATCAACAGTGTTAAAAGCATTGCTGAAATCGAGCAGGGTGAGGACAGTAAGCTTTCTGTTGTCCATTCCCAGCCTAATATCATCAGATATCTTAACAAGAGCAGTAGTAGTACTATGGCCAGGACGGAAACCAGATTGCAAGGGATTAAGAAGGTTATTGCAATTTAGAAAGAAGCTAAGTTGGGAGTGGATCAGACGTTCGAGGACTTTAGAGAGGAAAGGGAGAATGGATATTGGACGAAATTCAGATGGAGAGATGGATTTAGTTTTTTTGGGAATAGGTACAATTTGAGCTTCTTTTCAGGAAGACGGTACAGATGTCAATGACACAGAGGCGTTAAGGAGATGGCACAAAATGGGTAGGATTTCATCAAGGATTGGAAGGATCATGTTACGGCTAATGCTGTCACTGCCGATCGCATTAGAGGAAATAGATAGGATCGTTTTCTTAACATCACAAGCGGCAGGTTGATGAATAACAAAAGGAGCGTAATTAGGTGTTGGAAGAGACGAGAGGTGATTTATAGTAGCACGTTTGTCATTTGCATCAATGTGTGACGAAGAAGAGAAATGTTGACTAAGGACGTTAATATCAATATTTTGAGGGTTAAGATTTATTTATTATGCAATTTTAACTTTTATTTATGGAGATATATGTAAAGTTTCATTTCAATTTGGATTTCAAAAAGTCTTTTTAGTTATTTATTTCATCTTTGACCAATACATTGCTTTCCGTCCGACGAGTTGGGTCACATCTTCTTTTATTAAAAGTTTTCTTTTATTAAATAGTAAATCCATTCAAGTAAGTCCAAATCTGTTGACCAGTTCCCGTAAACCAATTTACCTAAAGTATATCAGATACCATACACCTGTTCAATTAAATATTAGGTTAAATTATTTTTATCAAAACTATTGCATTATATTCAAGCCGTGTAAAGAATGTCATAATATAAAAATAGAGGAGAATGTATTAACAACGAATCAACGCATCGGCGGATTCAGTATGAAAGGTTCGTAATGTTTTTTGCTGTCTCGCTCGCACTACGTACGAATAAGTATTTGTGAACAAGATGGCATATTACTATAATCACGATCCGATTCGTATAAGGGCCGCAGAGACACGGTCTCACAGTACCTAAGCTACGGAGATATTTGAAAACCGTCGCGAGGCTTATGATATCTCCGAACTTGTCTATTATAGCTTATTATATAGTTTTAAATACAACGATAATTGCATTTAAAATTACACAAAAGTAAAAAAAAATGACAGTTGAAGAAAATAATACCATTATTTGACCAGCGCGACTTCACAGTACTTATTCAATTTAAGATTTAGGATTTTATTAGGTATGTATAGGGGTTTTAGACAGTATTTCAAGCGGTCGTGCCATTTTGATTTATAACCCTACTGTATTCTTAAATAAGACATGTTTTATTCTACCCACACTAACGCGATTTGTGGTAGTAGAATAAAAAAACCAACCATGTAAAATGAGGTCGATTTTTAAATAACGCGGTCTAGGTCTAGCTAGTCGGTTTGGTTGCTTCGCTACGAAGGTTTGCGGGCGCTTGGCGGCGTGTCCAGGGAAGTGGATGATTCACGACGTAGGATGAGTTTCAGCTTGTCATCTTCCTCCAGGTCTTCTTCGACTGATATTGCGCGGCTCAAAGCGGGGTGCCCTGAAGCTCGCGCCTTCCAATCCTCTAGCCTCATGACCTGATGCAGAAACGAAAAGTTATACTGAAGTCGGAATCGAAATTTAAGCAACTTTTCTGTGAAATTATGAAAAGTTAAATTTACTGCGCTAATTTTTAACATAAAACTGAACTTATGGGTATTGAAATTAAATTGTTCAAATGTTTCACAGAAAAGTTGGAGACATTAGAAACACCACTTTGACATTACTTTCTCAATTATTATAGGTATGACTAACATTGACATTTAATCAGTTTGTTTTTCATTAATTGTCGTTCAATGTATCACGTCTAGCCACGTTCAAATGTGGTCATAATTATAAACTATTAACCCCGCCAGAAAACGGTTATCATATAATAAAAAATAATAATTAATTTGCATAGAAATGTCAGTGTCAAACCAGATAAATGTCAAAACAGTGTCAACTATGTAATCATCAAATAAGTCCAGCCTCATTATTTTCTTCATTGATAATTACCCAATAGATACACGTAGTACATGCGTACTGCAGTAAAATCATAGTATTTTTTTTTTTTAGGAAATTTTAACTTTACAAGAGTATAATAAGGCTCAGAACTGATACATACGACAGTCACAACTACCTACTTAACACATTATTTTGCTACAAGAAACGGCACGAGTCATAAAACTTAAGTGATTTTTAGATATACAAATTTTAGAACAACTATTTAGTAAACCATTTTATTCTAACATTAGTAGTTTAGGGGTAAAAAAAACATTTATGCAACAACAAAACTAATAGTCTCACCTTGAAAATACAACCAAACAATTAACATACATATTATAATTAAAACTGAGTACCTATGATATTTAAAAGTTGTTTCGTTTGCCTACGCACACTGATTGGTTTTGAAACAAGATTAATTCAACAATATTACAACAGATGGCGTCTGCATGAAACCTAACATGATTTGAATATATTTTGTCCAAATTTAAAGTTCTATCAAATTATCAATGTCAATAGAAAAAAAATACGTATATTTTGACAGAGATAGGTACGTTCGCTAAAGAAACATTTTTGTTGGGGCGTCGCTAGGATTGTTTATGATCATCCTTATGATATAGATAATAGAGAACCTTATTAGATGATTTACATTTTAAATATTAAAACTGTAAAAAAAATTGCCCATCATCACACACGGTAAAGTCATGGTACAATCTTTTTTTCCATAGAATTAATGGAGGTGTAGTTACATAAAATGAAATAAGCTAATATTTGAACCATAGATTCAGACAAAAATTTTATGGTCATGTTAGAGTTCAGTATTACCGTCTATCATATTTTTTCTAGTTTGCAATCGCTCCATTGATGTAATTATTCAAATATTTAAACAATACTTAAAAATGTGATCGTATTTTTTCAAGGTGACACTAACAAACAAAAACGAAACATTTGCAAGCAAACAGCATGCGTGTTAAGCGGAATAAGACTACGTTAAGCTATATTATCTACGAAATCAAATAATAGTGTAATGACAAATAATAGTGTAAATATTGGCACTTGATAGTGAATCGGAGTTAAGGTTAGCTGTTTAGCTGCACTGCGGGGCTTATAAGTGAACTCATTGTGATATCCTAATATCCCGAGAGCTGGCAGCACAAATTTTGGGTAGGCATTCGAGACAAGCTGAAAATTTGTCACATATAGTTCTCCTATTCATTTTGCCCCGCTACTCCACGTACACGCCAGGTCTGCACCTCTGTGTTACAGTATAATAGAACTTGCGCTTACTAACAGAGTATAGGTATAGAAGCGCCTGTACCGAACACATATTATTTTTTAGTTCAGGAAATTTACAACCTAGACACACACGCGGAAAGTAGACTCTTGCTACGTGATTCTATTAAAGCCCCTTTACTCGTATTATACATTATTGTACATCCTTCGTTACTTTATACTTTGTCACTAAACGTTACGATTAATTTCGATTCATGTCGAATCCAGTTGGTGCTGACGTAAATAAGACGTAACGCAAATTGACTAAATACGGACAAGTGACACATTTTTGGGTTTGGTGTGCTAACATGGGACTTGAAGTACTTTAGAAGCTATTTGATAATGTAAAATTTGATAAAACAAACGATATTCTGTCATCATGTTGTTTAAAACACGAAACGGTTTAATGATGCGTTATCAGAATGTAAAATAAGTATTTTAGACACATTTTATGTCAAAAACAGTTCTCGATTGCACCATAGGTGGCGTTAATGTTTTAATTTGCTAGAGAAATTCATGTATACGTTAATATATCACTAATCACCTAATCAGACATTTTTTTCACCTATTTCTCATTAATATCTGTCATTATACAAGAACTAAATTATTATTTTTTTACTAACCCCCGACTACCTCAGATTTGTTATCTGTACAACATTCTACTAGTTAAGCCCTTTCATATGATACCTATATTGAGGGGAGTTGTGAAAATAGACATGTATTTCGCCATTTTGTAGAAGCGGCCATCTTGAATTTGAAGTTTGTCATAGTGCAATGTATTTTACTAATCAAGCCCTTTCGTTTGATACCCATATTGAGGTAGTAGTGAAAAAAATAATATAATACTCCATTTTGTGGTGGCGGCAATCTTGGATTTGTTTTTTTTTATAGTGTATAGTATTCTACTGGTCAAGCCCTTTCATTTGATACCCATATTGAAGCAGGTTGTGAAAAAATATTTTGTCCGCCATTTTGTGGCGGCGGCCATCTTGAATCGATATTAACCAAACATAGCTAAGAATATCCGCACGGATATTAACTTTTAAATAAAAAAACCGCATCGAAATCGGCCCATCCGTTTGAGCTCTACGGTGCCAGACAGACACACACACAGACAGACATCGACGTCAAACTTATAACACTCCTTTTTTTGGTCGGGGGTTAAAAACACCTCATTTCAATAGATTCGATTGTTTTTTTTTAAATACAACTATCATAATAATTATCGTACACTTAATATAATAATAATCATCATATTTGTCTATATCTAGATTCGTTAATTTTATCACCAAGGTTTAAAATAATTGAATTCTTTGTAACATTTCTGATGTTACAAACAATTTCAAATTTACTAAGAAACGAGAGTAGTTTTTTTTGTATGATAATTTTTGTCTATTGCCACACCCCGGACACTCCACTACTAAAACTCCATACAACCGCCGCTGTGGAGTTGCCTACTCTTCACACAACTTCGCAGATGTCGTTCGTACACATGCGTGAATGTGTGCGTTAGCGCTAGGGCTACTGAATTGTTTTATTGAATAGTTGTGCCCCTTGAGTTCACCTGGTGACGTAGTCTATAAACTTGCTATAATGTTGAGTTACATAAATAGAATGGAGCCAAATTATACTATTCTAATTAAAAGGGTGTTTGCACAGATTTCTAAATTGTTTCAGAAATCTGTGGGTGTTTGTATTGCCGCGTAAAATGAAACGAAACCGATGATAGATTAGATCAGGTACCTAGATATCTATTTCTGTTAGTAGGTACACATTCGCATTTTATTTTACACTTACCCATGAAGGAAACTTTATTCTGTCACTACAATTATTCCTCCAGGCATTATCAATCCGTGCTTGGGCACATAAGTTACTGGCTGTGTGAGTTACGAACTTGTGAGTTAAAAACGACTTCGTTATTATAAATAAATAAATATTGGTAGACAATTCACACACAACACCATCTGACCCCAAACTATGCAAAGCTTGTAATATTATAAAGCAACGTTATTGAAAAGTTTCTAATCTTACGTTATTTTATCATTAGGAAATTAAATAAAGCTTTTAATCTTGTCCCGTTTAGTTGACGGACAGCCGTAAACAGCACAACAACCCACCATGATGATATTTCGTTAGGAATTATATGTTCGATACCAGCCCTTCGTTGAGTGCTCCTAGCGTATCCGAAACGGCCTGAGGGGTGAGGAAGCTTGAAATTGGCGGGGGGTTGGGAGTGTCCGTTCTATCTATATTATCTATTCTATGACATTGCCTTAGTTGGTTTGGGGTTTACTTTACATGAAGGTTTATTGTTTGCTAAAAGACTGCAGAATACAACTAAATAACGACATAGTTCACAAGTGAGAAACGTGAACCGCAAAGTTTACACTTGTTAAGCAGTTATTACAGAGTTTAAAAGCATGTTAACACACCAATGATTCTTCATAACGCTGTTCCAAAGTCAAACTTCAGTGCAACGTCAATCATCCCTAAAGATCTATCCGAACATACAAGTGTCGAACTGTGACCGACAATTCCGTACCGAATCAGCATATCATTTTAGGCACACTTTGAATGCATTTTGTATCCTTTTCTTGGGGTAATAAATGTATAGCCAATTTCTAGTTTTTGTATGTGAACTGATAAATAAGGATTTGGCAATCAAGAGCCGACACTGAAGTGCACGGAAAGATTTTAAAGCAGCATTTGATGAATTCGACTTACTCGAGCCAATTCCAGGGCTCTCTGTCCGGAGTGGTGACGGGTGTCGGAAACTGTGCGGTGCCAAACAACATGTATCAGACCATCGACAAGCCATGTTAGTGGATATTTCAGACATACTAAGGTCATTTAGAACTCTTTTACTAAGCTGCAAAGAACGTGTCATGTGTATAACTCATTGTGAAAATTTTAACTTAAAAACAAACCCTGAGAATTAGAAAATAATTGAATACTCCATACATTTTGTTTCGTTTTCTTTGTTTTTATGTGTGACACATCAGATTTTTTTTGTGATTTCTGTCTGAGTCTGTGTCGTTGTTGTAGTTGTATGACTTGTTTATAACGCTCAGTATAACGTGTTCCTTACCACTTAGTATAGCCGTTCTTCATAACCCGTGTCAATAAAGTACATTTTTGCAAGATTGTATTTTTTTTACCTACATATGTATGCGAGCGAAATGAATATATATGTATTTAAAAAAATCTCCAACTGGCATGGTTTTATGTCAAGACATTGTCATAATGCAATACACTCGATAATTCACAAAAGTACGAGCTGAGAAACAACTTTCTTAAAAAAATGTATTTCTAAACAAGATTTGTAATGTGTTTGTAATACTTATTGGAAACATTAAGTACAAATTGCTACCAGGCTTAAACTCTTACCTCGAGATTCGTTTGAAAATTATATACTAAGTCGGACTATATTATCTCCGTTTTACAGCTTACGGATTTTCTGTTTTACCCTTGCTGACTAGCCATTCTTTACAATGCCAAACGATTTCTCAAGGTCTGAAAATCTGCTTTGAAGTGAATCATGGATGAACATTATATTTTAAGCTCTCACGGTCATTTGTTACACCAGTTTTATTATGTTAAGTACGGAACATTTACCATTGTAATAAAATAAGATGGAGCGAGTACCTGATTCTTCGATGCAGTTCACGGGCACACTTCATATAAGCACAGTAAATATTCTCATAGTGTAATTACGGATGATCTCACAAAAATAGATTAATAGTCTCAACTTTATGGGTGTTCTAATAATAGTGAAACTGCTTGTGAATTCATTCTCGGCTGTCTTCTCTTAAAGTGAGTGACCTTATTGAATTTCTTGGCGTGACAAACATAATCAATAAGCTACAAACGTTTTACGGCAGTGTATCTAGGTGTATTGCATTCGACCACTAGCCCATGATTTTTTTTACAAGTTGAAACAGAAAAATGTTACCAGAATGTCCGCTGAAAATGAGTGTTTATTTAATTTTCCATCCATGTAGATATGTATGTGCATGTGTCTCACATGAAGCATAATCATTACATGTAACCACATCACAGAAATATAAACAAAAACCAAGAGAGGGATTTGGTCCACGGTCACGGATAATATACATGTCGTTTTTAATAATTACAAACACTGAATTAATAGCTCAAAATCACAAACACTCCATTTGGCGAAAACATTTCTCACAGCGCATTATGGTTACCAAAACCTCCAAAATATGATATTGTTCATATTAAAACATTGATTCCATCCTGAGCTAGTAGTATTATGGGAAATAGACCAGTTTCTTCAGTGCTCAGACGAGTCATAGGCAATTTTGTAAGAAGCGAATTGTTTCAAATTGCAAATTTAACCTTCAAACACAAAATGTTAAGTTATTAAAGTATAGTACATTTCTATTTACCTATATATAAGTGATCGTAACACGTTGTGGGCAGTATTTTCGCTGATTAAGTTGTTTCTTTGAGCGCAATATAAACTTAACTAAAGAAATAAGACCTGAATAGTGTTTTATGCTTTGTGTGTTTGCAAGCATCGTAGCGAGTGACCAACTGTGTGCTTGCCCCCGAAAACACGACAACAGGATAGTTTACAATTTAATGCCATTCTATTAAAAAGCTTACAATTTAGCATATCTTCAGTAAATCGAAATTTGTCTATCAATCATATTTTATTATGTTAGTCATATGGTACTAACAGCTGAGTAGGGACGACTTTTCCTCGAGTTTGACCAAAGTGTTAACGCGGATTTGACTCAAAATTTCCATTGTTTGTTCATTTCTGTTATTCGTTTTTCAGGTCGTAAATAAACATTGCTTTTTAAATACATTACCTGTGTACTTAACTGTAGGCAATTGCAATAATAGAGTAATACATAGAATTGCGATGAAATCGAAAATTTCTAAGGATACGAATTCACCAACTCGCACTTGGCCAGGATGGTGTATTATGGACTTGGTTCTTTACAGCTAAGAGAACTCCTGATTTTCAGCAGTAGTCATTGAATGCCCTGTTCACACTAAATTGGATCTAAGGAGCTAACCGTATTCATATATATGAATAAATAAATAAAGTAGAAATCCCAGCAGTGGGAACATTTAATGGGCTATTTATGCTTTATGCTGGAGGTTTGCACTTGATCACCATCTCGCCTTATGTTAAGCGACGATGCGGTCTATGATGGAGCGTGCTTGGCTAGAATAAATCGATTCACTCTCGACTTGAAGACACCAAGGTTCGCTGTTGACAGACACAACAAGTATATGCATGTTCTAGTCAAAACTAAACTTATTGTGTATTTGATTACAAATAAATTATGTACAAACTAAATATTAATGAAATACATAGTCGTCCACAAATTTACAGATAATAAAGTACACCTAATATCAAATGGCATTTTGTTTGTACAATTCTATATTTAGTTTTAGTTTAAATTTAGAATAGTTAGACAAGCGAAGCGTTAAATTATTTGTGATTAATTTAGTGTTATTTATATCAATAAAAGCGTATTTTAGAGTATCATCTGAGAGCAATAAATCAAGTTATTTAATACATGAAAAAATACTATGTGAATCATCTGAAAACGGAAATTATTCTTTAGAACAACGCAATTATTATTATTTGTGTAAATATATTTACAAATGTCTTTATGTCATTTGTTGTAATAATTTGATATTATATAGTTTTTAAATATGTTATTATTATGGAATACCAGAACAACATTACCTACTAGGGATCTTTGAAATCAGGAAATAACCTCTCACATATTACACAACCAAATTTATGTACTTTTATACTTTTTAAGCAAATTGCGACCATAAAGACAGGATTTGTAAGGTCACAATAAGTAAACCGAACTGTGTTGGCTTTAAGCTTATTCTAACTACTCTTACGTTTCCACACTGTTAGAGTATTCAATAAAAACAACTGTGATATATATGTCTGTTGTTCTGTTATTCTGACCGTATTTAGAAATTTTAATAGTCTGAACAATTTCTGAGGTTGATTACAATTTCGCAATACAAAGGAACGCGATAAATGCCTCAGCAATAAATCCAGACTACATGCTTTAAAATCCTGTTATAAAAGTTATGCGTTTGTACAGAAACAATTCTATTATGGGAAATAATACCAGAGATGCTGATATTATTATTTATGTTATTACTATTGATATTTATTTATGTTATGACAGGCAAGTAGGTCATATCAAGAACAAAAAAAAAATGATGGCATTGTTGTAACACCCTGAATATTGAACTATGCCGTGAGTTATGGTCTTTTCTTAAAATATGAGAACAAAATGAAATCAGAATTATTTGAGATACGTAATGGCCTTAGACTTTTATGACAATTTAAGCATTGTCTGTGGGAAGTTTAAGATCATATGCGTAATTATTATCCGATTTTTTTTATAAAATTTCATAGTTAAAATGAGAATTATTTTAAGCTATCACGGTTGTTGACTATGCTAGTATGGGATATTTATAAATTTTAATTTTAGGTTTTATACCCAACATTTCAATGTTGACCATGTCCACGGGTAGATGTAGGTAAACATCTCATAATTATCAATACTAGTGAGTATTCGGCATCACATAAGGATCAGGCAATGCATTTGGTGATCACTGTAAAAAAAACTTTGAAAGGATCGCAATACATTCATTTGTTATTTATTACATCTCAGATTAACATCAAAACAATTTTCTATGGTTTCACATACATGCCATTTTTATTATTGCAACGGAGACTGATTTAAAAATTTTAAATACTTACTAGCGGCCCGTTCCGGTTTCGCTCGGATATTGTCAAGTAAAGAACATTAAACGAAATAAAAACTATCTCTCACGTTGAATCAAATTATACGTACATGTCAACTTCCGTGAATATCGGTTGCCTTGGTGAAGAGTTATATCATTACACTGGATTTCTATATACCCGATTTAATTTCTAGAAATTATTATTACGTATAAAAGTGATTATTATTACGAGTCAAATGGGAGGGTCAGCACAAACGGTAAACTTTTATAAGAAGGTTTTTGAATTTAAAGTTGTATTTTTAGAGAGTGGATATTTACAGTGTCAGAGTGTTACCTCGGCCTTCATTTCAGCGACCTGTTCTTGAAGTTCGCGGACCCGGTCCGAGTCGTCGCAGTTGTTACTGCGGAGCTCGCCTTCTGTCGCCATCACTTCATGCTGAAATTTTATAATGACATTATATTACTAAATAGAAGAACCAAGGGTTTCACAACGCAGTCGAAACGATTCTGGTCCGGAATAACAATCCTAGTCTCTGTCATTCTAAACGGATAAGACAAAGACCGAGAAGTTTGATTCCGTGTCGAGATCAATCTGATTGCGTTGTGACGCAGGGTACAGACGCCAAGTTTTACAGAAAGTTTTTTTAAATTTAGAGACGATGATGAGACAAGCAGTACATGTGCCTGATGGTAAGCGACATGTCTACTTCATAACAGCACAGGGACACGCAGCTGTTGGAACATGAATAGTCCCAATCATTACCTAGCACTGCACCGCGCTCGTCACCCAGAGATCTAAGATATTATATCTCTAAGCCGTTTCTCTGGAAACATTGTCCTTCAAACCGGAACACAGTAATGTTTGTATATTACTGCTTGGCGGTAGAATAACTGGCAAAGGTCTGGTACTTGCCCAGGCGGACTCTGCCAAGAGTCCTATCACTACTGCTGCTGTATTTTTTTTTTCAATTCTATTTACTGCTACTGTCTATTAGTTGCAGTCAATGTGACAAAGACATCTTCGTAAGTTAATTTTAGATTATGCTCTCAGAATGATTTCCCAAAGTTTTGATATGAACGCGTATTCGATATGTTCATGGACTTTATACTTACTTTTAATTTATATTCCGAGACCTCTGTCTCGAGTTCAGCTATTCGTTGCGCGTCCTCCATGTTTCTTATATTGGCCTGCATGGAATCGTATTTAGCCTGAAAATCATACAAAATGTATTATGGAATATTTATCATTCTTAATTGAATTATAATAAGAAACGCTTTTAAATTTATTTACAAAAAATTACATTTACATAGAAAATGTTTATACAATGGCCCTAATAAATGAGTCCGGAGCTTAAATGAGGGATCATTTAGGCTCTGGACCCGTGTAGTGGGAATCTTTAGCAGACAAAAAAACAACACACAATCTACAACCAACAATCAAAACATGTATTCATTAACAATTTGATTGTGTTGCTCCACACACTGCACAACATACAAACATAGAGGTAAAATGTGGATCATTCAGAGGTACCGCTACTAAAACGCTGCTATTGAAAAAATATTTTAACCACCATTTTGCGCAGGCGGCCATCTTGAATCCAACCAAAAATAACTAAGAATCACAGCAAGGAAATTGTCTTAAAATAAAAAAAAAACCCATAGAAATGCCATACCATGCCACATATAGAGACACATAGACAGACAGGCAACGACATCAAACTTATAACACCTCTCTTTTTGGTCGGGGGTTGAAAATGGTGATGAGTTATCATCTCTACGCGTATATAAACTACTTACAGCAACCCGCGGTTTTACCCGCGCAATTCTCGATCTCGATTATTTTCCTATGATAAAAAGTAGCCTATGTGCTATTGCCAACCATTATCTATTTATGTTCCAAATTTCAACCTGATATGTTCAGCCGTTCTGTCGTCATTGAGACATTGACATTTATAATATTAGCACAGTATATTAAATCATACAGTCGTTCGACGAAGCCGTCTACGGGGCCATCGTGCGCAGTGTGTTGGGTGAGACGCGAGATGCGAGCTCCCAAATTTGCGATCATTACAATGTTAGTTTTTGGGGAGCGCGGTTCAGGGCTGACGTTTGTAGGTTTACGTACGTAGGCTTTAGTTTTATTTTGCCTGCTTCTTATTCGAAATGGTGCATACAACTTGGGCTGTACACATTTTGATCTTCTTGTCGACGGTGTGGTTTTATAGATCATGTTTTTTTGTATTTGTAAAACCAATACTATATCACTATCATTGTACGAGTATGTGTACAAACACTGATCAGATTGGAAAATATGTTATACTATTTAATTAAACCCCATCGAGTTTGGGCTAGTTTCGTTCGTCTTGATGACTACTTTGGCGCTAGATTGTAACCAGATTCTGATGACAATGCTGGAAGATGGCCACAGGAACTCAGTAATTAACTGACTTAAACCCATCGAATTTGGGTTCGTTTTGTTTGTCTTGCTGAGGATTTCGGGGCTAGATGGTAACCAGGGTCTGATAATGAAGCCTGAAAATGGCCATAGGAACTCAATAATTAAACGACATAACCCCATCGAGCTCAGGCTCGTTTCATTCGTCTTGAAAAGTACTTTGGCGCTAAATAGTAACCATGGTCTAACGATGACGCTAGAAGATGGCCGTAGGAACTCAGTAATTAAACGACACTGCCCCATCGAGTTTGGGCTCAGTATCTCCTCTCGTAGATTTTGGGTCGGGGAAATCAAGAGAAATAACATTGTAAATTTAGATAATTTCAAATTATTGCATTTTATCGTGTCTCTTCAAAGTTGTATTATTCAATGAACTGTCTTTTTCAATCAAATGGATTTTTATTCGAGAGCAGAACTAAGGAGTTCACCGAAACATTTTTTTTTATTGCGTATAGGTCCGTGTTTGACCACCAATTCGCCTGATGGTAAGTGACGGTGTGGTCGAAGATGACGCACGTTGACCTAGAAAGTACCTCTAAACTCTGACCTTGAAAAGTTCTAGATTGTATCTCTCAAAGAACAAGGAGGCCGGGAACTTATTCCACTCTAAAGCTGTACGTACGAGAAAACTGGATTCATACCGTTTTGTACGGATTTTGGGAATATACACAGTGTATGGGTGGTAGTGGCCCAACTTACGACTTGTCATGTAGTGGAAAGGGGAATGCAATATTAGGTGTGTAAATCCGCTGCACACTTTCCTTCATCACTTCCGAACGTGACGCTGAGCTTCATTCACAACCCACGAAAGATCATGTGCGTCAGAAGAAGTTTATGTGAATTTATTTCTTCACAAATCTTATGTGAATTGTTCCAATTTTTACTATGTACCTTGCTTTCTAGATCAGAGTATTTGTGTTGGAACTCCCTCTGCCGCGACTGCAGCGCCCTCTCCCTCTGCAGCGCCCCGTCGAGACTCTCCCGCAGCTGTCGCGCCTCGTCGTCCTGTCGCCGCAGCTGATTGGTCGACACCTGCACCTGGGTCTCCAGTTCCATCACCTGACAATAGGTAATGACAGTGTCACGTCTTTGGGAAAGGTAGCCACATATCTATTGATGAACTAAAAGTAATTCAGAAAAGGTTTCCGAGTCCTAAAACATGCGTCATCCAAAACACCATAGGCAAGTCATTCAAAAACTTGGAACTAGTAGATTACCGAAGGAAACCATACTAAGTGACCTATTTTTTAAGATTTTTCGATCACTCACTCCCTTAGACCACCATTTTTAGCTCTTTCTTAGACCCTTCTCCTCTCCCCTGATTGAGTGAGTTGTTAGTTGTTACATAGTATTGATAAGTATAACATCTATATCTCTATCTTCTCTATATATACTCGTAAAAATGTTATGTTGGTTTGTGTACGCTTCAAAAACTCAAAAAGTTCTGCACCGATCGAGCTAAAATTTTAGAATGATATATAATCCGCATCAAGGATTGTTTTTATCTAATTTTGCATCACAATGTGCCACAGCGAAGCGTGGCAGGGTACAGCTAGTTTTTAATGATTTTGCAATCCGAAAGTTAAGCAAATAAAAAGAATTCGTCTTTATTAAAAGGCGTTCATTGCATGTTTATAATTACTAGTAAATAACTAGGCACGTTTGTTGAACACTCCGAACCATATTCAAATATAATAGTAGTAGAAATGTACGTGACAATAATGTAAGCTAGCTAGAACTTCTAGCTTCGTGTAGACAGAACTAGCGTTGTAGTATTAAAAATTGAAAAACTAGCCACGTGTCGCTCGAGCATTAGGGAGAGTAGGTAGTATATTTATACGTAATTTAAAACCTACCTTCAGTCTTAACTCTTTTAGTTCAGTAAGTGCTTCCACTTCTTTGATCCTGGTGGACATGAGGTCTTCTTCCATCTTCTGGACGTCCGTGGAGCGCCCCTCCCACGCTCGGAGCAGTTTCTTGGGCGTCGCCATGATGTCTGAGACGACGTTCGATTGCACCGGTACTGGCACTTCTTGTTTATGTTCCTGTAGATGAAGGCGTGTTTATTAAGCCCCTACGTGCATATTCAGTCTAATTTATATTATGTTCTGGCTAAGTTACGGCTGGTCTAGGCGGGAGAACGGCAAATGCCAATCCAGATACCCTGGTTTGAAACCCACGCGCACCACTGTCTTTTCAAAGTAATTTGCGTAATGCCGCTATCTTAAAACGGTAACGGAAAACATACTGCGGAAACCGACATGTTCATAGAATCTTTCGAGGTCATGTGTCAGCTACCACCTCGCACTGGAGTAGCGTGGTGAGTTATGGCCTAGACCTAGACTCTCTCTTTGCGAGAGAAGTCCCCGAGTCCCAGCAGTGGGTACATTTAGTAATTATGCTATGTATGTTATCGCTGCGTTCGGGGCCTTTTCTCCATCTCTTTTTCCTTGACAAGATGACAATCCACGACGCAGGCGAAATGTCGGTTTAAACATGACACATGCAAACATGGGTGCCGAGTCGCCAGAATCATTTTCAAGGAGATGCATCCGCATCTGTACACATACTAGATCTAAATTTAGAACTATTCACTTATAGTATTCAATCCTACTAATCTTATATATGCGAAATTTTGATTTTGATGTTTGTTGCTCTATCACGTCGGAATGTTTTAGGCTACTTTTAAAGGGAAAGTAACAGGCAACGGGAACTTTGAGATCACTTTTGAACTTGGTCTTAGAGAGCAGCTAGACAAACTTGAGCGCCTTCAAAATTATTGCATAAGATTCATATTTGGCTTGCGTAAATATGATCATGTATCCCAATTTCGCGTGTAGCTCAAGTGGTTACTCATTCGTCTTCGTCGGAATGCTCATATTCTTTTTTTTTCTTTATAATATTCTGTTTAATCCTTCCACCCCGAAAATTTTTCGAAAAATATAGATGGATATTTTTTCAAAAGTTGTCTGTTTGAAACATAGCTGTTACCTCACGAAATGCACGAAAAAAAAATGAAATTCGTTACAGCTTTTTGTGTTTTATCACTCAGGGATCACGAACGGTCCTGTAGTTCCTGACATTTTAAAAAAACCGCACCGAAATCGGTTATCCGTTTGAGCTAGCTCTACGGTGCCACAGATAGACATCGATGTCAAACTTATAATGCACTTTTTTATCGGGGATTAAAAAGGTGTGTGATTAATTGAACTCACCTGCAGATGTCGTTGCCAAGCGTCGGATAGCTCGGTGACGCGCTGTCTCAGCTCCTTCAAAGAGAGATTCGCTTCGGCCTCGCGCAGTTTTACGGCAATCAATTCATCCTGGAATTAAATACGAAATACTTCAGTACTTGATTTTTTAGGAATTCAAATAATGGCAACTATAGATTGTAATGTTAACTCTAAATGTACGAGGGCCATTTGAAAAGTTCTTAACATACTTAATGAAACCACACGATTTTGAGTTTATTTTTATGTTTCAACATACTCTCCTCCGAGCTCAAAAAACTTTTTCCATCGACCCGGTAAGGCTTCGATACCCGATTTGATAAAATCTTCATCTAACTCATCAAAATAAGCGTCCACGGCGGCTATGACCACTTCATTTGTAAAAAAATGTTTACAAAAAAAAATTCAGCTTTAGGAACAGATAAAAGTCGGACGGTGCTAAATCCTGTAAATATGGGGGATGAGGTAACAATTCGAAGCCACATTGATGGATTTCTGCTTCTGCCATGGATTGCACAGAGGTGTGAACGCGCACGTTGTCCTGATGAAACAAGACTTTTCTTCTCTATAAACCTGGACGGTTTTCTTTGATTTCTTCTCTCAAACGACGCAACAGGTTGCAATAGTAATCGAAGTTAATTGTTTCCCCCTTTTTTAAATAATCCACGAGAATACCCTTTGCATCTCAAAAAAACGGTTGCCATGACTTTGCCCGCAGATAAAACCACCTTTACCTTCTTTGGGGTGGGCGATCCTGCTCTTTTCCATTGTTTCGACTGTTCTTTTGTCTCGGGTGTATAGTGGTGAACCCAGGTGTCATTCATGGTTATAAATCTTTCAACAAATTCTATTGGGTCAGCTTCATATAACTCTAAGCAGTCGCGAGAAGTTGTGAGTCGGTTGCGTTTTTGTTCCACTGAAAAACAGTCGCAGTACCCGCCGCGCAGACACCTTAGAGAATCCAAGTTCGGTAGTAATTATATGATGTGTTCGCTCAGATGAGATGCCTACAGTCTTAGCTATCTCCTCGACAGTCAATCTTCGATCAGATAAAATTAAATCACAGATTTTTTCTTTGTTTTGATCAGTGGAAGCAGTCGAAGGCAAGCCATTAGAGAATGGTCTCACGACCACGTTTAAACTCTGCCACCCAGTTTTTAACAGTCGCATACGAAGGAGCGGACTCACCCTAAGTAGCAGACATGTTTTCATGTATAGCTTTTGGAGTTACACCTTTCAAATTCAGGTATTTTATCTCTGCACGATGTTCAATTTTATCAATTTTCAATAGCTCTCGACTTGAATTACAGTATCACGTGTAAACGAACAATGAGTTACTGTGAATAAACTAAACTGTGTATACTTCTTGCTAAATAATGTAACTACAAAATGAGGATAGTTATAAAAAAAAACAATGACTTTAACCATGTTAAGAACTTTTTAATTACCCTCGTACGTGCCTGTAGATGCGAATGACGTTGAATACAGACCTGTATATGCGAGTGACGTTAGATACATACCTGTAGTTGCGATGTAGACGCGAATGACGGTGCCGACCTGTAGAAGCGAGTTTCGGTACCGACACGTAGAAGCGAGTGACGTTATCGACCGATAGATGCGAGTCGTCACTCGCATCTCTCTCCCTTCTTCCCTTCTTTCCCTTCACTCTTCTACAGGCCTGTACCGTCGTACAGGCCTGTAGAAGCGAGCGACGGTACACATCTGTAGAAGCGAGCGACGGTACAGACATGTAGATGCGAACGACGTAAGATACAAACCTGTAGATGTGCCACATTGTTGTCGACTCGCTGCCGGCGCAGGGATTTGTTCTCGCTCTCCAGTTCCGAGATCCGGGCGGTGAGTTCCCGCTCGGCCGCCTCTCGCTCGGCCGCGTGCAGTCTCGCCCGCACCAGCTCGCGCTGGAGACACCGCGCTAGCTCCTCTCCCTTCACCGTCGACGCCTCCATACCTTCCAGAGAATTTTGGCGCGAATTGTTCTGCACAGATACATCAATTATGACCATAACTTTTACTTTGTATGGATAAAACTGAACAAATTAATCGTTGAATTTCAAACATAGTCATCTCCATACACCTTACTTTTCGGGTTTTGCCTACAAATTTACTAAGAAGATTAATGTCAGGTCATTTATAGCTGGACTATATTATATATATGACCAAATACTTTATTTTCATTAAATATTAAATACGATTCAACGGTAACTTTTTGGAAGATTTATATGTCATTGTGTGTAATCCAATACCTAAAAATATTATGTTCCTAGCTTTATAAATGACGAAACTTCCATACAAACTTTAATCCCCCACATCAAACCCTTAACATTATTTTTCACATTGAAATGTTGCCTGTGCAAAACTATCTTTGTGCCCCAAATTCATTAAAATCGGTTTGTTAGTTTAGGCGACAAAGCGTAACAGACAGAACAGACAGAGATACTTTCGCATTTATAATATTAGTAGGGGTGTATCTTCGCTAATAATTCAACGTAACGTCGTTCTCTAATTGGAAAAGGTTTTGCCAATATTAAGCGTAGTGGTTTTTAGTTTTACGTACGTTCGCTAATCAAAGTTAGCGTGGATAAGTTTTAGATAAATCTGGTATACTGAAAATGCCTCTTACAGTTTTGGCCACCAACCCGTACTAGGCCAACGTGGTGAATTACCTTTCCTTGCGAGAGGCTTCGGTTCCCAGCAGTGGGAACATTCAGTGGGCTGATTGTGCAACACTTTCAGGCAACCGTTTATATACCGTGAACTTTAGTATCGAAATGATTCTATCTCCTTTGCGCAAGAAATACGTAAATACATAAATATGTGTGAAATGTGCACCAAACATTTCACATACAACACCATCTAGCCCCAAACTAAGACATAGTACAAAGATTGTACTATGGGAGCCAGGTAGCTGACAATATACTTTTACATTTTTAAATAGCTACCTATTATACTTAGAAAACACCCAGACCCAGAAACAGTACAAATAAAGATAAAAATAATTTGTTGAACAGAAATACAAATATAATAATAATATTTATTTCATGACCAACTCATGCACATTTATACTGATGCAATGAATGGTCAGCCTTTTGCTTTAGTATAAATCCTGTGGTGCAAAAGGAAACGTCTTCATTTGATCAACAACATACAATATTTGTAATGGGTGGGGATGGAGCCCACGACCCACGGGTTCGCAGGCATACTTACTACCAGCTAATCAAACAAGGCCACCCATTTTGAGGTAAAAACTAGTTTATAGCAAACTCACCTCAGCGATGGTCATCTCAAGAGAGCGTATCTCGTCCTGCGCGACGGCCAACCGTTGCTGCGCGTCGACGTGAGCCCTCCGGAGGGCCTGGACCTCCCGCGCGAGCGCAAACGTCTCCTCCTCCCCCTCGGCGCGGTCCACTTGCCCCCTCACCAGCCTCTCGGCAAGAGCTGAACTCTCCTTCTCTAGGAGCTCTACGCGCTGTTTCAGCAGACGGTTTTCTTGGCGCAGACACTGTAATAATGTTATGATTACAAAAAAAAAAAAACGTTTAAAACCGAATTCGATATATGTAGATAGATATATAAACTCTTTATTGGACTGATAAAAAAAATTGCAGCCTTATCGCTGAAAGCGATCTCTTCCAGGAAACCGTCGTAAGGATGTAGGTAACTAAACTAAAACAATTCACTGTTTTTAAACGACTTTAAAAAACGAGGAGGTTATCAATTCGACCACCATTTTTTTAAATGTATTCCTGATCGATGATCGAGAGGAGCCAAACCGATTTTAATATTTTTTTGTTTGTTCGGATGGGTATACTTTCCGAATGGTCCCATATAAATTTTATTGAAATCAGCCGGGTGGAATATGAACTAAAAACTAAAATTTGCCTAGAATTTTGTCTGGATGACATTGTTGTAGATTTCACAAAAGTTATAAAATTCGATCCTGTCAACACGAAATTGTGTATAATAATAAACTTATTTTGCAATAAAAAGGGTAAAATAAACTCTTTTTATACAAAAAATTTGCCGACTTCTTCGACTTTGAGTTACTAGCGCTTATAATAATTATCTTAACTCATTTTTCGCTTTCGAGGTTATTAAATTAACTTGTTTTTGATGTTTATTTGTGGTTTCATAGCCGCTTTATTTTTTGTACAAATATTGTTTATTTATACTACAGTGTGAAGGGGCAGGACATGTGCCTGATGGTAAGGAACACGCCAGCCCATCACAACATAGTGTCACACCGCCGCCTAAACTGCATGTGAGGTTCCCCAACTTCAATATCAAACGTTAAAACTAATAAAATAAGGTTTATTTACCCGCAGCACAGCGATATCGCCTTGTTCCTTGGTCTTGATAACCGTGTATTCTTTTTCTAATTTCTTCATCTTCTTGGGGTTCACTTTCACGGAATAAGAGAGGTTCATGAACGAGTCCGGATCGGCTTCCACTTTACCGGGCAGCTCTTTCTGTATGTACTGAAATAGAAAGATGTATTTCGTTATACAATGTCAGATTTAAAAGAAACTGCTTATTTTACTAATATAATAAATGTGAAAGTTTTGGATGTTTATTTGTTCGCTGCTCAATCACGACGGAACGTCTAAACGGATTGGTTTGAAATTTGGAACACAGAACATAGCCTGTACTAACAAATAGGCTACTATTTTTATCCTGAGAAACGGGCAAAAACGGCAAACGGGGCAGTACTAGTATTATAGAAATAATAGAGGAAGACCAATAAGGGACCAGGGAATAGGGACTGTCGATAGAAGTGGAAACTAATATTAAGCAGCACTAGTGTTGCACAATATGTCGCCTGTATGGCTACCAATAAAAGGCTATTACGGATGTCGGTGATCAGAGCTCACAAGATTTCACCCATCCAAAAAGCGTCCCATAAGATTTTCCCCTACCAAAAATGCGTGGCTATGAGCACGGTTATCTAGACACGCTGACACATTTATAGGTGGCCCATGGGAAATGCTGATGCATTGCTATATGGCCAATGGCCATGGTCCCGAGTTTGCCCGTAGATTTCTTATCATTCCCGAGCATGACGCTAGAATTCAATTCACAGACCACGAAAAATCTGTCTGTGTCGCGCCATTAGAAGTGTTCACTTCTAAAACTTAGTCAATAAGTACAAGCAACAAGCTAATCAACTATTTATTACATTCTTAGGCTATACGGATGAGGAACGTGGAATCAATTCGTTTTGTACGAAGCGGTGCATAAGTTAACGTAAATGCTGTCAGTGAGCTGATTTTCTGGTTGTTAGTGGACTCAAACCTTTTCGTTCATCTTTGGCATTGTTTGATGGTTGACGAACCACGAAACAGTGTCACTTTTTCGAGCTAAAGCAGTCCTATAGAAATAGATTGATAATGGATAGATGTTCCGAAGTGATTGAGCAACCATCGCCTTTATAATATTCGTAAGACTAGTACGACGCATTAGGTTTGAACATGCAATATCAAGTCTCTTTTCTATGAAACCAGTACGAATATTAATAACTAGATGTCTGCTGCCCCGGCTTCACCCGTGGTACATATATAGTCTATAACACTCAGCGATCCCGTACTTATCAAATAGTGAAATAATTTTTGAAATCGGTTCAGAAATTCTTGAGAACATCGCGTTCAAACAAAAAAAACCTTTTTAGGTACCTGCTACGCCACCTGTCGAAAATTGGTCGTACCAACTCAAATTTAGAAGAAATTTGATTAGCGTCATTATAAACCGTATATAATAACGCAATTTTAGACACATACTGTCAGGTCAACGCACGCTACGAAAGCTCTCAAAAAAGAATATTATTCCCGTTTTTATTACATTCTGCATTCATGCTCCGCTCCTATTGATAGTATTGTAATGTTATATACCCTATAGATACCGTCGATAAATGGACTATCCAATAGAAAAAGAATCTTTCAATTCGGACCAGTACTTCCCGAGACCCCAGCGTTCAAACAAAGAAACTCTTCATCTTTATAATATTAGTATAGATTTACCTTCAATATGCTCTCCATATCCAGCGAGAGCAAGTCATTCTTGCCAACAGTCAACATTGCTATGGCGACTTTGAAGACGATCTCGATCCCCTCGGATAGAAAGACATCCATGATGCGGCAGGCCAAAGGCAGGGACAGCGTTGTAGTGAAGAGAGTCAGGAACCAACTGCTCGCGTACAATGATGTGCTAAAACTCTGTTGGAGAAATTAAAATACTTGTTACTTTTTGTATTATTCCTAAATTTCTTTTGAAGAAAGACACGAGACAACTTTGATATGATAATTAGGTAGCTCCGCGAACGTTAATTCTACCATATGAATTATCAAAATGACAAAGCGATGCGACACATCACGGGTTCGATTCCCACCTAGTGCAAATATTTGTGTGACAAATACAAATGTTTGTTCTGTGTTTGGGTGTTTCTGCTCTAAGGATTTTATACGGGGCCTGAGGAGTATATAACTGAGTATATTTCCGTCAGCTTATATGGTCATATGCTACATTCATCGGGTTTTGATGTGTGCAGAGCAACTTCTGGCTGATCTTAGTTACCAGGTTCAAGCGGTGATACCTCATTTCGAAGAGATTTTCCATATAAATGTAAGGCAACTAAATAACTTCTCCAATGAGGCAATTTCATTAATATCAAACCGTGCCGTGAGACCATTACAATGGCTCCGAAATGGTTCATGAGAGCCTCATCCACTACGAGGCGACTGAAACTTTTTTCAGAAAACATTTGACCACAGCAGAAGCCATAGTTCGCATCGTTTTTGACCAGGTTTCCGGTACGGTGCGTTCAGTTGTTATCGTGATTATGGCGTTCTTGCCCACGTCGAAGTGTCTAATCACCCATGTTGACATTCGACGTGGAACTCCGTTGACCGTATTCTTGGTACCTCCCAGTTTTTCTAACACGCTTTGACGTTTAGAGTTCCCTTCGATGGTCTTGGCTATCTCGAGGATCTTGTCCAGCATAATCTTGGTGCATCGGGCGGTAACTACTATTGGGGGTCGTTTGGTGGTGTCGCATAAATGGGTCTTCCCGCACGTTCTGACCCTCTCTCTCGTTCAGTGTCGCGAAAAGGGACTGCAATCCAGCAAAGTGGGATCCCGCGACCCAGCGGGAGGTGACATTGTTGTATCATGTAGCTGCTTCTGGCACGAGTTTCGCCTTTAAGACGCTTTCACTTCCTAGCCTATAGGGCTGCATTTTTTTTTTAATTTTATATGTTTACACTTGACCTCCTTCTCGCCTGATGTTAAACGATGATGCGGTCTACGATGGAGCGTGTTTACATAGAAGAAACCGATTCACTCTCGATTTGAAGACACAAAGATTGTAACTATCGGGAAAAACTTTCTCAGGCAACGTATTCCACAGACTTGATGTTCTTACCACAAAAGTAGTTGCATGATATTTTCGCAGTTCTTGAGATTGACTTGTATTGTTGCTGTCAGTGTGGTGTGGCGCACGCCACAAGTTAATACTTATTCTCTTTATTCGTCACCCCAAGATGTCTAACTTCAACCATAATCAACCATGAATAATATTTAATTTCTTGAACGCATCTCAGTGTCTCAGAATCTCAGTGCAACCCTGTTTCATTGACCGGTATGAGAGTACGAAAGCGATGTGTAGTAGGACGTAGTAGGACGTTACATGGAGATTTTACTAAATCAGGCGTGTGGTTTACGTTGAAAGTGAAGGTGTTATGTTGTTGATCATTAAAGAGCTTTGGCAATTGGAGGCAACCATAGAGGCAGTAGTTCCATAGTCTTATGATTCTCCTTCTCCTCTGTCCACTTTTCCCCCATCCTGCCACAGAGGTTGAGGCAAGGCTGTTCACACTTCATTTCTTGTATTGAACCCAGACTAAAATGATCTTCAATCTATCTAAATCTATCGAATAAGATCTTCGGCGCAACCCTACGTATTACGAACCAGTTTTAAAAATACAGAACGTCTGTGTAATAGTAGGTTTTTTAAAATGGATTTATGGCAGTTGACCTCCAGTGACCTCTACCAAACGGGACTCACCCTGACATTTCAGAAGAGGGTGCCTTACGGGCCTAGTAGGGAGAATGTAGCATCTGCCGTCTTATAGCAGGTATGTAGAGCTAAACACATTTTTTTTATTCAATAATTTTATAGGGACTTTTAGACTACAAATCTATGCCAGCCCCATCGTAACCTAATATACCATATTTACAATATTTTTGTATTTACTAACTAAGAGGGTATAATAAGCCAGCTAGGTAAATTAATAGTCGAGCAGGAATGATTTCGAGCCTGGAGAAAACAATCCGCCAGTTCATAAATCATTCCTGCTTCTTTAGAATTAGGGTTAGATAACCTTTCTTGAATTACGCCTACATTGGACTCGCTGACGTTTAGTTCCAGAAAAAGCTATATATATGATTACTCGTATTTTCTGATGCCTGTGTAGTTTATAAATATTAGCAGACATTTCTCACACAGCACCATCTAGCCCCAAACTAAGCAAAGCTTGTACCTGAGCTTGATAGTTGATAATACTTACATAGTTGCAAAAACATATTATGCATAGAAACACCCAGGCACAGAATAAATATTTGTGTTCATCACACAGATTCGAATCGAATCCACGACCTACGGCTTCGCAGGCAGACTTTCTACGAAGCCATTTGCTCAGCCAAGGAAGTAAAACCATGAACTTTCAAACCCATCCTCACTTAACACTCATGAATACTCACGAAATGCATACACACACATCTTCATATTTTATGCATTGATCCTGTTATTGGTCATTAGTAGGTAAATGCTCTCTCCATTAGGTTCTAACTTAATTTGTTTGTATACCTGATATTTGCTTTTACTTCTCTTTTGATACAGTTAAGTACATTTTTTTCACCATTTTTTTCTAATATATTTTTGATTTTATCAGCAAACACGTGTAAAATTACCACCAAGGAAGGCACTGGCTGTTCACGACACAGGACTTAACCTAGTGTGAGATCCAGGGTTTAAATAATATTACTATTGTACTTGCCATATACTGTGTTTTGCTCAAATAAAGTTTTTATTTATTATTATTTATATGGAGATTTGACTGAATTAGGGGTGTGGTGTGTAGTTTATTTTAGAGGGTACCTGGGATTGGAAATGCACGTGCAAGTCCGGCAGTAGCTCCTGGACCAGGTTCTCCAGCTGGAACATGCAGAGCCCGAGCTCCGCCATGCTCGGCTTGAACATGTCGCGCATGCGGTGCTGCTGCATTATCTTCACCAACACAGCGAACGCTTCTTCCTCTGGCATCTGTTTACAATTCTATTGTTAGAGATCAAGAATAACATTGTTTAGATCAGCCCAGTCCAAACTGCATACTCTCTCGCAGGATTTTATTAGTAATTAAAATTACTACAACAGCTGGAGGGCCACAGAAATTTAGTTTTCAAGTAAAAAAAATACAGGGCAATCATCAATATCTTTACACGTTTATTGGTTCTTCGTTAGTTAGTCTTTATCATATCATATCCATATCAACTTCTATATTCGTTGTTGTCAGACGCATGGCATGTAGAAGTGATTTATCGGACATTGTTTTCTGATTGAAACATGCGTCGCGGTCCGGATGAAAACACAGCGCGGGCCGTAGCATGGACAGCCCTGGTTTTGATAGATCATCTAATTACATTAAAATCTATTCACAATTGGCGAAGATATCGCGTAACATGCAGACGAACTGAGAACCTCTTGATTTTCTGATGTTGGTTAAAGCGTTTCTTCTAAATAAGCACGGTCCATCGTAGACGGCATCGTCGCTTAATAACAGTTCAGTATCACTTCGTAAAGCAGGTTTCGAATTCACATTTTGTTCACACAAACCCGAGAAATTTCATTTCTTGAAATTTTGAAATGACTCTTTAAAAACTTCACTATTCCTACTATGAAAACTAACGTGGTTGTTTTCACATCTTTAATTATATTAAGAGAAGAGGTAACTGCTCAAACTGTAGAGCTCAAACGGATGGTCTGATTTCGATGAGGTTTTTTTGTTTGAAGGTTAATATCCGTGCGGATGCTCTTAGCTATGTTTGGTTTATATATATTCAAGATGGTCGCCTCCGCAAAATGGCGGACAAAATATTTCTTCACAACTTACCTCAATATGGGTATCAAATGAAAGGGCATGACTTGTAGAATGTTGTACAGATAACAAACCCGAGGTAGTCTGGGGTTAATCAATTTTTTAAATTTTGTTCTCGTTTAATATAGCCATGGAGGCCTAACTGCCAGAGAGCGACCAATTTTACAATCATGAGGTTGAAGGTTCAAATCAAAGGAAAAATACGTGCATGTGATCGCGTCTCGTTTGGCACAGCGGACAGCACGAAGGACGGTAATTACAGAGGCTTATAAACACGTGAGTATAATATGCCTATTTGTATGGCGAAACATAAACTAATATTATAAGGCTGAAGAGTTTGTTTGAGTTTTGTTTGTGAAGAGAACTACTGGATCTCGGGATCTCGGGGACTGGTCCGAATTATAAGATTATTTTTGTTGGATTTTTGTTTATTTATCGCGGAAGGCGTAAAATAACATTACGCTAATATCAATAGAACGGACCATGAATTAAAAATGTTACAAAAACGAGAAAAAATATTCCTTTTTGAGAGCTTTGGATGCGCGCGCTGACCACACGTCAATGACAGTCATTATAACCAAAGTTAACCAAATTTGTTCTAAATATGAGTTGCTACGACCAATTTTCGATTGGTGGCGTATCACACGCGCAGGTTTCAGCTAGTTATATAATAGACTAGATGTCCGCCCCGGCTTCGTCTGTGGTACATTATATAGCACTCATCGGGCTCCCGTACATATCCAACGATGAAAGAATGACTGAAATCGGTTGGTTCAGTCATTCCTGATAATATCGCTTTCAAACAAAAAATCTCTTCAGCTACCTGCTATGTCACCTGTCGATAATTGGTCGTACCAACTCAAATTTAGAAACAAATTTGATTAGTAAAAGTTTATATTCAATGACGCAATCTTAGACACATGCTGTCATGTCAAAGCAGGCTACGAAAACTCTCAAAAAGGAATATTTTTTTTCCGTTTTTTGTTACATTCTTGATTCATGGTCCGCTTCTATTGACAGTAGCGTTGTGTTCTTTCGATAAATGGACTATCCCATAGAAAATAATGTTTCAATTCGGATCAGTACTTCCCGAGATCCTAGCGTTCAAACAAACAAACTCTTCAGCTTTATAATATTAGTATCGATGTAATTATTATTGTTGTTTTAATTGAAGTGCAAAATAAAATTTTATCAATGTATGAATAAGAGTACCCCGTTTATTATTCTCTATTTTCTAAATGAGTAAGCTGTCCGAGTGACGTTCTCGAAGTGATAAGCGCTACCACGGTAGACCAATACACAGCATTGGGGTGGCATAGAACACAGGGAAAATTGTCAAAACAGGAAAAGAAGGCTTTTTCTCAGCAAGAACATAAGCTACAGGGAATAATCACTGCAGTGAGTTAAATTAGCTGAAAGTAATGTCGATGATTAATTGAGTTTTTTTAAAGGACCTATGGAAGTTGGTCTCATGTCCCCATTACTAACCTAATCTTATCGTAATCCAACAAGTACTACATCGTGTACGACGGCTAGCGCAAGGCACGGTACGACCACGGCTTAGGCTGCCACCAATAGGGCAGATCAAGGAACGACGTGGATTCTTTTAGATTATCTGATAACAACTTACCTGCATAAGCAACAGTCCAACTATAAACCCCGATCCTTGGCAGTAGCCGACCTCGCGGTCGTGTAAGGAATACGCTTTCATGACGTTGAATAGAGACTCCTGCCCCAGTCCGTCCTTTTCTTTGAAGAAATCGTGTTCAGGGTAAGTGCGTGCGATGTCCCGCCTTATCACCTTCTCGCATGCTGACTTCGCCTGGAAGTACCAGTATCAAAATTAGTAAGTAAATAAATATTAGTGGACATTTCACACACAACATAATCTAGGATTACCTTACATTTAGTAAGGACAAGTTTCGTGACAAAATGATGTTGTGATGACAGATGGAAAACTGGTTTACCAATACAGCAATATTTCGACATTTATACATTTTGCAACAGAAAATTGGCGGAAAAGTGAGAATTTAATTATTAATTAAAAAAAAATCCATGGCGCAAAAACGACGTATTGTTATAAGTTCTGTGGCATCGTAGCTCCCAAACATATGCACCGATTTTGATCTTTTTGTTGTTTGAAAAGTTAATTTAATGGGGATTTTAATCTGAAGTGTTCTTAGCAATGTTTGATGAAAATCAGCCCAAGATAGCTACCGCCACAATATGGCAGATTACATTTTTTTCACAACTCCCTCAATATTTAATCATTTTAAGGGTTTGACTAGTAGAATACTATACATTATAATAAATATTCAATCTAAGCTGGACGCCACCGTAAAATGCCAGGGTCTTTAAATTTTTAAATTGTATTAACTTGTTGGACCAAGCTATCCATTTAGATGGGGGAGTGTCCGACAGCCTATCGCACAACTTTCCTCCACTAGTAATCTAAGAGGCAGACTAGAGTAAGCTAAAATGACATGAAATCATTTGTTTTTGCTTGCGGTCATTCAGTTTACAAATTGGAATATCGCGTCATTTACGAGTACGAGTTTCATCGTGGCATCAGTGCTGCAGAAATGGCTCGAAGGATAATAGAAATGGCGCGTCGCAAAATAAAAGACAGTGGTTTTTTGGTTCCAATGTTTTCGTTCTGAAAATTTCACCCTGCAGAACAGACTCCGTAGACGGCAGTAGACCAAAGTTGATAACGAAGAATTGAAAAGTATTGTGGAAGCGAGTCCATCGCAAACCACGTCCGATTTAGCTGCAGGCTATGGTGTTAGTGATAAAACTGTTTTAATCCACATGAAACAAAAAAATCTTGGGAAGGTGAAAAATCTTGAAAAGTAAGTACCTCATAAATGTGTGCAGCAAACCGAGAAACGCATGAAAGGATTTTAAATCGAACCATGAAAAGTAGATACTATACAATAATTGGTATCGCTCATCGCAATGTCTGAATCCTGACGAACCAGCCAAATCCTCCAAGCGAAAATTGAAGTTTTTTGTAAACTGTGTGATCGAAAGAAAAAACCAGTAGAGAAAAAAAAAAAGAATTACTGTCTCCAAAACACATAAGCATGAATAAATAGCTGTATATTTATTGGTAACTAGCCGACCTGGCGAACTTCACGACGTCATATTTTTTAACCCGTACAATGTTTATTTCGCGGGACCCTATTATAAGTTACTAAGTATGTAATAAAGTATTTTAAGTATACTAACCTAACCTACCATAGGTTTATAATCTCACGCGTTTTATTATAAACTGGCGTTTATTACAATTTCACGGTAACATATAGAGATAGTGTTGCCTCTGACCGTGTATTGAATAGTGTGAAGTACAGCGTAAGATAATATCATAATAAGCTAACCTAGAAGGAATGTTATAATAAAACACGGTCCTACTTAGACTCGGGCAGTAGTACTCTGCAGCTTTACGAGTAAGTTTCATTTCAACATTACGAGTAAGTTTCATAATTATGGATTTGGATCTTCAAATATGCTTAGAGCATGTTTTATGTATAGGTACTTTCAGGTATTTCGATTCACTTTCGATTTGAAGACACTAAGATTGTAAGCATCGGGAAAAACCCACTCAGGCAACCCATTCCACATCCTAGACGTTGTTATCACAAAAGTAGAGACAAACCTCTTCGTTCGAGTCTTTCAAACATAAACCATGAAACGATGTCGCTTTTTCGAGCTACGAGCAGTTCGATAGAAAAAAAACGGTAAAGTGGCATTAGATCATCCAGATCAGTCGTACACTCTCCGAAATGTATAAAAAAGAAGATAGTTATCGAAGCACTTACCTGTTTCTATTATTTTAGTACGCTATTGATAGGAAAAGGTCGAGAACCTCGTTTCAATAAACTGTAATACCTATAACACTGAAAGGTAAACAATGATTACTGTTCAGCGGCACCGGTTTAAATGTACCTACGTACCATTGTTTTGATGTATTTATAGGAGCCATTATTCGATATGGTTTGAATGTTCAGTGGCTTTTTTATTTATTTCTTTTTATCTAATCACTGGTAGGCTTACGCTTGACCGCCGTCTTGCATGATGTTGAGTGACGATGCGGTCTACGATGGTGAGTGTTCATGCGATGCGTGCGATGGAATAAATGGAGGATTATTATAAGTTATATAAGATATGCCTGTCAATGAAATTGTGGCTCACAAACGAATGAAGGGAATTTGAGACGATTTTTTGAATTGAAAATTCGCTGTTTATAGTAGTGGCTCTCGAAAGGTGTTCCTCGCAAGACCAGAGGGGTCGGGCTTCGGCTTATTTTGAATACAACGTTCGTAAAAAAGCCATAACCTTCGAAGGCTTTCGGCCACGACCATTGACTGAGGCTTCGATTGTAGAGGCCGACCCTGCTCAACACACTTCTTAGAGCCTTAAATAGGCATTTGCCAAAAAAATTCGGAACTCCATATCTAAATGGAAAATGTATTGCGACATACATGCCTCTTGGAGAGGCAAGTTTGAATTGGATAGACAAAGAATTCTATACAAACGAGTATACCTACGTATATACATATCTATCAATATATATACATGTATTTAAAACGAGTGGCAAAATGCAAACAATTCGCGTCAGTTGTTGTGAATCGTCAAAAATGTGTCAGATTGATGAAACAAACCAAAAAAGCGTGTTAAAATGGTAACGTTAACATCAATTATGTTTTTCTTCTAACAAAGTAAAACATTAACACGACGTGTGGTGTAATTGTGAACTATTTCTGACGGGTTTTCAAACTCATTTGACATTCTAAAAACAGCTCAAGCTAATGACTCGCCTCTGTAGGGTGTCTAGAGGCCACGGCTGGTGAGCCGCTGCACCATAGGAGAAGTACTGTATAGGGTCACACTTGCGCTCTGTAAGGTGCAAATCTTCCTCTGACCCAGAATTTCGGACCGATTCGCTTAATCTACTACACCATTTTGTATGTACAAACGCTAAAGTTGTGTCACATAGAACGCCCGTTCAGAACATTTTATATTTATAGTTTTGAGCCTCATCGTCAATCGGGGAAATCAACTGTTCTAAAAGTGTGGGGGTTGCGAGCACGAGATCGACTCAGGATAGAGATCAATGGCACAGAGGAGAGAAGTCCTATATCCAGCTATATCAGCCCGTATATACCAGTGGGTCAGAGAAAAAGGTGATAATGATACAAAGTGAATACCTTTACTACGCAAAATGTAAGGTATAGCAAATTTTTTTCGAATTTCAAATTATGTCCAAAACCGAAATCTATTTATAATCATGACTACAACACGACCCTTTCATCTGAATAAAAATATTGGTGGACAATTCACACACAACACCATCTGACCCCAAACTAAGCGCATATAGCAAATATATATCGCCCCGATATAGCAAACGCATATCGGGTGATGAGAACCACGAAACTGACTCCCTTCCAGGTACAAGCGTTGACGGGACACGGAGGAATAGCAGATTACCTGTACAGATTTAAGCTCAAGACCAGTCCGGCATGCGTGTGACCCCGACCAACCCGAAACGGTCTGGCACGTGCTAGTCGATTGTCCCCGATTCATGGTCGCAAGACATGAGCTCGAATCTATGATCGACAGAAGGCTGGTTGTCTCGGATCTCCACAACATCTTAGTAGATCCAGACAACAGAACACGGCTCCTGTCCTTCATGGAGAGCTCATTCCGCATAGCGGCCATGAGAAACTCCACTAACTCAAATACGCGCCCTCCATCGCCACCACACCCTGCCCCTCTGTCTGTGGACGCCACGTGGCATGCGGTTTCCGCCCAACATAACTCCTCGAAGAGCATCTCCGTCAAACAACTACTGGAGAACGCAGACCGAGGAGAAGCAGGTATCCGTATCCGCGGAGTGGCTCTCTTCATGGACAGCAACAAAGAAAGATTCGGAATAAGCTTTTGCTTCGCCTGGGAACGGAAACGAGCCCGTTTGTCACCTGGATTGTCTTGCCTGCTCAATGGGAGTACCGCAAAAGTCACAATGAAGCGGAAAACCTACGACGCCATGCCGGTGTGCGAGGTAGACGGCCACCGATTTCGGTTGGTGCGATCGAAAAACAAAACGATTGCACTAATAGAGTACTCGGAAGGTCGGACGCCTTTCACACAGGCACGTGCACTGCTCGCACATCTGAGCAGAAATGCAGGTGAAACACCCCGGGTGATAAGCGTGGATGCGATGGCAATCGAATATTCAAGAGCAAGAGTCGCAGACCGGCTGGGTTGCATTGAGGCCTCTAAACATCATGAGATTGTCGTATACGAAGACAGGGGAGAAAATCTGAGCTTCCTCAGAGCCCCTTCGCACGACCAAACAAATGCAACCGATAGCTGGGGACATCCTGTTCCTAGTTCGACCATCCAAACCGGCTCCGAAAGAGCACAGCAGAAGGCAGCCGCGGAAAAAGCCTCAGCCAATCTAACTGGCAGCCGAGGCACCAACACAGCGTTCGTGACTGCCTTCAACGCAGCAGCAAGGAGCGTACTCCGAATCACATCCCATTCATCACCCCCTTGACGTCAAAGACCCCAAAGCAGCTTCACAGCAACAAATGACCCGAACGAGAGCCGACATGGGACAGGTGGAACCGCCCCGCTATGTCACGGCTTCGGAGCCGCGGAGCCATGCACGTAACGCCTTCATCGAATTCATAGCCACACTGAGCGCGACACGACAAGTCAACCTCAAGACCTGCGAAAACATCATGCAGTCCTATAGGCTAGGAAGTGAAAGCCTTTTAAAGGCGAAACTCGAGGAGGCCGAAGCAGCCATTACAATAATGTCACTTCCGGGTCATCAAGGGAACCATGACAGGACAGTATATGGCAGCTTACAGTGCAGAAAATGGCTTCGTGACACTGAACGAGAGAGAGACAGAGCGCGCGGGAGTGCCTGTTTATGCGACACCACCAAACGACCCAATTGTAGTTACTGCCCGATGCACCAAGATTATGCTGGACGATAAGATCCTAGAGATGGCCAAGACCATCGAAGGAACGGAAACGTCAAAGCAGGTTGGGAAAATTGGGAGGTACCGAGAATACAGTGGGTCAACGGAGTTCCAGGATGTGGAAAAACAACATGGGTGATTAGACACTTCGACGTGGACAAGGACGCCATCATCACTACAACAACTGAGGCAGCAAAAGATCTAAGAGAAAAGCTATCGCACCGAATCGGGAACCTGGTCAAAACCAGAGTGCGAACCATGGCTTCTGCTCTGGTAAATGGCTTCGGTAGAGAAAGTTTCAGTCGCCTCATGGTGGACGAAGCTCTCATGAACCATTTTGGAGCCATTGTGATGGCTTCAAGGCTGTCTGGTGTTGGTGAAATTGTCCTCATTGGAGACGTCAATCAGTTGCCTTATATCGACAGGGAAAATCTCTTCGAAATGAGGTATCATCGCCCGAACCTGGTAACAAAGATCAGCCAGGAGTTGCTCTGCACACATCGAAACCCAATGGACGTCGCATATGCGCTGAGGGAAATATACTCCGGTATGTACTCCTCAGCGCCCCGTATAAAGTCCCTAGAGCAGAGTAGATATAAGGGAGCGCAAATACCCAACAACCTACCAAACACCCTCTTCTTAGTTCACACTCAAGAGGAGAAGGAGACCCTGACAAACCAGGGTTATGGGTCAGGCACCGGGTCACGCATCCTTACCATCCATGAAGCTCAGGGACTAACATACGAGTCGGTAATCGCAATCAAAACCAAGGCAAACATGAAGCTGCACGAGAGCGTACCCCATGCGGTTGTTGCAATCTCACGGCACACGGGGACCTTCACATACTACGCTGACGACACCGACGACGCCATCGGTCGGTTCGTGCGGCGAGCGTGGGCTGCATCACCAAAGACCATCCGAGATTTCAACCTACAGATGGCCATCAGGGACAGAAATGCGGCCGTTGTGGAGGCTCTGGGCCGGGAGGAGGCAGCTTAGGCAAATGGCAAAAGGCAATTAGGCAAACATTCGATGTCGAGTCGATTACTAGCGGAATCCCAGCCGGTAGTGATCGGCTCTACAGACGAGCACTAGAATTAGATTTTAAATGTACCCAACTCCCTCCTATTTTCCTCTTCTTTTCCTTATCCAAAATATGTGTAAAAAATAATAATATATCATTTTAATGACAAAGATCACGGACCCCGGAGTCTGTGGAGTGGCTAATTTAAATAAAAAAAAAAAAAAAAAAAGACCCCAAACTAAGCAAAGCTCGTGTAATGGCAGCCAGATAGCTGATATAATACTTATATAGTTTTAAATACATACTTATTATAGATAGAAACACCCAGACACAGAGCAAACATTTGAATTCATCACACAAATATTTGCCCTGGGTGGGGATCGAACCCACGACCCTCGGCTTCGCAGGCAGAGCTACTACCAACTAAGCCACTAGGCCAGTCATATATAATACAAGCGTTCTACAACCCTATACATACATGTATATCTTTCTTTGTTGTTATTATTTCTAAAACAGTATAGCGAAAATTTTGATATATAGGTACTTAGATATATTGCTATTGAAAAGTTCGTGCTCTCCCGTTTTAGTATAAGTAATCTTAACTTTAACTTAACTTAACCATAGTATAAAATATCTATTTGTATAGATTCTAACATAGTCTAACCTGTTAACTAATTCAAAATTTGTAACGACTATGTCAGTTTCACATTAAGACAGTAAGGCTGTCACGTAGCCAATGAATAATCTCGCGAGCCCTGTTTTTTTGTTATCGGACATATTATAAGCTCTTCGGTGTCGAGGGGTCAATGTTACGTAACTGTACAATAGCGTGTGACGTCAGCGTCACGGTCGCTCTACCTCTGGTGGTTATTGTCGTTTAATGACGGACATACGTACTGCTAGGTACTACAGGTACAGTATTGTATTATTTTTCTATCAGTTAGATGCTAGATTGATTTTTCACCGGAGCTTCACTTTTTGATTTATATTCTACGAGTTACAACCGGGAGTTTCACTCGCTATATCATAAATTTTTAAATTATCCGATGTTATACAATACTTACTATTTGGGAGAACTTTTAAAAAAGGTCGAAGACGAGTTTAGGGATTAAGCTTTTTAATTAGAATGGCTTGCCTACTTTGACCTATTCTGCCAAATCATGGATGCTGACGAAAGAAACCGCACAAAATCAGAGCTGCATAAAGGTGCTATGAAACGTTTCATGTTAGGCATCACTTTGAGGGACCATATCCGCAGACGGGAATCATCCGAAGAACGAAATCCCCGGATGTTAGTAAACGTATTATGCCACTGAAAAAATAAAACACGTGGCCAGGCCTGGTGATGGCAGGTGGAGTAGATCACAACTGTACCGCAACCAAATAGGGAAAGGCGTTCCATTGACAGACGAACAACCCGATGGGTCGACATCAAACTTATTGTTTATTTCGAAACTTCGTACTACTAGTAGCTTGTTTTACTTTAGAATGTGCTACCGAAATAATACTGTCCGCTATAATGCCTTTTTAATATTTCGATGTTTTTGTGGCCCATTCCCCCTGATATATAAATAGGGGAAAATAATGATATCTTACCTTAATGTAAGAGGCGTAAAGTTTCTTTTCAGGTGAGGTGTCGACTCCAGCGAGCAACTGCCACACGATGCCCCGGAAATGATGGGGAACCCCTTGCCGCACCAGGTCGCGAACGAACTGGTTGCGTCGCTTCCACTCCGTCTCCCAGTTGCTGACGATTCGCCCCCACAGGCTCCATAGGTCCTCTTCACCGTTACCCGTGGCAACCCGCGGTTCCGTTTCATGGCTTGAGCTCGTCGCTGAAAATAGGGATTACTTATTTTGTCATTTTTAGACAAAACAAAAAGGATTCGCGTAACAGCTATATGTGACGGGATATCCTGAAGACAACACTCTAGAGAGTATATAAAGATGGGAAGAAATGTGTATATGTACTTATTTATCAGGATGCGAAAATTAATATTGAGGAAAACACATTAAAAGCATGAGCTAGACCGAACACATTCGCAATTTCATGCAGCAGCTTGGAAATAGTATTTCGCTTGGCGGAACGCAAAGAGAAATTCGCTGAGCTTTATTTCTTGCAGTGCAAACACACCAGAATTTAGAAAGCTACGAGCAATTAATTTCGACAAATTACACAGAGTAAGTTAAAGTGGAGTTATATTTTAGCAGGGAACGTATAAATCTGTAATTGTTTACATAATGATATTATGAGAGCCATGCTTTTGTTCATGTTTCACGTATCTAAACATGCGTGTTCTTGTTGCTTTAATCAATTCAATGAGCTTACTAGACGCTACCTCAGCAGATAAACTTTAAGTAATTCAACTTCAACTTCTGGTTTTTATGAACGATTCAAGTACATTTTGAACTATGAAGTAATTATTTCGAGATTTTAAATAGCATATGTGTCAATACCCGATAGTTGTCAGTTGTCAACCATACCAAATCTCAACCACATTTGACTTTTTAAAACAACTAAATGCAGCAAAAATATACACTGAATGAAGTTTCGTTTTTGTCTTGAAGTTAGTAGATTTATTATTTAGTTGTTAAGGGGACTAAAAAAGTCTGCGAGTATTTTTAATCTATACTAATAAACAACCTACGTACCAAATCTCAGCCATAACACATGAACCATTGCAATTTCAAGGAATAAAAGACAAACACAAACAAACACATGCAAACTGACATCTATCATAATAGTACACTAAATAATTCGGTAAATTCAACAGTTCCGGCTTCCTAATAATTAGTGATCATAATTTCTCTATGACTTTCCTAATGATCTCAATAAAGCGCCAATTAAAATATATTACATTACTAAACTTTTAATATCTTAGAAGCCGAAACTGGTCATAATTAATGATATAATGGGTTTAGAACACGGAATCAACTACCATCAGGTTCATTATAGTAACATAATTAGGCTGGCGATGAAAGAGGAATACGGGAGAATCACAATCAGCTAAAGTATGTTTTTTTATGTAAATATGTAAGGATTGCGTATAGGTATGCATTGAGCATTCATATTCGCTTAGAGACTTCCTGTTGCGGCCGTGGCGTTATGTGGCGGGTCGCCCTTAACCCTCAAATATGGTCAAGGATAGCGATGGCTGGCACATGCGTCATAATCGTGAACGGGCGCTGTTTGTGAGAGTTGCACTACTTGCGACACATACATAACTACATAGAATTTAGAAAATAATAATTTAATTTTAATTATTAATTTAATATTATTATCAAAATGTTAAATATCAACCATTTGAAAATGATAATTCTGACATGCACAGGGGGGCCTTCGTGACTGTAGTGTCTAAAATTAAATAATAATAAAAGCTTAGATGCTCATCCGGACTGTCTGTACATTTTTTACTGCTCACAATCACTCACACAATCAGTACGGTATAAAATAAAATGTTATTTCTATACCAAAACAGAACACAGAAATAAATATAAGTATACCAATGCATAATTTACGAAACTTTCAAAGATTTTTTTTATATATAGAATAGCGTCAAGAAAATTGAACACTTTATGGAAAATAATATGCATTTACCGCCAAGCAGTATTTTGAACAAGAAGATATGAAATCACTGATTAACACAAACTGGAGTCCGCCGCTTTCAAAGGTGTAAGTTTCTACTCTTTGCATAGCATATTATTGAAAGAATTGAACAAATACAATAATATTATCATATTAGTATTCGTCAACTCAAATGACTGAACTAGATCAGTTTACTGTTCGACTGGCTTTGTGGTTTAGTTGCTTAGTAAATCTGCCAGCGGAGCCGGGGATCGGTTCGAATCCCACACAATAAAAATATTTGTGTGATGAATAAAATTGTTTTTCTGTATTAGGTTGTTTCTAGGTATTATGTCTTTACAATTAAGTACATATGTATTATATACAGTAACGGTAACATAGGTGTGCTTAGTTGGGGCCAGATACTGTTGTGTAAAATTACATATGTTTCATTTCATCGACTCCAGCTTTTGTCGTATCGCCCGTATCAAATTCAAAACAGATCATCAGCGTTACTTTGTTTGCCACTAACTGAGCTGCCGTGTCGAAGTTGCCAGAATTCAATAGGACCTTCAATGAACAGGGTTGCCACTCGCCTTTACTAACTTATTTTATTTACTGACAAGTAATAAAACAGGTTTAGAAATATAATTAGATAGGTATGTAAATCACAATGATGCAACCATAACAAATACCAAAGAACGCACAGCAAGCACCTATTACTAAATAACTATGACCGTAGCAGCGCCTCGTCACGTGAAATATAACAAAAATAAGTCATATGACGATAAAAGTATAATAAAAGAAAATTAAATGTGGCAATTTTTTAAATGTGAATCAGGTTTGAGGTCATTTTGTATTGCGAAAGACAAAACGATTTAATCGCGCAGATGGTAATCACTTGCGTGGTAATGAGTAAAAATTCGAAACCAGTCACAAATCACCATAAAATGAGTCACCATGAGAGGCCACGGAAAAATGGAACAAAGAATTGTTGATAAATTCTAATACGAACCTAACGAAATCCTTTCCAAAACAACAGCTCGATAGAATTCTAATAGACTGGCCGTGCTAAATAGTTCGTTTAGATCTTCCATTGTGTTATTTCACATATTTTCACTCGCGAAGGTGTCAACGTATCGTCACTATCACAGTATGTTGTCGACTGATAAGAGATTAAAGCATATCTAGTGAACAAGGCAACGTGCTTCATGTAACTACATATAAACATCGAAGGCAGGAGCGCAGGTCGGATTTGTGTGGCAATCTGTGCCGTAGATGGTCATATTGTGTAACTACAGAAAGTACGAAAACATTCCTCGGCGCTCAAGTCGTGTTTGACGATGCGTTTGAAAACCGTGAAATGTTTTAAGACTAAGACGTCTCGAATACTAAAGATTTGCAAATAAGTTACTATTAGCCAAACCTTCATATTTATAAATATTTTAGGTTTTTAGACGAATAACATCACAAAATTTGACTGTACCTCAATTTTTTTTGTGTTCGTTTGACGTCACAAACGCTTAAATTTCTACGAGTAAATTGATTACTCTTAGTGGTAGGACTCCTGGCAGAGTCCGCCTGGAGAAGTACCACATCTTTGCCAGTTATTCTACCGCCAAGCAGTAATGTGCAAACATTACTGTGTTCCGGTTTGCAGGGCAATGTTTCCAGAGAAATTACAGGTCTTAGAGATATACCATCTTAGATCTTTGGGTGATGAGCGCAGTGCAGTGCTAGGTTATGATTTGGACTTTTCATGTTCCAATAGCTGCGTGTCACTGTGCTGTTATGTGGCAGGCATGTTGCTAGTCTCGTCATTCTTTGTTAAAAAAAAAGACTCACTCAGAAAATTTACAACTCTTTGGCTTGCGCTAAGTAAATAATATAGAACACTTTTCACATTTTAACGAATTCACCTTGCGTAAGCGTAGGGTTTTATTTAAGCATATTACATTATGCACTGAAGAATTATGTTAATTCTTTTCAGAACCTAGTTTTGGAAAATGACGAAATAGTGGTATTTTTCGTCGATACAAAGAGCAACACCACATTAAAAAAGGTTGAAGAGAGTTACGAGTACGATGGTGGTATAACGAGCAGTACAAATATGTCATTGTCACAAGTTCGAATACTGAGTGGCTAACCCTGGCAGTGACATTTATAATAATTGGTATTTTTTTGTCCATATACCGATAAATACATTCGTTTTCAGATCAAAAGGATAGCAAAAGAAATGAAAGAAAATATTTTGTAACTGTGAAACTGTGAAAATATGTTGTGTCTGAGTATTATCACATTTAGATTGAATCGTAATCTTCTAGCAAAAAGCACTTTATCGTACATTGCATCATCGGTTTACAACTGCGAGACGGCGGTGAAGCGGAAGCCTAAATGTAGGCTTAAATAACCGGTTTAATTTAGGAGCAAAATGAAAACTAAAATCAAAGTTTTCCAATTGAAACAACAATTATTTTCTGACTGGTGCTCTATTTTTTCAATAGAACGAGACTAATTGGCACATTTTTTTTATATTTTAATAATGGTTAGGTACGTGAGCCAAAAAGCGGTTATATTTTTCAGTGGTATAGAAATCATTTTCGATATTTGTAAGGAAAAAGAAATAAAATTTTCTCTTTACACTAGGTTTTACACTGCGGCTGTAAAGGCAAAATGAGGCCAATTGCCATTAGATGCTCTAAAAAATATATGCGGCGATTAACGCCCATCAATGACATATACTGCACCGTATGATCGGTAACTATCCATCGAATGTTTTTAACTAGCAACACAGATGAGGCTCGATTAGAACGGTACCCTCGCATTCCATTGAAAACTGTTCAAACGCGCTCGTATCGAATTACGTGTAATTTACCAGTACCGCGATTCAACAATTTAAAGGAATATAACTCTACATTGATTTAAAAAATATATGTTTTATTTTCTTCTAGATGATTTTGTTAGCAATTTTCTAACACTAAGTATAGAAATACTCGTAATATATTTTTTAAAGAATTAATGCTAGGATTTTAATTTCATTGACAGTTTATTTCATGTACTCTTACAAAGAGAAAGAGAGCAAAGGTCCTAAATCCGCCACACAGTCTAAGTGCGGGTTGGCAGCTGAGACATGTCCTCGCAAGATGTCTTTTCATTGGAACTTTTGAATTTGGAACATATTGTTTTTCAGAGAAATTACAGTACAAAGAGAGAAATCTTTGTACATATTATGAGGTTGACGAGTGCAGTGCTAGACAGTGGTATGGACTCTTCATGTTCAATTAAGTGCGAGACACTATGGTCATATGGGCAGGCGTGGTACTCACCATTATAGTTATATATTTTTTTTTAAATAAAGTGTGACGAGACGAGCATGATTTGTGCTTGATGGTAAGTTCTCTAAAAGCATTGACCTTCAAACCGGAACACAGTAATGTTTACACATAACTACTTGGCGGTAGAATAACTGGCAAAGGTGTGGTTCTTCCCTAGGCGGACTGTGCCAAGAGTCCTACCACTACACTAATCTTGCTTGTATGACCATTGTATATTATAAAAAATGTCAGTTTCATTATGAGTTTACATTTGCGCTTGTAAAATTTAACGTTGTTGAACACCAAGACTTAATAATTTAATCTTTAAGATTAAAGCCACGTTTATCTTTGTAACTTATTTGTTCCCAAGCTGAAGTAAATAACTTCCTCTATGACTACACAGGGTAAATAATAAACATATTATGTCTATTGGGATTCCAAGCACACTTCGTTCCTGAAAAAACGTGCAGCAAAACAATGGCTCTATTCTTATGTATGACGAGTAGGAAAATAAATAGATATCTCACGTGTTATTGTTTCGTACTGGTCCTTAGACCTACTTCCTTTAACAGGAACCGTAGGTTAAACAATATTAATAATATACTTCTTGGGTATTGTGGCTTAGTGGGAGCGTTCGATTTCACAATAGTGAGGTCGTTTGCTTCTTACCCGTCTGCACCTCTGATCATTTTTCCAAATGCAGGTCTATAAGTTTATTCATTATCTCATTTAGGCTAATAACTCATGGAACGTTTTTTACCCTCGACCGCCGCCGATACGGAACCGCGGCGGGCGCGGGTTTTATTTCAAAATACACGAGACCGCTGATTTTCGCGGTTTCGCAGCCGCAGCGAGATGATATTATCGCCCGCGAACGTGGCGGGCGAAGGGCTGAGACTAGGGCTTGTAATATCGAAAGGTTATCAATCCCGGAACTGAGTTCCGATACTGGATACCCAATATCGGAATTCCGGAATTGTTCCAATATTGAAAGAAAAATATTGGTTCTAGGAAAAAGTCTAAATTGATTAATAAAACAAGTTTTATTATAGATATTTATCGATACAATAAAACAATAAAATACTGTTTGAAATAAAGTCAGCAACAATTCTAGTTTTTAAAGAATGGACAAACAAAGTGCCTGTATACGTACGTTACGTACGATACCATAAATAAAATCTAGAAAAAAATAACAATAGATACATTTTGTGCAAGAGCTGAGATCAAATTGTTGACTGAGATCAAACAATAATATTTTTTCGAAAACGACTTTCTTATTTAGTCAACAATGCTTATAGTTTTGTACAAACAAATTATATTCGTACGATACGATGAAAACCAAACCGAACAATACTTGAAAGAAAAAAAAATAGGCAAGAGCTGAAATCAAATTGTTCACGAAGATATTCAAAAACAATAATCATTTTTTCGGGAACCGCTCTTCTTGTTTTTAATAGTGCATTCTCAGGAATAATAAAACATCTAGCATTTGGACTTTTTGAACTTCGTATTTCGTTACAGTAGTATTCAACAGATGAGAAGTCTCTCACTCTCAACACTCGTAGGAAGAATGCACGAAATATAGTTTAAAGATTCTGTTAGATAAACACCTGGATAGAGGATTCCATTATCGTAAATGGCTTTCTAAATTTTGATAAACCCTGCGAGGTCAATATTTGTGGACATTTTCATAGGAGCTTTTTTGCACTTATCGAGTTCATTATTCAGCTGTTGTTGCAAGGTAGGCTCATCACCGTCGGAAAACCAAAATCTGTCTGTTGAGAATCTGAGAGCATTGCAGATGTGGGATGGTTGTCGTCGTTGTCCCTGAGCTCTCGAAGAGAGCCTTGATATTTAACTTGGCAAAGTACATTAATAATTATTTCGGATGTTTCCTCGCCATTGGATTTTGGAAACGTGTCATCATCTGTCTGTGCGTAGATTTTTACGCACAGACATAATCCAAATCATGTAAGTAGTGCAAAACACCGGCTAACAACAGTCGACTTTGTGTGATACGACTTCGTAAGAGTGTCGCTAGCTGAGAGCTCAAGACAGTGTTCTGGCTGTTAAGTTTTTAAGCATGAACTTCAATGTCATATCACCTGTGTATAGTGTTGCATCACGTCGCGTCGACACAAGGACACAACGGTCAGTTTTATTACACTCAAACTGTAATGAACATCGACCAGCGTTTTCTTCCAGAGTTTGTCTTCTGAAAAGTGGATCTCGGATTTCCAATCTATCAGGGCTTTAAGAACTGAGTCCTTTATTTTTAAAAACGCCCCGATCATGTCAGACATACTTGAACATCGCGTGCGACAATCAATTTGTAGCTGTATATATGTATTTTGCATGTTCCTTCAAGACGTATTCCCGCCATGTATCTGCCTTGAGAGGAGACTTTTTTACTAATTTTACAAGGCCCCGAACTTTTCCTATAAGCTCCTTGTAAGAGCTTGGATCAGCACGACTAACAGTAGGAGTCTTAATTTCAAAATGACCACTAGTCGAGAAAATAACGATATTGAGTGTCTCAATTCCGGAATTGAAATATCGGAAAAATATGACCGAGATTCCGGAATTACGAAATATCGGAATTCCGGTATCCAAGCCCTAGCTGAGACCGCGCGGAAGCCGTGCGCGCCGTGTGCGTAAAACGCGTCGTGAGTTGTGCTATCAGTTTTTACCATCGATATAAATCAATGGATGTGCCCTCAGTCAGCCGTCAGAGTCAGCAGAAGAGTCGTCGGACGTTTATACGTTAATACCTATCGCTATTTGTTGTCAACCACCAAAATAAGTAGAACCGCAACATACCTCGTCACTAGTGATTCTAGTGGTCAAATAGATTGTTAGTTGTAAACCACTCACGCTAAACACAGCCACACAATTTGTCAACAATTTCGAGGTGCTCAGGGAACATCTTTAGATGTATAACGATGGTTTTTAACCATCGGCCAAATAGAGGTGTTATAAGTTTGACGTCGATGTGTCTGTCTGTCTCTGTGTGTGTTTGTCTGTGACACCGTAGAGCCCAAACGGATTGGCCGATTTCGATGCGGTTTTTTTATTTGAAGATTAATTTCCGTGCGGATGTTCTTATCTATGTCTGGTTAATATCGATTCAAGATGGCCGCTTCCACAAAATGGCGGACAAAATATTTCTTCACAACCTACCTCAATATGGGTACCAAATGAAAGGGCTTGACTAGTAAATGTTGTACAGATTACACATACGAGGCAGTCGGGGGCAAATCAAAATTTTTAATTTTGTTTTTGTTAAATATATATCTCTGCATTCTACAACACTGGCGGGCCCGCAACCGCAGCAGGCGCAGCTGAAAATCGCTCCATGAGTTCTTAGCCTTAGTAGTGGTAGGACTTTTTGCAGAGTTCGCTTGGGAAGTATGTTAGTTTTTCTATCGCCAACCAAGCATTAATTTGAAAACCACGCAGAAACTCCATTCAATTAAACCAAATCTCATGGTATCACTAAACATGGCGAAAAATAACTAAGGTTGCCTCACAAAATTAGAGAACGCCCCTTAAACTGACTACGAGTACGTGCACGTTTATGTTCGCGTGTCTGCCGTCTTCACATTAACAATTTTGTCTACCCACATTTATAATAAAAAAAATCTGTACAGCATAATCAGCCCAGGACTCAAGACCTTCTCTCACAAAGTCATCCATGGTCAAATGCGAGTTGGCGGATGACGCTTGTACTCGAAAGATTAATTAATCTCTTAAACATGCACGTTTCCTCAAAATGTGTTAGCCAGGGTTTTATTCATAAGAGTGACGAACAGGACATATGCCTGATAGTGAGAAATATGTCTGACCACAACAGCACAGTGTCACACGGTTATGGGAACACGAATAGTCCAAATCATTACCTAGCACTGCACTGGTCACCCAGAGATTTAAGATGATATATACCCATGCCCTGTAATTTCTCTGGGAAACAATACCCTTCATACCGCAACACAGTGCATTTTGCACATGACTGCCTGGCGATAAAATAACTGGCAAAGTTGTGGTACTACCCCAGGCGGACTCTTTAGAGATTCCTATCATTATAAATTGTACATTACCACTGCATCTGTATATGAACGACATTTAACATTATGGAGGTAATCTTAGACCTTATTTTGCTATGAGCAGTCCAACTCCCGCACCTAGTACTCGTTCACGACTATGACGCATGTGACGCTCATTCCTAAATCGTATTTGATGGAAGAGGGCGATCCCCCCTATGTAAGAAAAAACTCTTTAGTCAGAGCCTACCTTTTTACATAAAATAGACATATATGTCCTTTTGCTGCTTTTTTTTGCTTTTGCTACATTCGAGAACAGGAAGGGTTCATGCAGGACGTTAAGAGGCGTTAAAGGTAATATTATACGCAGATATAGGGTCGGTACATATCTGACGGAACATGCGCCGCGTATTATCGGTCGCGTAACGCCAAAACAGAGAAATATATAATAAAACATCCAACCTTTCACACTCAACTGATGTTGCTTTACTGCAACGCTTGATGCATTTTCCGTCAGATATGTACCGACCCGTAGACTACATAACATGATTTTCTTCAGCTATAACAATCACATAGAGGCACGCTTAAATTGGTGTAAGAAACTTGTTGGACTGAGCAGTGTTGTTTGTAGTGTTGATATGTTTATGTTGGTTTACCAAAAATTTGATGGTTATCATGTTACTCACCAGATGCCAATGAGATCTGCGACGTGTCCGAGCTCTTCCGGCTATGGACGTTGGTAAGCGACGCTGTCTTCGCATCTGCCTCGATACGTCTGTTAGCTTCCTCCAGTTTGGCTAGCAGTGCCCGATCGGTCGTCGGGATCGGTTCTTCGTCCAGGACGCGGAAGTCTGCGACATATTTAACGAGTTAAGATACCACCACCCAGTTACCAGCTACCATACAGCTGGAGCTTTCGCGACTTGTGAAGAAAATAAATGTAAGTGGTCTAAGTTCATGAGATCTGCGACTTGATGGGGGGAAATGCCGGACCGTTAGAAACAACCCGGCCAACGAGAATATCTTCCTAAGCAATCTACTAGGCTGGCAACCTTTGAATTCAAATAATAAAAAGTCTTTATTAGCGAAAAGGTACCTTTTTTACGCGTGTTTTTAAATCATGAACATTTACAAATCATGAAGAAATACAAACAAAAGTTTTATCAAAGTGTTTGCGCAAAACAGATGCACTAGTAAGGATACAGCTCAATTAATTTGCCACGTTTACGGAAAACGTGAGGATAAAAGTAAATTTCGAGCGTCAAAGTTGCGACACGACAGCAGAAGTTTTTCAGGAATCATTACAAGTCAGTGAAAGGGCACGTTTTCAATACAAAAATGTACATTTATTCTCTTCGCAATCAACGAGCAAGGTTTGCGCAATCAACGAGCTCGTGAAGTATAGAAACAGACAACCACTCATAAACATTTTATAGCTTTAGAAATAAATTTGAAAAATAATTTAACTTCAGAAAAGTACCCTATCAGTGAAATGAAAAATAGGGCAAACTTTTGGTTAAACATTGTGACAGATTAATGAAAGCCTTAAGGGCTTTTTAATGCATGTTTTTTTAATCTACTGTTATAGTAGTAACAGCAAAAAAGGGAACTTAAAATTCTTTGTTCCCCACGTGTGGCTCACGTACTGTTTCTAAACTTTATTCGCTCGTAGAGTACGTTTCACGACAGCAGTCCCCGTGACAGGGATCCATTAGCCAGTGAGTAGGATATAGGACATCGGATTTTGTTTGTAGAACCAGCCACCGAAACAAAACTACGTAATATAATTCGAGTCACTTTCACTTCCAAAGTACGTGTGACGATATTTAGAAGTCAGGATCGATCAATTCTAAACATTTTACAGTATCGAATAATACGTACTTGGTATTAATCGAAATCAGATTATAAATACCACTGGCACTGGACTGCGTTCGAACACGAACTTTGTTAGGACAAAAAGATCGCGGGACATCTATAAACATAGAGAAGGAACAGAAACAAAGCAGGGTAAAAATAGTTGAGAATAGGAACTCAAGAAGTTTTATTAGGTTTGTAAGATTTACTGTACAAATAAGTTATTCTAAATATATAAAAAAAAACTTTACTCTGCTTTGTATTGAAAAAGTGAAAAACGTTTACGGGGAACGGTAACATGAGAATTTTCTTCCATTTTTATTTTTGTGGATTGTCCAATAATAAATTTAGTCCGTTTATGTTATAGTTTACCCTTAATCATGTCGTTAAAATATTTTGTAAGCCAAGCTTAGTTAGTTAGTTAATTATTTCGGGACTATTTAATGATATTGTGGTACGCAAAGCATTATTTGTGAAATTTTTACGTCACTGCGGTATGCTCCTTTTAGACTTACCTACATATACCGCTAAACATCTTTTACATACACAAACACTGTAATGATATTGTCAACCTTCTCTGCTATCTTGTGAAGTTTTTGTGTATGTTGTAACTTTCTGTGTGTTAACAAATTATTCTTATATGTTTTGAAAATATAATTCGCGATCTGCATTAAAAACTTGTAATTTTACTAATGCAATTTTCGCGGTGTTGATTCGACGATGACAATCGCCTTAGGTCGAGGGATGTTGGTTTATTGTTGAATGGTGTTTTATTGAAACGGCGGTTAACAGTCGACACTGCTAGTTTAGTCAGTTGGAAGAAGTGTAAGAGGTAGAAGACGCAAATCCTCGACAAAGCCCACGTTGCCATGTGGCTTCAAGTAGTTTTAATCAGCAGTACCTTGAGCCTTGCCTTTCTAAATTGCCTGGGGCAATAGGTTTCAGTTCTACGATAAAAGATCAGGTAAAATACGTCGTTACGCCTTATTATATCAATTATGCCCAAATTTGTAGTTTATAAATAGAAAGAATGGACTAACGTCAAATTTATATTAGAATTTTTATTTTCAAAATGCCGAGTGCTTATTTATAGTTCGGACCAATATTTGTATTGTTCCAGACTATAAGTAAGCCGGCGAAGAAATGGTAAAAAGGGTTGAACTACACTACCTTTCACGACAGGATTTGAGGTTGGATTTCGATCATATTAGAGCCGTAATAATCCGATTCAACAAAAACACAACCCTATCCACACACACAGAGTGTTCAGATTTTAAGAATTGAAAAATGTTAATATAATAATAGGGGCTAAGAGTTTTATCGCATTCACTTTTCAATAACAATTAGTAATTTGAGTTATTCAAAGAAATACTGAAAAGTTTTAAATTCCAATTGATAAAGCGCTATTGTTCCGTGATTTGGAATTTATTTATGTTGACTACTAGGGATATAAAATAATAATATTATATTTAGTCATTTTAAGGTTGAAACCTTTTATTAAAATTGTCATTACGTTGAAACTTCAAAGGGTTTCTACACCTGCTTCGCTTTTGTACACTGCTCTGTTGTAATTTGCGAATGGGGGGATTTTGTTATTGGATTCCGAATTGATGGGGAGGGAATGAGAAAAAACAAAATGGATTATTGGGGACTCTTGCTGTAAGCTGTATGCGAAATTCGCGATATTCACAATCAGTTGTATTTGGTGAGGTTTATTCGTGCGTGTCTATAGACGACAATACATATTTTTTCGAATGAGATACTGAATCTAGACATAATAACCACAAATAACTTCTCGGTTCAGACATACCTAATTTCAAAAACCCTAGTAGTTACTACTACCGGAGTTTATGTCATTATGTGAGTATTGAACGTAAATAACATTTCGTTGTTATATTGGTATCTGTGTATTTAGATTTTAAATGACATGCCTAGAGCTAGTAGCAAATTTTGGGTAGGTATTTGAGGTAAGCTGAAAACTTGTCACATAGCTCTTATATTATACCCCTAGGATAAATAAATTCAGAGCAATGGAAACTGCGTTGCCAGACATATTGCATGCCTCTAGAAGAAGAGGCCAGTTTGTATGGGTCAATTATTTAAATGTTTTGTATCATCTTATCTTACCTGCAAACAGCAATAAAGATTTTTGGAACGAAGTTCCTTATCGCGCGTTGTGAAAGGGGGCTAGACGGAAAAAAATTCTTACGAAAAGTTGTCACGACACTTTTTGCTATTGTAAGCTGTGCGGCGTCGCATGTTTCTCTGTCTGTCTCTTTCTCTCTTATAGAAAGCAAGCCAGATATTTTCATTTCTATTTCGCATTGAACAGTGTGGTGTCGCGACGATTATTTTTTTTGAGTGTATACAGGTTTTTTGTAAATAAAAAATAATAAAAAATAATGATAATAATAATTTAGTGAAGGAATTATTATTATCATTATTTTTTATTTACTATTTTATTTTTATTTATTATTTTATATTAATCGAAAGGAACTTCGTTCCATCCGGGTGTCCCTTGACACCTCTCAAGTTTTTTTTTGTATTTTGTTTGTATTTGTATTTTGATAAAGGATTTTATTCTACACGGAGGAGCAAAGCAGGGCAAAATGAAGCCCAAAAATCAATTTAGAGCACCTGACAGAAAGTCGCACCAAAATGATCTGTCTTTTTGATAATCCCTATTTTTATCAGTCATAAATAATAACCAATCAAAATTTTAAATTGCCTCTATTTTTAATTTATTCCAAAATATTTTTGCACGTGTCTGGCAATGTTAAAGCCCCGAATAACTTGTCAGGCTTATTTTTTTGTTCTTTAAACACTAAACTACAACATATTATAAAAATTTGCCTCATAACATTTTTTGTATAAATGGCTTCATTTTTCCGCTCTACTCACCTACTCTCACCGGTATAATAGGAGAGCTATGTGACAAGTTGTCAGCTTGCTTTAAATACCAATGGCACCAAAATTTGATGCCAGCTCTCGGAATATAAGAGTATGTATGTTAAAAGGAATCGGCTAGAAGATAAGTCATTTTGGTACGAGTTTTTTGTACAACAATTATTATTACATGTTGATATAATATATAGTGCTGAAGAATTTGTTGTTTTTTATAATAAAGAATGACGGCAAAAGCACATTGGTATCTTTTTTGTCTGTTAGTTTTAACTTGTCCATTTTTCGAACTACCAGGTTGATGTGGAAACCTCTTTTTGCATCTGACAGCCCAGTTTACGGGCAAGGTTACGTCGACGGATGAAACAATGCGTTTGATAGTTAATAAATTGACATTACTTGTCGTAATCCGTAAATAAAACCAAAATAACTATAAGCTCCATCGTAGAGCGCATCGTCGCTTAACATCAGGCGAGATGGCGGTCATGTGTAAACCTATAAAAGTTAAAAAAAACATTATTTATAATATACTTTATTAGGTAGTTTATAGTAGGAGGTTTCATAAACGTTTAAATAATTATGTTTGCTTGAAGATAACATATTTTTAATTGTAATTTTAAATTAGGGTACAAAACGTAGATAACAGCACTGAAGTTGCCTTTACACCATAGAATTGGTAATTAAAACAATGAAATGAAATATAAATAAGATTTGATGTGGAGAATCGTTACTAAACATGACGAAACCATTTTTATTATGACAAAAACTAATATAATAGTCATAAAAAAATATATTTATTTCAGTAATCAGTACGTTTGTTCGTTACTAATTATGCTAAGCTTAATGTGAAGCATAATACTATTTATTATATACGTACATATATAGTTACGAATCGAAATCGAATTGCAGTAATTTATTATTTGATAATTATTAAGTATATCTGACAGTCATTTGTTCCTGTATAATCTTCATCTCTCATCATCATAGTTAACCAACTGAGAATTGATTGGGGGTTAAGGATAAGATTTATCTGTAAATTTCCAATGTGTATTATTACCTACTTAGTAAATAGCGTTCCACGCAGGACTTCTCATATACAAGTACACAATCTATCTCGTTTCAATAAAAAATAAAAAACTTCTAACGATAACATTTTCTTCTCGCCTTAAACTTTCAATGTTTTTGACTACGATTTACAATGACTACTTGAATGGGTTGTCAATACGAGTTAATTTTCATAATATATTTTATATTTATATATATTTAATAATGTGCCTATGACTGCGGATGCGAGGATGCTGCGAATGCGGACTAAGCTAAAAATATTATAGGATGCCAAAAGCATCACTTTCAAGAGCTGCATTCCTTATTATATCCTTATTGTATTATGTACGTAATAGATACAATGTGGAAGAAATTTAATTACTTATTTTAATTGATATTCTAAACGTTACATACATTATCACTACGGAGTAACAACACTTTTTACTGACGAAAATAATAAAATATTTTATTTATTTATAGAGTAAGGGTGAATGAAAGAAGTCGAAAAATGGTGCTATTAATAGTGAAGCAGCAACGATAAGATTAGCGGTGCAGGCCACATGCGCCATTCAAATGGCCGGAATTAAAACAAATGCAAGCTATTTACAAAGTGTTAGTGCTAGTGTTAGTGTTGAACCAACAAACCGTCCAGGGATGACACAGGTGAGTCTGTATTACTAGCGATGGGGGGTCCCGGGCGTAGCGACAGTCGCGCTTGGCGCTTCCTTGGCGTCGGCTTCCACCTTCATAGCGCCTCGTGATCTGCCATATAGAGAGCACTGTTCCTCTCGGTCACGCACGCTCCTCTCTGCACCAATACGCGGGTCACTCCATCAGCACTTTCCTCCACGCCCCGAAGCGGCGACGGTTACCGTTCGACCCTAATTATTTTCAGTTACACGACTTTGTATGAGTTACATCACTAAAAAAGCTTATTTTGTATGGCATGATACAAATGTAGAGCTCAAAAACGTATCAACTATTAGTTAACGTGCAATCAATCGTATCACGTACACACCAGCGACCGTCAAGTTTATACAAAAGCCGGGATTCCACCAAACATGCACAAACGGGCAATGGATGATCGTTCGTGAAACGTAAAAAACACACGTCATCAACGAGCGTGATTGTAATGGGCCGTATGTCTAAATTAGTATTATTTTGATGAGCCGAGTTGAGGGAGAAAGTCAGGCGGCATCGCGCGCGGCTTGCCAACCACTAACCGTGAAGGCCGGCTTCACAACACAGTTATCGTGCTGCGAATTAGACGCACTGAACGCAACTGCCGTCTAAATCTTATACAATCCTTTTAGGATACCCGCCTATGACATTTCGCACGTCCTTGGTTAGGACAAACACGAGCACGCAAGTTTAACCTATTGTTCATACTTGATTTGAATGAGAATGCGGTATTTTCGGCGGTTTCCTTAAGGATTTGTTAGGGATAACTATCCGTCTTTTGACAAGTTTTGTTTGGGATGACAAATGTACTGTATACTGTACAATACATTTATCCATTTATAACATAATGTGAGCTAAGCTCGTGTACAAATTTTAATTTGAATAACAATACCCTGCATTTTCCGGTGCTCTCTTAAATGTTTTAATTTGAAAGGATACATTTGTGATTTTCATTTTCTAGAAAATCAGCCAGAGACGAGATTTTTTAGAATTTTAATTTTTTGCATATTTGATATGGACGAACATGTTCTGAGTACCTACACGAAAGTAGAAATGTATAGTCTATCTTTTGTATCATATTAGTTATGATTTTAATTTCAATTAGAGTAGAACGTAGTTATAAAATTATCGTTAGTATTCTTCAGGATTTGTGGAAGGATGAGGATTTGAAGTCGAAAACCGGTCCACCTTTTAGGTCTTTGTAAGCGCCGATGACTCATATCAAGATTTTATTGGCTTATGAGGTAATTATTGTCAGTCGTGAGTCATGTGAACGCAAAGAATAAATCACAATATAAACATGATACCTGCTTGAGGACTTATGTTTGAATATGAAATCTAGAATTATCAGTATTGATACAATTTAAAGTTAATGAATTGGTATCAGTTAAGTACTACAAAATAAAGGTAGACATCGCAAAACGCCCCAAAACTGAAACATCCAAAGCCTATTTATTAGACGATCCACCCCATAGGAGGGAAAAATAGGTTGAAGTCTATTAGCGGTTGACCTGATCGCTAAGGTTAATAATGAAATAGTTATCCTTTTCACCTCCTGATTATTTTTTGCATTTGTGCGCGCAAATCTGAGAATAACAGGAGAGAGAAAGGAGATTGCGCATTACATACTAACTTCTATGTTACTAGCTTATCATTGTTTGTGTCAACTTATACATATATTACTTCTGATATAGTGGAGAAAAATGGAATAATATAGGTTCACTTGAAAGTTTATCCGCAACGAAGAAACCTTTCCTCATAACATTAATGCAGATTTTATTTATTCAATTGCCGATACGAGCAACACACATATACGGCCATAGCTAAAGCTAATTCTTTGTGTGAGCACTTTCTCCTAATGTTTAAGAGTTCAGTTGCTAATTTCTACTATTCCACTGTTAGGTAGTCTATACCTAGACAATTGTAAAACTTTACCGTAACTGTGCATTTTCTAATTTTACTATTATCTTCGTTTGTTGACGAACCGAGTAAAATTGTGCTATATTTTATAATTTCTGGGTTTTTATGGTTTTCTAATTGAGAAGGAAAATAAATATACAGGTTTATTTTGGTGTCTATTCGCCTATCATAACTTTAGTAATAAATCCTGATATGGTATCATTTTTCTGTTATAACTATCATCAACGATAAAATTGTACAGGCTCGAATAATATTTATGGCAGCCAGGTACTAGCTGATCAAAATGTATTAAAATGAATAATTATGACACATAGTAACAGCCAAGTTCGGGCCTAGCATCCACACAAATAATGTATGTCACTATGTCTTGGGTTGGACTCAAACCTACGACCACGAAATACTCTAAAAATTAATCATCGTCTCCGTCCTGCCAAAAAATTTTAAAGAAGTCAGAATTAGGATAGTTTGTACTTATTGAAGATATTATGTACATATATAGAGGTAAAATGCTAAGTAATGTTGTCACCCGAATATCCGTGGTTGTCACCGAGGGTGTGACAGCCAGACGGGGCGTTTTAGTTAGCTCTATCGCTAATGAATGTCCGACCTCGGCAGATCAACTATCGATATGTAGAATCGAAATGGGAGACAAAAATCGAAATTGAGGAGTTTTCAAAAGAAAGAAAAAGTTTGACGATTCGTGTATTTCCAAAAAAGATCATTATTTGTGTGATCGATACAGATATGTATTTGTTGTGTTGGGTGTTCCTATGCATCACATGAACGTATTTAATACGAATATATAAGTATTCTATCAGCTATCTGACTTCCAGAATATAAGCTATGCTTAGTTTGGGATAGGAGGACTTGTGTGAGGAATGTTTAATCATATTTATCATAAAATACTATACTATTATAGCCTTAATTTTCATCCCTGTGATGACCCGAGTTCCAGCAATGGGCACATAGTAGGCAGCTTAAGCAAATAAAAAAAAGGTTTCCTTACTTATGTTTATTTTTACCCGTACAACAGAACAGTCAACTAGTTTACTGGGTGTTTCAATGTGTCATCCCTACTAGAATTATAAATGCGAAAGTAACTCTGTCTGTTACGCTTTCACGTCTAAACTACTGAATCTATTAAAATTATATTTGGTATAGAGTAGCTGAGAAAGGGCATAGGTTACTTTTTTATGCGTAAAAATAGTGATAAGATGTTCCAACACCTTAGATAGTTTGTATGGATTTTTAATTTTTTTTTGGTTATTATTTATTTTTTAGTGTTTGATTACTTATAAATAAATATAAAATTATAAGTTTGTCAAAATTGTACCCATAAGGGGATACCATACGCATAATTGCCCTAGTGGCTGGCTTAGTTGGTAGTAGCTCTGCCTGCGAAGCCGAGGGTCGTGGGTTCGATCCCCACCCAGTGCAAATATTTGTGTGATGAATTCAAATGTTTGCACTGTGTCTGGGTGTTTCTATGTATAATAAGTATGTATTTAAAACTATATAAGTATTGTATCGGCTATCTGGCTGCCATCACACAAGCTTTGCTTAGTTTGGGGTCAGATGGTGTTGTGTGTGAATTGTCCACCAATATTTATTTATTTTATATTTATTTAATTGTACCTATAATAATTATATCAGCTATCTGGCTCTCATAGAACAGGTATCTTAGTGTGAACTAGAGAATGTGTAAATGAAATGGACCTATGGCAGTTGGCATCAGAAGGCCTCTATTCCCTTCCGAACTTTAGACGAAAGACACTCTTGGGTAGTAATAAATATGTTTTATTGTCCACTAACAATTTAGACCAAGCGACGCTAGGTACAAATAGCTATTATTCGTTTATTTGGAGTTGCAATGCAGCCTGCATGATTGCAGCAAACTACTTCAATTAGGAACATATTTCAAGGCTAGATTTCTATTCTTTATCCTAGATCGAATAAAAACAGATTTTACGTATTTTACAGTCCATTTCGAAACTAATCGTAGGTAAGTAAATACTCTATTGTATGTATGCTCAAGGGCAAAGGCACTGTAAGAACAACAGTATTTGTACTATTGCATGTACAATATTGATAGGTATTCAATCCTACTTTTGCAAATGGTCTGAGAGCTTTAGTCTGCCAGACTTTAATTTTATACTCGTATCATCATTATCAGCCTATCTTAGACCACTTTTCGACATACCCCGCTAACATGGCTTGCCACTTACCGCGATCCTCTGCTTTAAATTTACCAACTACTGCCTGATGTCTTCCAAATATCGTGACTCTATCTAGTCTCAGGGCTTCCTACACAATTTTTTTTTTTTTTTTTTTTTTTTAATTTGTGGACCTCTTTGACTGTCAGCATCCACGTTCCGGCTTCGCAAGTCATTTGATATAAGCTGATATTGTTGGTGCTCGCTACAACCACGAGAAGGAATGATGCGTTACCGATGACCTTGACTCACTGTGACTTTAGCAGTTACAGTACATCCTAACTTAAGTGCCAAGAAGGAATAATACTACAGGCTACTGATGGGATTCACTTAGCGGGATTCTGAATGTTGCAGAGCTTACTAATTTTTGCGACAGGAAGGAACGATGGCCTACTGATGTGCTCCACTAATCTCGAGTTTTTCAGAGCCCACTTACGTACTCGTATGTGATAGGAGGAACGACGTCTTCTAGTAAGCTTGACTATGTACATTATGTACTCATTTCGATTAAAATTAAAGACTGGTCGGTAGCAAAGACATCGACAATTTAGTCACGACGAAAGAGGCGAAAGTGAAAAAATACTAAAGCGTGGCGTCACTAGATTTTACACACGAAGTGCGATAATCAGCTGATAGGAAATCTGTGTACTCAACGACTCCATAACATGTATATATATTATCCGATTCCATTAATTAGCACAGCTAATTGCCAATTAAGTAGCTTAATTATATTCACTGCTAAAATTACATTAAAATACATAATACACAATTGAGGATAAAGGAAAATATTTTTGTTGAAATTTCATGTCTTCAAAAAATAAAATATTTCAACACAAACATTTCAAGTTGATTTACACAATTGTTCATTTAAATGTATTATCAAATCGTAGGTATGTACTACGGTGCGTCAGCGTGGTAATACCGCCAGCATGCTGGGCACGCTTCCGATCGGCGTGAGCATCTAGGATCTAGGTTATCTCTAGACCGCTATAACATTGGCCTGTGGATAATTTAACAGCGTTTATTGTACATTTTAATTTTCATAAAGAGATAATCATTTTAAAGCAAGACTATTGCAGACTGAACTGAATTAGGCAGTTAAAATGAAGGATACGAAATAACGAGGGCACGTCAGGTGCTCAAACAGGAGCGTGTTTATGAAATTTTAATCCCCAGACAGCCGTGCTCGAGTGCAGACCGTCCGAACGTTTTTGGTTGGATACATCGACTAATGAATACTGCAACCTCGTTTTAATTCTGAAACTGGACGGTTTTTAATGATAATCTAATATGACTTTATATTCTATATAATAGACGTTACCATATGCAACATTTATCATAATAATTATAATAAATGCTTCGGGTAACGTGTCCCAATTAAACAAATAAAAAAGGTTTATTCTGCAATAACTTACTGATTGACACAAAATTAATGGTTACTTCATTATCTAATCTATCATTATCTAATAAATTAATATCGGTGTCTTCAAATCGAGATTGAATCGGTTTCTTATAGGTAAACCCGCTGTAAACCTATACAAGTTAAAAAAAGTCACAGTTCACTAAAGTTGTACGTACATGTAGGAAATTTTGAAATATCAAGAGTTTAAAGTTTATGTTAAAAATAGTCTTTAAAATCTCCACTATTCGTAATAAGCTATAAAAATAAATAAAACATATATCGATTTCAGCGACGTAATAATTTAGATGTATGTTAGTGTTTCGGGAATTTTTTTTCTAACTCAGAATTTTTCGAAAATCTGTTTAGATATTGTTATTATTTTGCACTTTCTCTTAATTAGATGAATTCTTTTAACAAGACTTTTTTTTTGTGAAGCAAAACAGAATGTGGCTTAAATCTTGTTTCATAAGAAAAATAAGAAAAATAGTGGAAAGGCAAAGTCGAGCAAAGTATAGCTAACAACTATGTCGAAAGAGAATTTGATACGCATTGTAATTTTGTTGATACAGCCGGGAAACCACTCTGGAGCCTTTTAAGAGCACCCTCAGACGAGCCACGTATTCTTAGTCTTCGTCGTTATCAAACAAATCAAATTACTGATTTATTTTGGACGCAGACTTTTTTAATTTTCTATCCGTTTTTGACCCATTGAAACATTATGCACATTGGTAACTTTCCTTAAATAAGACAAAATATTTTGTAAGTAATCTGTGTATTTTTTGTGAGTAATATATGAATTACTGATATTGAGAATGTACACTGACCTTCAATATACCTAAGTCAAAATGTAGCCAACTTATGCCGGAAACGGAAATCACGTTAAAATTAATTGAATTTATACGGGGTTTATTATATTTATTGGGCTTTTCGAACCGAACTGAGTCAATTTACGAAAATTATACACATTTATGAAGCGCCCATTCCAGAATTAATTTCAAGCAGGAAGACATGGCGTTTGAAGCATTCATATTCCTTTCTATGCTAGTTCTTCCACGTTCCAGAATAGCAAAATTTTCAACGATGAGACGGACAGATAATGGAATGAAATTGTTTAAAAAAATACGTGACGACCTCACCTACACATACACACAGCAACTCTGAATGTACATCTACAGATATTCGAAGCCTCTCATTACAGTATATAAAAATACTACGTTTTTAAAGTGGAAATTGACACATTCATGTTCAGCTTTAATTACCGTCCAGAAGTAACTAGTTCTTAATTTTCGAAAAGTCAATAATTTCTTTAAATTCTCAATATATTGTTTAATACGATGCCATTGTAATTGGATTCAACAAAGACTTAAATCACAACTGGTTTGTATTTGTACAACAATGGTGTCCTTTAATAGAAACATGCATGAGTGAAAAAGTGGTTTTTTGTTTTTATGTAGGCGTGGCAGTTTGTGTTAAGTTTCATATCAGACTCCTTGACATTAGTTAAGTCCGTTAACGCACAGCGCTACTGTCGTTTTATTTTTATTAATATTACGGAAAAGGCTTTTGTTTCCAAGATACATAGCCCCAGTATTTGGCCAGCCTAACTTGTGTTGTGTCGCTAACTATATTAGTCGTCTATTTTGAGTTAAAGCGGTAACCCGAGGCTATAAATTTACATCATATGTATTTTGGAAGTAGCTCCGTAGGAAAAATTACTTACGATCTGAAAAAATCTTTAATTTGAAACCAAAAAATGATGGGGGTTACTTAAAAGATGACCTAACCCGAATGAGGTTTATACATATTTAGTACGGGTCAGTGGAAATAATTTACGATTTTAGGAGTAGAGCCTTTTCCGCTTCGTACATTCTTGCTTTTAAATATTTTATACAGCCAAGGTTTTTTACCAAATTGATTGTAACTATTTTAATCCGCACTCGTTTTGGGTTCCGTAGCCAAGTACGGGACACTAATAGATTCGTCATGTCTGTCTGTCCTTCCTTATGTCACAGCCACTTTTCTCCGAAACTATAAGAACTATTATATTATTGAAACTTGATAAGAAGATGTATTCTGAGAACCGCATAAAGATTTTCAAACAAAAAAAAGAAAATCACAATAAGTTTTGGGGGTGTCCCATGCTTAGAACTGAAACAATATTTTTTCCTTTAAAACCATCATCTCATCATCATCTGCAGCCTGCAGACGTCCACTGCTGGACATAGGCCTCCCCCAATGATTTCCATAATAACCGGTCTTGTGACGCCTCCATCCACCGACTTCCCGCGACCGAGACAATATCATCGGTCCATCGTGTGGGGGGCCGTCCTACACTGCGTCTGCCGGTTCGTGGTCGCCATTCGAGAACCTTTACTCCCCAGCGGTAACCATACGTCAAAACCATACGTGTCGGTAATCTATGGATAGCTCTTCAAAAATGATATTGAGGATTCTAACATACATTTTTTCTTCTTCTAAAATAAGAGAATGACAAAAATAAAATAATGAACTTTCAACGAAAATTAGTTTGAATGAGATCTATTAAGTAGTTTTATTTTAATACGTCATAAACTCACTATTGTTAAAACACTGATTAAAGTAACAACGAACTACAAGAACTTTTATATTATGTTACTTGCTGCTACGGAAGCCTTCGTGGGCGAGTCCGACTCGCACTTGACCACTTTTATTTAATTTACACTGCTAGAAATAAGCCTACTGTATTATTATACACACCACTCAGTTCATTTTCTTGACTTAAATAAATCGACACTGTGCCTTCTACACTGCTTTTCGCAGCTTTATTAGACAACGACTTTATTTATGCCAAAAAAGCAATTATCTGTTTCCGCACCGAGACTTACCTACTACAGTCACAAACTATCATTTAATTATTCTTTGATGGGTGTCACTAGAACATTATTTCAATACGATTATTCCGTTTCACAATAATATTATCTGTTTTGCTATTTACGTAAATAAACAAAAATAGCTCAACATTTATTATATTGTCACTGTACTTAGCAAAAGGACAAATAAACATATAACTGTATATAGGTACCTATAATTTACCATTTAATATAATTTATAATTTTACCTTAATGGAATATAAGATACAGCCATTTGTGTCATATGTAATTTGATGTAAGTGTAATAATAAATCATGATTTGATTGTGCTAGTCAAAGTTAAATGACGAGAATTACTAGACGCGCTTCGTGATTATTTATAATTGTTATCCTAAGCGAAGTTAGGCTAGAACAGGGGTTCCCAAACTTATTTTGTCTGCTGCCCACTTTGAGAATAAATATTTTTTTTAGCGCCCCCATTTATTCACATATTTAAAACCACTACAATAACTTCAAATTAAATTACTTAATTATTGTGAGCTATATTATAGCATAGATTAAACATTCATCATAAACGAGGCTTTACTATAACCCGCAAGGCTAAACTTGAGATCTGAGCCCAGTAGGTAGTAAACGACGGACTCCAAGCCTCTACACAACGCCTCCATTTACCAATTTTATAGCCCACTTTGGGAAAGGCTGGGCTAGAGACAAGTTAGTCTACGATTTGTAAGAAACTGTACCTACTGAATCGATTTTCGTATTAACTCCAAATATATTTGAAACTAGTTGACCCGGCGAATTCCGTACCGCCTAACTGTCGATTCTTTTGTTTTTTTAGTTTTTTTAACCCCCGACCAAAAAAAGGGGTGTTATAAGTTTGACGTCGATGTCTGTCTGTCTGTCTGTCTGTCTGTGGCACCGTAGAGCTCAAACGGATGGGCCGATTTCGATGCGGTTTTTTTTATTTGAAAGTTATATAAATATCCGTGCGGGTGTTCTTAGCTGTGTTTGGTTAATATCGATTCAAGATGGCCGCCTCCACAAAATGGCGGACAAAATATTTCTTCACAACTTACCTCAATATAGGTATCAAATGAAAGGTCTTGACTAGTACAACACTGTACACTATAAAAAAAATCAAATCCAAGATGGCTGCCACCACAAAATGGCGATTTATATTATTTTTTTCACTACTACCTCAATATGGGTATCAAACGAAAGGGCTTGGCTAGTAGAATACTTTGCAATATGACAAATTTCAAATCCAAGATGGCCGCTACCAAAAAATGGCGAAATACATTTCTTTTTTCACAACTTTATTACAAAACCGAAGTAGTCGGGGTTAGTCAACCTTTTTAATTTTGTTCTTGTTATAATACTTATTCTGCTAAAAAATAGAATATAAAAAATACCTAAAATTCATTTAAGAGTCAATAAAAAAAATCAATTACATAAATATTTATACGACACTAACTTCACTCAATTGTGTTTTTTTGTTGTTCAATTGTTGCCTTCCCGGAATCTCTCCACTAACATTTGAACTTTATGTTGTGGTTTTATAGTTCAAATTGCTTTTTAAGTATGTGTTATTTATTACGAATCGTTAGTATGGCAGTATTAGACTTGACCTTGAAAATTAGGCCCGTGAACAAAATTTATGGGTCAAATAAACCACCAGGAACCTATGTAGGGTGATAGAAGGGTTTAAAGTAATAATATTCAGCACTATGCCGTCACTTGTAAGCTGTCCAACTGAGTGCAGTTGAAGAGGAGGGGTTGCACCCTCGATCATTTCTCCTTGTCGCATGATTTTTGTACGTATATGTGTTACTGCTTAGTAACACATTCAGCGTTACATTTTCATCTTATATATGATAAAAATAATGAAGGAAGAGAACCTTTGTCCAATATTGGGTCACTACTGAAGGCTAAAATAAAATAAAAATACGTTTAAAAAACCGACTTCAAAACCAGAAATAGGCGCTCAAAAGCGAAAAATAAATTCATATAATTGTTGTAAGCTCATCTAATTGAAGTCGGTGCCAACCAAGTATGTAAATATATAAACATAGCTTTTTTATTTTTTACTTTTTCGTGTCTGGAATAGGTTGTTCAGTAAGTTTTTTTAGTTCTGGAGTAAGTTTCTTCTAGATTACATGAAATTGATGCACGATATTTTATTGCAGATAACAATAGATTACATTTAGGGTACTTTTATCACAGGAAAATAACGGGAACTGTGCGGGTAAAAACGTAGACGCTGTTAGTAACAATATATTATGAGCTTAAATGAAAATTTCTAGAAAATCTAGTACTCAAACTATAATTACATCATCCGGATTTTCATAAAAAAACGTTCATAAAATGAAAACTACTAAGCCAAACTATAGAAAAAATATGTACATGGGATGAAATAGCAGCTATTCTGCATTAAACAAAAAATAATAATTGGATGATTAATCTCGGAGTTATAATCGATGTACATTCATAAAAAAAAACGGCCGAATTGATAACCCCGTCCTGTTGAACTCGGTTAGTAAACCTTTAACAAAACGATTAAAAATACCGTCTAGACCGCGAAGTGGCAAAGATATGTAATTATGTATAGTCAAGAATTTTCCGTATTCATGATTGATTTCTATTAATTAATGAATATTGGCGATGCCGACGGCCAGTTTTCCGCAATACAAGGTGAAGTTCACGCCGATGTATTCCCGGAGTATTCTTTGTCACGACTGCAAGGTTCCAAGTCGAATTATTGATTTCCACGTGGACTAGTCATAGCTTAGACGAATTTACTTGCGTAATGAGGACAATTTTCAACAATTTCTCATACGATCAGGTAATGCCTGTGTAGAGAATTATGAGATATTTTTTTTTTTATTAAATAAAGAACTTGAACTCTAAAATCAAGTTAAATCGAAATGCTTCATAAATCGATGTATGTAAACCTAGTGTTTTTTTTCATCGTCAAATAGGTTAAACGAAATAGCCGCCTCAACTGTCCATAATATATTCTGTGACTTACTAATCGGTCGTTTCTCAAGAGCTGTTATTATTAAAAACCTCTTATCTGATACTACCCAAGTCTGTTTGGCCTCATCACCAGGATGTAGTGGTTCAAGTATCAGTTTTAAGTATCTGAACGATGATTTATACTCCTTTTGAATAAATGCAGTCGGTGCACTCTAAAAGCGAGTTAAAGCAACATGCTTCTACGTCAGGAGAAATATAACTACTTAGCAAGGAAAGCGATTTGCATGAAAATATTGTGTCACAAATCTATTTACGTAAATCTAGTGTTTTTTCTTCATCTCTATATATAAAAATGATATGTTGGTTTGTGTACGTTTCAAAAACTCAAAAAGTTCTGCACCGATCGAGCTGAAATTTTACAATGATGTATTATGCGCATCAAGGATTGTTTTTATCTAATTTTTGCATGATAATGTGCCACAGCGTAGCGTGACAGGGTACAGCTAGTTGTATATAATAATTTATCTCTTGTTTAACAATCACGAGACCACTTCATTTTTCGTGGTTTGTTGATGATACGTCGAAACAAAAACATTTTAGTTTGAGTTATTAGTGAAACTGATTTTAGAAGTTAAACTTGTGTGTTTATTTAATCGTTACTGTACGATAGGGAATTGGCACATCGGCTCTCGCCGATTATTATATTAATTATAATGGATAATAAATAAGTGTGCTCTTGACCACCATTTTCCCGGGAGCATCACCAACCTAACAATCTTGTTCGGTGCAACGTGTTACTGTAGTGTCACAACCTGATACAAGATAGAAATTCACCTGAGAACTTGAGTGATGCCGCAAATTCTGTTAAACGTTACTAGCACTAGTTGCGACTGGTCTGCGAGCTTAGTACTCCTACTGACAGAATCCCAGTGTATCAAGAGAAATTCTCTAATTTTTTACGCTGAAAGGCTCAACGGCATTTGTATCAGTAATCTCACTATCGAGTATCCTTCAGTTGCGATATTGAAATTACAGAGTACGAGTCTCAATGAAACATAAACAGATAACAGTTTCCCGTAATATTACCGTGACTTCTTTTTTTAGCAATGATAGGCTTGTACTTTTTACAGCATCATCGGATCTCATCGGATGTTAATAAGCGACGATGCAGTCTACGAGGGAGCGTGTTTACTTAGAAAAACCTATTCACCATCGACTTGAACACACCATTGCTTTGCACAGCCTAGACGTTCTTATTAAGAGAGCAGAGTCAAACTTCTTCGTTCGAGTCATTGGAACTATAAAAATACATGAAATTGACAACTTGCTTGCGAACATCACACTGCCCCGTGATATACATTTAACAAAAAGTGAAATTAAGGCTCTACATAAGTGAAAATGCAATGAATGAAGTGATAAATGAAGTTATAAATACCTTCGATCGATATATAGGTTGGGCCACAAGTCACGACGGGTACTGGTTCGAACATTAACTGAAACATGGAAAGCAACGTAACTAAGTTAGCTAGAGCATAGAATAGTCATACTCTATGCCGTTTGGGTGTTTCTATGTATAATAAGTATGTATTTAAAACTATATAAGTATTATATCAGCTATCTGGCCGCCATATCACAAGCTTTGCTTAGTTTGGGGTCAGATGGTGTTGTGTGTGAATTGTCCACCAATATTTATTATTTATTTGACAAATGGCGACACTGTTGTATTGTCTAATCATTTAGAAAAGCTTTCGTACAGAATCCACGTGGTAAAATAATTTCGACAGCGAACTAAGTGGTCACCCCAACTCTAGGTATCTTTTAAGTAAGGATGTATAATGTATACGTATATAATATAAATTTACACTTATATGTGTAATTCACAAACATTTTTTCACGTGAATATTTTCTTACAATGACAATGATTTTAATTTAATAAACAAATAAAATAATATGTTGCCATGCAGTTTCACCATTTTTACCCGATACTATAGGATTGGGAATATTATAAAATAGTGTTATTCTGATGTCAAATCTACATTATTATAGTAAATCTACATCTTAAATGAGTACACTGGTGTTTTGTGTAAATGAGTAACAAAGACCACCATCTCAACCCATATGTATATTCATACATGCATTCCCCTTCCCACACCATCACGTTTATACCTTAAGAATAATAAAACGAATAACTTAACTCAAACAATAAAATCTAAAGGATATAACTTACGCAATACTTAATATGTACAATCATAAAAAAAAAAACATAGGGGTCGAATTGATAACCTCCTCCTTTTTTGGAAGTCGGTTAAAAAATCGATTAGTAATATATTTCTCGAACTAGGAATAGTTGAACTACAAATGATCGCAGCAACTCTCCTCAGAAACTTCGATTTCCTGTTTCAACAGTTGGAAAGGAAGTTTCATTACCAATACCTAACTAATGTGTGCCTTGAGGTTCTTGCACCGTAGAACCACGTAAAAGTTACTCAAGTTAAGAACTCTCTTAACTATGTGAAAACTACAACATGCAGTAGAATTAGTGGCGTTGTGCATTTGTTTGAACCGCGATGTCTAATCGATTATTTATAACTGTAGTATGATTACACGGTATATAACGTAATTATTGTAGCGGAAGAAAAGCATGGCGTACTTGTAACAACACTTTTATTGCTCTGTTACGATCGCTTTTGCCTACCACGACATGCATTTGTTTTATACACTGCCTGTGTGTGAATACTAGCGGGCAACTAGAGAACAAAATTCGACCAAAATTAAAAATAAAACATTTTTCTAAATATATAAAAAATCATACTCATGTACGCGCCATTTCGGTAAAAAAAAAGCTTCACGTAGGTATTAATAATCTACAAAATAAAATCAAAATATTCGTTTTTATTAAATGATGAACATTCCGAACTAAAGTTATTAAATTTTAGCACATTTGCTATAGACACTGAAATACTTACGAACAAAGATTTGGTATATTCGTAGAGCAATACATTATTTACGGTGAACACAAGTCTACCTGATGAGTTTGTTAGATCGCTCTACTCTCGAGGATAACAAGTCCAAAAGATAAAAAAATACGTGGAAGCCCAAAATTATAGCTTATAACGCTATAACAAATCAGATGTTTGTAGAATTTATATTATAGATGCGATCATCTAAATTTATTTGAACAGTTATTTGGACGCATTACTTTTTTAAAGGGACCTTTTACCCTTAGGTTCTATTGCTTACCGAACTCTAGAGAACTCACTTTAGACACACAAATAAAATTTTCTACCAGGAATTAACAATCCTATTTGAGAAAAAAATATCACCTGACTAAAACAAATAACGACAGATATTTACAAAATCCTTTTTCAAGCTATACAGTTCGTCATACTAACGCCTGATAGCCTTAACTACTAACTTTCGAAACTTGCCATTAAGAGTGCGGATGTTTTTTTTGTGGAGTACATAAACTATTCATACACATTCCCTAAGGATTTCTCGATATACCTACTACACTCTAACTACGAGAACAAGCGGACCAAGTCGTTAAACATATCCCAGCAGCTACCTAGGTGTATGTAACACACGGAATAATGCCAAAACCGCAAGTTCAATTATTAACTTTAAATTAGATCGCAACAGGCACTGTATACCGTAACACAAACTTATTACATCAAAGCCACTCAATATCGGTACAAGCACCTGAGTGCCAACCACCTTAGTTTTTATTGTGACAAAAAAGAGGACAAACGTACCACGTGGGTTCAACCATGAGTCATGTTCTCAAGCGCAAGACTGAACTCGATTCTGTTTCGTTCAACATTCATCTCGTACATTGACTCTCTCGTAAAAAACTCCGTTAAAGTGAAGGTATCAGAAGATAATCTCGACCAAGCCAGAATGCACCTCCAGCCCGTTCTCTTGTTCTGACGTACCTAAATACCTTGTGGTTTGCCAACTAGCTAGATAGCATTGATCGCATGCTGCAATCTGTGTTTAACTTAATATGACAGCAACATGCACCATACAAATAAGGAAATGATGACACATGAAATAGGAAATAAGCGTCTGAATAAATAAGCAGGAACCTATTTTTAAACATAGCCAGAAATTATTCCTTATTACACAAGTAATTAAGTTTCAGACAAGTTGTAGTAAGTACTTGTTATATAGATGTAGACAAGGTCATTGGTATCTGACTCATGCATTTTTTTGGGATTGATAAAGTGATAATGTCTGGCTCTGTGTTAAATGCGTTAATGTTAAATGTAAGTTGAGATTTTATTTTACTGTAAGTATTGGTTTTGCTTTTTTGCCATTATAGAGCAATGGATAAATAAACGGTTCAAGAAAAGGGGTCTATTGACTAGTAAAAGGCTATATAAACCTATAAATGTAAAAAAAAAATATTGTACCTATATGTCACCGTTAAATTGTAAACACTGTTAAATTACAATCTCACTAGCGAGATTATAGCCTGTCGTAATAATGTGAACCGTTACATACTGTTTTTTTTAAATAAAGAGTGACGAGATGATCAGTACATGTGCCTGATGGTAAGCCACATGCCTGACACATAACAGTACAGTGACACGCAGCTATTGGAACATGAAGAGCACGAATCATTACCTAGTACTGCACTGCGCTCGTCACCCAGAGATCTAAGATCTTATATCTCTAAGTAACGTAACGTTAGCACATTACTGCTTGGCGGTAGATTAACTGGCAAAGGTGTGGTACTACAAAAATAATGTTTATGATTTAACGGAATATTTTTCGGTAGATTATTATCTGTCGAAATGACACTGTCAAATTGTAAAACGGCCGTGATTAGTCGGTCTTACAGTAGAGGGGTTCTGTGTCTGGGTTAGGTTTATATTAGATTATAAAATAGTCTTTCAGATGAGAGTCCTCCACGAGCACTGTGACTTGCAGAGTGCTAAGTGGAAGGACAAGGGCCGCGATGTGACCAAAGAGGCGGAACCGCGGCTATTTCTAGCTGCGGTAGTGAAGATGGACCTGGAAACCCTGATGGCTCGCATCCCGTCTCCACTGGAAAGCCTGGGGCGTCGGACGTTTCGGGAATTATTCGGTTTACAAAAACAATTGAAAAATTATTTTGTCGCGTAAACAGAATCTAACATGTACGCTACGTGCCAATGCTGGCTAGATGACGAACGATTAACCCCCGACTACTTCGGATTTGTTATCTGTACAATATTCATTGCCTGTCAAGCCCTTTCATTTGATACCCATATAAAGGGGGATGTGAAAAAAGAAATGTATTTCGCCATTTTGTGGTGGCGGCCATCTTGGATTTTAAATTTGTCATATTGCAAAGTATTCTACTAGTCAAGCCCTATCGTTTGATAAAAAAAAATATAATTCGTCATTTTGTGGTGGCCATCTTGGATTTGAAATTTGTTATTATAGTGTAATGTATTCTACTAGTCAACCCTTTTCATTTGATACCCATATTGAAGGTAGGTTGTGAAGAAATTTCCCGTCAGTCATGCCTTTTGACCTGTAGGCTATACTATGTAGGTACCTGTTAGACTTGGCTAGAACCGACTTCAAATTGATGAGTGAGTTGCACTTGTAATAATGATATTATTAATTTATTTTGCGCTTTTGAGTGTTTATTTGTCAAAAACGGGTACGGGGGTTCTCGAGACATCAGGTAACATATATAAAAAATAAAAAACATAGGGGTCGAATTGATAACCTCCTCCTTTTTGGAAGTCGGTTAATAAAAGAAACTACCATTTTGAAGCCAAGAAACTTTAGAAATTTTATGTATTTTTACCAGATGATAATTGTTTTGGGTTTGGTAGTAGATAGCTCTGAAAACTGGGCAAAAACTCGTTTTGCTGGGAGACGCACCTTAACGGTGACCTATACATAGGTGGTGCTATTTTTATAATCAAGCCCATAACGTCCAATGTCAAAAGCGTGAGGTGGTATCCCGCGTGCACCTAAATACTAATCCAAGTGTATTTGTACATGTACATTATCAGCACTGACTTTAACGTTGAAGGAAAACATAGCGAGGAATGGTTTCAAGTGATACCAATCACACTTGACCTACGTGGTGGATTATAATCGCGACTCTTTCCCAGTGAAGAAAGACTCAGAGTATCTGTAGTGCTTAAAATGCAGTGTTACCAAGTCTCGAAAAGATGTATCCCTAAAGCATAAGTTAAAAACCCTTAAAATTGACACAATTACTTGATAATACCCTTATTTTTTTTTATAAAATGAGTATAAATAATAAATCACTACAAAAAGAAAAACACGAAATCATGGCGTAAACAATTTGTACGACACAATAGGCATGTCGACAGGAAATTACATTACATTACTATTAATATATATAACGACAGTATCTAAATAGAATAAAATATGTACCAACTTTAATTTTCATATCTTTTTGTTTAACTTACTTTATGATCCTTAAAAGTTGAATGGGCAAGTCCATTTTAAAAGTACAAAATTATTAGAAAATGTATTTACTATTGGATAACCCATTCACTCAAAGTAACTTTAAAAATAATTTAGAGTGACTTTTGTTATGAAACCAGTTTCCTAAACGCTTTATTTAATATAGTTAACATACAAACTATACGCGCGACGCATAGTAATACACGACAGTGACGTCACGCTTTAGTAGTGTTTTCGTATTAAGCGTTTTTGGGAAAGTCCAAAATTGTGATTTTAAAATCGTGGTATCACGGGAAGTTTTTAAGATAACAAAGTAAGTAATTCTTTCATCTATGTTTCAGTTATATTGCCTATTGTTTTCAAATATTTTAATTCCATGCGATATTTGACCCAATCGTCTGTCTATTTCGTGTTGTTTTGTAAATATATCCGTTCTTCCGTTAAAGTAACAAATTCAGAATGTTTGCTTAGTTAAATCTTCAATTAAACCGCTGTGAGTTCTCGTTGTGGTTGAAAATTCTCTTTACGATGAAAAACAATATTTGTATTTTTTTACTTTCAAAGAGTTTTACGTGGAATTGGGCAGTCATCATCCACCACGCCATCACCACATAATATATCTTAATAAAAAAAATACCCGTTTTAATTTGAATATAACGCTATGAAATGTTCTTTGAATGCAAATTTTCCTGTCAAACAATAAAATTAATACCTGTCAAAGATTCTTATTTTGTCAAACTTAGCACCAATGGCCAATGGTAAATCTCACTAACAAAATGAGACATTGACGTCAAAAAATAATGTTAAAATATGAAACATACAAAAAAAAAAATGTTACGGCCTGAAATTCCAAAAAAAATCCCATTATTATTTACGTTTTGTGCTTACATTTTTAACAAATCTACAGATCTACTTGTGGATTCATTCAATTTGAAGAAAAGTAAACTGTAGAGGTATACAATTAAGAGAGACAATTACTATTTCAACTAATGTCTGACTATAAATATTTAACTTGCCTTAAGATGTTCTGTACCTGTTTTGTTATTGTAGTATATAGTAATAGCCAGAGTTAAAAATAGCAAAAATATATTTTTTTCATTGAGATTGAGAAATGTCATAGCCAATATTTAATTATCCGTGTTTTCGCGAAATTCCTAGGATTTTTGCGAAAATACGGTTTATCAAATCTTACTACGATATATGTAAATTTAAGATTTTTTGCCAATTTTCCAAAAACCGCTGAAATGCGATCAACCGAACAAAAAATAATCATCAAAATTGATTCCCGATTGGCGGAGTTATCGCCTAACATAAATAAAATAAAAAAACACCCCTCTATCCCCACCCTCCTTTTTTGAAGTCTGTTAAACATGTGTTGTGTTTTCCAAAACTAGTCTGGTTTCGTAGGTCAGTGCTGTTTAACTTGGAAGTGGAATGATATCTATTTAACAGACAGGACAGGTATTCAACGGAACTGGCTTATGAGAAACGAGAGTTGTGAGTCACCGAGTTGAATTGGTGCCACAGTACATTTGATAGTTGTTATGACGTGTCCCGATGCCGACTAGGCTAGCTGGATTTATTTTACCTGAAGATTACTTACATTTATCAACTCTATTAGACCTTAGACTATCTATTTTTATGTATATGTATACTGTTATTAATATGTCCTCTTATGAGGAACAAGTCATGGGCTAGGGAAGACCGGGCCAATACGCAAAAGAGGGCGAAGGCTGCAGTCATATAATAGGCTAAAATGATAATAAAGTGAAGTTTGTCTTTAAGTTGTTTCATAAGTAGTTTCGAAGCCTTATATTTCCTTATGCATTAGAGAGAAAGCGTACATAATTTATTTATTCTGTTTGTGCATTTTAAAATTCAACTTTTTCACTTCATTCACTTTTTCGATGTCAGGAACAATATAAAATTAATGTTTTTAAATACGTATGTACCCAACAAACATTTTAGTCGTATAAGTGGTTACAACGCGATTCAAAATGCTATAAACATCGCACTGAAGTAATTTGAGTGTGTAACCCGACTTAGTGCCTTTTATCTTTATACAACTCTTAGTCGTATATAGACATCGTATGGACTTCTATACGACTGCTTTGCAAGACTGTTATACAACTTTCAGTAGTATTAACCAGTGCGTCGCCTTAATAACGTTTATACGGATTTTACACCGACATTAAATGTATTATAGTCGCGAGAACTACTTTTACGTGACGTATCGTATCAGAGTGATAAACTGCAATTCTTTACGGCTTTAAGCAAATATGAGCACTTGTACGCAACTTTTAAATGACTAGATGTTCTATTCTATGTCTGATTTTATTATATCAAATATTTCTACATGACATGTCAAGTGCAACCAAACTATAGATGGTTCCGCACAAAATTTAATTTTTAACTCGAAAGAATTAAGTATTATTTTGTTCCACTCATTCATTCTTTGAAGTAAGATAAAAAAGGTGTAAATAAAAAAGAAAAATCACAGTGTTTGGTTTTATTTATTACAAACAATCAAATCTTTTTTTTTTTGCTTTTGCTTTAGATTAGATTGTATTGGTTTAGATAAATTAGAAAAAATACAATCATAAGGGTATCCACACGTAATCATTTAAACTATGTATAGAAACATGTATATATTGAGATGGTTCTTTTAGGCAAGAATATTTTCTTTGGAACATGGCTTAAAACGAACAAAACTATTTTGAAGCATAGTTTACAACTAACAAAAATCTTTTTAAAGCAATGGTAAACCCTTGTCTTAAAAAGAATTTTGTTGATGATCTTACAAAACTACTTTTTCTACATACATACATAAGTAACAGGCATGACGACTGATCCTTCAATTTCATAGTAAATTAATTCTCATGGTTTTTTATATTAAATTTCTTTCAGCTAAACCCTAAAAATTTCGTTAATATGGCTGTTCAGAAAGAAGCGCCTGGAGTGGAAAGTCGTTTAAATGTTGTATTACGGTTGTGTCTTAAACCTGAAGCCGTATTAAGGTAGCTGGTAGCACGTTCATTAAAAATATAGTTAAAAATATTGCTTATTTTAACGAATATATAAGGCGCGTTAGCTATATTGAGAAAAGTAGCAAATATCACTCGATAAAATTAATTTTCCAACAGATTTCTGTACTTGAACATGATTCAAAGACGTAATAGTTATGACGAAATGTCGTTTCAAGTAATGGATTATAATAACTAATAAGACACATTGTAAATTGTCGCTTTAGTTTAAATACTATACTTTTAATCAACCAGTTTATATCGACATTCTGTATAAAAGTCCTGGTGAATGCTGGTTATTCGATAACATGCCCTAAAGTAGAGGCAATTAGCATCATAACACGACGAAAAGAACGTCTCACGACGTCTATACAACCACTACACGACTATATAGTTATTTAAACGACTGCTACGTAACTCTATTACGACACTGATTCGTATAAAATGGGCCTATTTTAGGTTTTTTTAACGTGATAGCGACGTATTTGCGACCAGCTTAAAGCACCAAAAGTAAGAATCCCCAACAAACATTTGATAGGTGGCTACAACGTGCCGATCGGCACGTAGAGTAAAGCAATTAAGTATGGATACACACGATGTATTCTGAGCACCTTGAAATTGGTAATAAACTTCGTCTATGTGTCTACTTCACCCCTAGAATCGCTAGCAGCGAGGTATGCTCATTGTATGCTTATGTATTGTCCAGTTCATTCTTAAAACAGTTTAATGATTTTTCCCAAATTACATCCTCAGACCACTTGTTTCAGTTGTACACCACGCTGTTGCTGAGGATGTCATTTGCAGTGTTTTTCAGTGATGGCCTGATGGTGTGTGGGACAATTGGGACTTATGACGCCAACTGTCTCTCTTAAACTGTACGTCCGAATCTGTACAGGTTCCGTAGGTGAGGCAGGTTATAAAATCCATCCAGTATTTTAAATGTTTACGCCACGCAAACTTCTCTCTTACCATGTAGTCAGGCCGTAGGGCTTTTAACCTGTTGTGTAAGATTTATGTCAAAGGGCATATGGTAATTTCGTCGCTTTTTTTGAACACTTTATAGCAAATCAATATCCTTTTTGTAAAAGGGGATTCACCAGATTTGATAACTATATTCTTATAGCGGCCTCACACGTTTTATATATTTTAAGAAATATGTACACAGGTAAAGATTGCAAGTATCCACGAATGATCTAAGGAAAAGAGTTTGCTTTCTTTACAATCATAGAAATGTGATTTTATCTTCCCATTTTAAAATAGATGTAATTATAACTCCGAGGTCTTTTTTGCTGATTCTGAAGACAAAGATAAAGCTACACCATTGTGATAATAGGTTATTAGTGGTTTATTCTCTCCCAGACTTAAGACACCAAACTTTGCAACATTTGGATTGACTACCCAGTCCATGGCCCAGTCTTGTACATGATCTAGATCCTCCTGGGCCCGCCCAAAACTAACGAGTTACAAAAAAAAAACACCATCATCAGCAAAAAAGGCACAATTGACTTTCAATTAGATCAATTATGTAGATCCCTAATGGGGGAGCAGTCACTGATCCTTATGACACTCCACTGGACAAATTCCTTTGCTGTGATCGACACGAACTTGAAAAGTTCATCGAATCAAGTAATGCTCTATCCATTTCAGTAGCTTGCCACGTATGCCATAATGGAGGGACTGTTTCAAGAGCTCGCTGAAAATCTAAATAAATAATGTCCATTGGATTTCGTAGGTCCACTTCTTTCAAATTCGTTTCGTCGGAGCATATGCGGACGATTTAGCAATCATGGTCTCTGCGAATCGACTTTATGTGAAAAAATTAAAATGGCACTTAAAATACTCGAAAAGTTCTGTGGAAATCGAGATCTGTCAGCTAATCCAAACAAAACAGAAATGGTGTTATTCACGCGTAAATAAAAAATACCAAAAATAAGACTTCCCACACTATTATTTGGAACGTAATTGACGCTGAGCTAGGAAGTGAAGTACCTTGGTATATGGTTGGACAGTAAGCTACTGTGGGCAAAACAACTTGACCATTACCACTAAGGCTACAAATATTTTATGGCAGTGTACCAAAGCGATTGGCAAATACTGGGGACTTAAACCAAAACTATGTCGCTGGATGTACACAGTAATAGTTCGACCAGCACTAACTTGTTGTGTAGTGTGGTTGCCTAGAACCAATCTGGTGACCACAATCTCTAAATTACAAACGCTTCAGCGGTTAGCTTGTACACTAATCAGTGGATGTGTAAAGTCTACACCGTCAGAAGCACTTGACATAATACTTGGCCTGCCACCACTTCATCTTCATAAACAGCAGGAGGCAATGGCGGCAGCGCTAAGAATCAAATCTACGGATCAATGGAAAGGCCATGGATTCCCACGAATCACTGTAAAATCCTAGACCGGGCAACGAGAATTGTCCCAGGCGCATGCTAAGGCGTGGATCGTTTAGCCACGGCATATTTAAATGGGAAGAATTATGGGCTGGTTACAGAGGACCATACCAAAACAAATTATGCTGAGGATAGCATTAATGTACGCAACATATTCACAGATGGTGCTAAAAATAGTATGGGAGTAGGGTGTGGATACCACTCACCAGAGCTAGACCTAGCAGAATCATTAGCCCTAAACAAAACTACAACAGTAATGCAAGCAGAAGCTATGGGCCTTCTGTTAGCTGCTAAAGCAGCCCTTAGAATAGAAATACATAACAATGTATACAGTAGCAAACCAGAACTAAAGTTCATAACGGACAGTGCAGCAACTATTTACACTTTACGAAGACCCACAACCAGGTCAAAAGTGATAGCTGAGTGTCACTCTACCTTACAGAGTCTTGCACGCATTCATGATGTCACTGTAGAGCGGACCAAAAAATCATAGCATATGCGAAGGAAGCAAAAAAGCAGACGTACTTGCCAAAGCAGGTTCAAAGAAGAACATCAGGGCAGATAGATAGCTGAATTGTGTAAGCCAACTGCTCAGAAATGCAGAACCTGCTATGTTTATACACAGAAAAAGAGCAGCAAAAACTTTGAGATAAATCCATAATGTGTAAACATACAAAAGTTGTGTTCCCACTGATGGATAAAAAAGTGACTAACAAACTCCTAAATTTATCGAGACCAGATCTTCGTCTAATGACAGGCCTCATCACTGGCCACTGTGAGTTAAACTACCATCGTCACAAAATAGGATTCACTGACAGTCTCCTATGCAGGGGAGCTGTTTGCGGGAGAATGTAACTGTGGAACCCATGCTCCTACGTTATGAGGCCACAGTAAGCATAAGATTAAGATCAGGACTCCTTGAAGAAATTCCAAATCAAGTATGCAGAAACACAACACCTGACGAAATGGAAGTCGAACTCGTATGCCGGCGACCCAAGGCCGTGGTCAGCTATTTTAAGGAGCTTGGCTGGTTTGGGTAGATGGGCAGGGGGTAAAGTGCACAATACACCCCTAGCGGGATGTCAGTGCAGGTCTATCAACCCCATCCTGAATTAGAATTAGATTAGGTAGTTTGATTATCCAAAAATACCAGTTTTCTGAACACAACTGATAATTGACGCTCCACTAAGATATTTATCTTCATAGTGAAAAGAGTGAAAAGATTTGAACATTTTTCTAATGTTGCTACAGTTTCCTCCTGACGTAGGTATGATTTTCAAAAATAATTATTGTTATTATTAAGAGCCTATTGTGTCCCAGTGTTGAGCAAAGGCCTCCATCCCTAAGACAGACAAAATTCTTAGGGTAGGATTACTTCCATTTTTTGTCTGTCTTCTTGAGTAATAGTAGCCCACTCTTTAAAGTGTTTGTTGAGGTTGATGAAAGATTTCACGTAGGGCAACATGTCACTATCCCTCCAATGCAGGCTCATGGACGTGTACATTCTCCCCATCTTGATGTGTGGAATGCAGACTTGGTCTTTGACAAAAGATCTAAGGTCAGACTTCACAGTTTGTCAACATGAGACAATTTTCTTAGCATTCTATGGATTCACCGTGCGGGTGCCGGGTCCATCGTGTGGCAGAGAGAGAAAACCCGAGCAGACCCCGAGACTTGTGACTCGGGCGTAGGTTTAAGGGGCCCCTTTCTGACGTACATCAACACTCACCTTCACCACTCGTTTTTCTCTCCCTGCTCAGCCAAATCTGATATGAGCCTACTAGTGCAGCTTTAGATACTCGTTCTAGTATATAACTTACTGCACTTCTGGATAAGCCAAGGTCTTTCAGCAGGTTATAGAGAGATTTTGCTGGTATACCTCTCGCTCCCACTTCTACAGCGTATAAACTAACTACATAGCCGTTTTTTTGTTAATTCATTTAGGAGGTTGTAATACTTATTTTGTTTCATCGCGTGGTCTTTAGGTATATTAGTTTCCCACGGTACGGTAAGTTCTACAAGGGCTATGCGTTTCGTAGCTCTAGAAAAAGGAAAATGTCCGGTCTGGATGACGAAACACCCACATCCTCTGGGATCCTGTAGTGCCTTTCATACGTGTCCATTAAAATAGTCCAATCAGGTGCTGTACCCAGGATTGAATAAGGCTTGTGCCTGGAGTTTGAAGTTGAGCCTTCTTTTACAAAGTTAATTTGTCTTTTGTTTGTCGTCAATCCCTTTTGGGCTCTAGCTACTGAAAGGCTCATGGCTTCACGAATAATTTCAAGTACTCTGTCATGGCGCCGCGAGTGTGACCCCCATTAAGGAGCACCTTGCATCCCACCAATATGTGCCTTGCTGTACATATAGCGTCTCCACAAGTATAGCAACATTTTTCAGAGGCTTTTCCCCAACTTACCAAGTTACTTTGGTCAGGGAGGGTCCTTTGGAATGCATTTAGATAAAATTTTAATAAGGCAGGAGACCAGTCATAGATCAAGGTGCGCTTTAGAGCTACCACTTTACAGACCAAGCGACCACTTTAGAGCTAATGGGATACAGAACTCACCTATGGTTAACCACTCACTGTGCATTTCTAAATTCATAGCGTGCACTTTGTAACCGTCATTTTCGTCTTGTTGTAGAAAGGTTTTTACCATGTCTCGGTCTTCCCTTTTCTTTCTCATAATGCTATACATTAGGCGTAAAGCTCACCAACCTCATTAAAAACACCACACTGCTTTAAAAGACACCAATAGATGATGTGATCCAAAAGGCCAACAGATTGAAGTGGGACTAAGCTGGACATATCTATTGAATGTCAGATGATTGCTGGGCTAAGATCTCCACCCAGTGGCAGCCAAATGCGAAATGATGATGAGGGAGACCCAAAAGACGATGGTGGGACGACTTCAACAAAAACAATTGGATATTATTAAAATATTGTAATTCAAAATATATAATATAGGACTAACACAAATGGTTTAATTTTTGTCATCACTGTTGTGCCTGCTTTGCCTTGTGCCATTGACCTTTAAGTAGGTGTTCAGAATGAGCAAGTGAGCAAATTTACAATTAAAGAATGGTTTTTTAACCATGTTTATGATGTCAATGAAATTATAAGAAACGAGTTGAATCGGTGACTGAGAAACATTTTATTCTCTAACAAATACCTACCTTTATTTATTACGAAATTATTTTAACGAAGATATTGTCGTGTGAGAGCATTAATTCGCCAATAAAAAAATAGTGTCAAACTATGAATTATTATTTATTGCACATCAACATTGTGATTTAAAACTGTATTTTTTTTTTTACTGTAAGCGTTCACATACGGCTTGTTCATTGAAGCTGATCGGAACTTCAGCTTGGCATACCCTCGTTTCACTTTAGAGAATTACGCTATTCCGGCGCACTGGCCTCAATTTTATAAAAACAGCCGCAAAAACTTACTTCAGTATTTAACCAAAGTCCAGTTTTTACGTGAAAAACATAGAATATTTTTTTGGCTAATATTCAAACAGCAGTATTGATTTCAATCGACAGGTAACAGTTTATATGTCCAACGCAGCAATGAATTTCTATGTTCAATACTTACATTGTGTTGATAAAGAACAGCGAACAGTCCAAAATTAGTAACAGCTGCACCGAATATGCACTAGCACTTTTATACCTTTGTTATTAAACGGCGTAAAATACGAAAATCTCACAAAAATAAATAATCGGAACCGCCCAGCTGGCAAAATTTCTGTACCAGCACAGATAATTAAACTTGTTTAAACCGTAAAAGTCAAGAGAGCATCGTCATGTCAAATTTGGAATGGCAGAGAGACAGTCTGTCTCAACGTTGTTTATGGTAATCAATATTTCACTATGGCAATATTGTACAAATATAAATCTAAACGAAGTTTCATTTTATAAATTCTAGATGGCGGTTCTAGTTCTAAGTATCATATCGCCTTAATGAGAGGTTTTCCGAGACGAGACAAAAATAATTCTAACGTACTCACTAGATGGGGATAGTGTAGTTTCACAAAGATTTGTCTCTAGGTCTCTGCCATAGACTTTCAAAAGTGTAATTACTATGAAGCCCCTCCCCATGTTCAGGGAAAAAGCGTAAATCTAAATTATTTGCGATAACTTAACATTTTGGAGGTTTCGTAAACACATCACTTATTTTATGTAAATTATGATTTGCTTCTTAGCTCAGCTGATTTGTTTGGTGTGATTTTTTTTTCTATGAAATTTCAAACATAAACAATTTTTCTTTTTTTTTTGAAGTGAAAACGCATCGTAGACATATTTTACCTGGGATGTGAATTGAAATATAGCGTCACGCTCGGAAATGATAAGAAATCTTCGGGTAAACTCGGGACCATGACCATTCGCCATGTAGAAATGCGTCAGCATAAGCTATCAAAGTCTGAATTATAAGGGTTCACTTCTATCGGCAGTTCCTATGACTGCTATTTTTTAGGGTTAATATGTTGGGAATAAAATTATCAATAGACTTGATAATGCAATAAAAGACAGTTACTGATCACAACAGATTTTCAATAAGAATCTTTAGATGATTCAATGCAGAGACACAAAATAAATGGTAATTAGTTACGTAGTACGTGTTACGAAGTGTCATAAATTTTGTGAGTACTCATAAGGGACATGCCCCTGATTTTATCTCATTTATTATTAATAACATTTTGGTAGATTCCTTAATATGGCTAAATTATTTGATTAATGAATAAGTTTATTTTTATAAATAGGTAATAGGATTAAATTGTAATACTTATAACTACTAATTGCACGAAATAATTATTTACGCCATTTTTCGGTAATAATTGCCAAATATAGGCATTATAATCCAATTAATGGTTTGTAATCCTAAACTCCTTATATTTTAAGAAAAAAATAAAATAATTTGAGAAATACCAGCTTTTTTATTGACATACAAATCCAATCATACACATTTTATGTGAATTATTTACATATTAATATTGTACAAAATGTAAGTTGCATGTAGAAAAACTTAAACCTGCACGGGCACTAACTCTATATAACTAAAATACCTAGGTACTTATATTTTAGATGTGATAATGCACGAAATAATTATATTTATAGATGTTTGTACTGCGCTGGACCTGCATCAATCGCCAACAAAATGATTTTGCGTTGCCCGCGTGCCCATCCCTAGTAATCCCCTACGTAGATATCTATGTAGCTATACATCGTCTGCCTACGACGCGCACTGGGCGTCTAGTGTGGTGTTAGCACTCTATACTTTAGTTATATTTGTCCTCAATGCCCTTCTCTAATGGAATATTTTTCTATGGCAATACCGTTTGAATATTGATTTGAAAATTGAATTGAAATTGAAGGAATGAGAAGTACTATAGTAGCATGAACTCTAGAATTCTATTAATTTTCCAACTTCTTTGGTTGGCACAGTATCTCTCTACTTAGTTTGTGCTTGGCACACATTCGGCGTCTCTGTTCTGTTTGATGGAAAAACTCATGCGTTACGACCATTACTTAGTCTGTGGTTACGACTTACAATTTATGAACGCATTGGAATGCTCTATGGTCCGACACATCCATTTTAGCTGCAATCTTTGGCGGCAAAATTTGAATTTCAAAATAGTGTTAGCCTGTTATCCATTGAATTCTTAACATTATCAATGGTGTTATCACAATATTTTTGTTGGTTTTCGATTTTCGATAATTTTATTATTTTTATTCAGTTTTTGATACCTATTTAGGATTAATCAAAATTTTAGAACTAGTTAACGTTGTTTATTTTAGAAACGGTAGCAATAACAATACAACAACTAAATGAATGTTGGTGGATTTATTTTGCTCAGCACGATACCTATACGATACCGATACCTATATAAGGTACTTACGCAATAAAAGTTTAGCCATTCCGTCATTCGTTAAACTCTGACACTTATTTAGATTAACGTTCAGTTAATCTTTTATTCCTCTTAATTTCTAAGTTTTATTACAATAAGTTAAAAAATATAAACATTATAAAACACTTAAAAATTTGGGTACCGCCAGCAGCGGGGCAGGGCCCAAGCTACCGGTGGTTAGGACTGCAGACTGTGGAACCTCCTGATGATGCGCGCTGTGTCGAGGATGACCGCTTTCTGCACCTGACCCTTAATCCAACCGTCTAGAGAAATTCTCTTGAGATGTTGGTCGAGACTTTTCGCTACAAGGCCGTTTGCCGACACAACTATTGGGACTATGATCGTCAAATCAACATCCCACATGGCGGTAACCTCATGAGACAAGTCAAGGTACTTGCTAAGCTTGTCCTTCTCGGCTTTCACGAGGTTCTCGGCATGTAGTACGGTGATATCGACGATCACAGCCAGGCGCTGAGACCGGTCTTCAACACGATGTCAGGCTTATTGGCGACAATAATCGTGTCCGTGATTATAGAGCGGTCCCAATAGAGCAACGCACGACCATTCTCGAGAACTGGCAGAGATGCGTACTTATAGTACGGCACCTCGGACTCGACAAGGTCGTATCGGAGAGCAAGTTGCTTGGATGATCCTGGCTACTAGATTATGTCTGTGCAAGTACTCGCCGTTAGCAATATGCGAACAACCGGAAATAACATGACGAAGTGATTCGCCTGGACGGCGGCATGCCCGACAAATGTCGACCGTACCGTCCTTCATTATGTATTTCCGGTAATTGTTCGTCTTGATAACTTCGTCAGCAATAGCACAGGTAAAACCCTCGGTTTCTCCGAAGAGGTCCCCGAAACGTAGCCAGTTCACCGACACGAGCAGATTCACATCGGGTCCCGTTAGGGCCCGATAGAACCGCCCGTGCAGCTCCTTGCTCATCCATACTACCTTGCGATCATCAATGCTGAGCACCGATAGTTTGCGCCAGTTCTCGTTTGCCAATGAAAGAGGCGTGAAGCTCATGTCAACTGCCCCAACATCACAATGCATCCAGGACTCGCTGTTGCATAAATAATCCCTGAGACTGCATACCTCGCGGTTGTGAAGGTTCTTGGCATTTAGAAAGCCTCGACCTCCCCATTTCCGCGAGATATACAGTCTCATAACAGACGACCGCGTGTGTAACATGCGGTGTGTTGTGAGCAGTTGACGGACATTCTGTCCGTTTATATTAATCTATATTCAGTCATTTATTTTTCTTAATTTTAAAGTTTTTTACAATAGTTATAAAACATATAAAGATTATAAAAAACTTAAAAACTAGGGTGCCGCCAGCAGCGGGGCAAGGCCCAAGCTACCGGTAGTTAGGGCTGCAGAGTGAGGAACCTCCTGACGATCCGCGCTGTGTCGAGGATGACCGCCTTCTGCATCTGACCCTTAATTCAACCGTCTTAATCTATATTATTATTATAAAGCTGAAGAGTTTATTTGTTTGATCGCTAGGAACTCGGGAACTAATGGACCGAATTGAAAGATTATTTTTCAATTTTAAACTTAGTCAATTTATATAAGGTTATATAACATTACGCTATATAACCTTGAATATAAGCGTGAATGAAGAATGTAACAAAAAGTGGAAAAAAATCCTCTTTGAGAGCTTTCGTAACGAGATAGCACGTGTCTAATAATAAGATTGCGTCATTATAAACCTTTGCTAATCAAATTTGTTTTAAATCTGAGTTAGTACGTCCAATTTTCGACAGGTAGTACGTAGCAAGTAGCTGAAGAGGTTTTTTGTTTGAACGTGATATTTTCAGGCATTAATCATAATAATCATAATCATTTATTCATAACCATTGTTACACTTCATATAATAAATTCCTTAAACATTGTTGGTATACAAAATTGTACATATACATAGCATAAATCTACAAATTAGATTAATTATAATCAATATAAATGTCATTATAAGTTAATTAATATACATTTCACAATAAATAAAAAAAAATGAAAAATGTCACATAAATTAATCTCTCAATATCAACATCAAGAATTCAATATATTCATAAAAATTTACAATTTACAAGTCAATTAAAAAAAATATGCCAAAAACCTAAATACCACAAACACAAGTTTGGAGTCATCAATTTAGTCTCCGCACTCGTCAAATCACCGATCAAAAGTGCTCATCAGACTGGCGGCATTTCCCCGCTGAATGGCCAAAGAAATGTTTTGGGTCAGATAGAGACCCGAGCGGGGATCACGTCCTCTGTCCCTAAGAAGACGACCCAAGTCGGCAACAAAAGCCCTCGCCTCAGAGCCCCAGGGTCCACCCGTTTCCACGGCGAACAGAACGAACTCGAAAGATGATTCCAGGGCAGAGTATTTGAGGTGTTTGCTTCTAGCAGCTGCCTCCGCGCCCGCACCTGCCACTGCCACCGCTGAGTGGCAAGAAGGCGACTGGATGCGAAGGTACTGACACACGTGGCGTCCCAAATGAGACAGCGACCTCTCCGCCAAGGTATCAAAGTTAGTCCGTCAGGCCGCTTACCATCCGAGCGAGACTAACCGGGGGGCTCCAGTACGCAGGGGATTTCGGCCGACCTGTGCTCTTCGAATGAGCTCGTTAAGAGCATGGTGACGTGGTCGTCGACCCACACAACGGGAACCACTGAGACTGTGCAAGCCAGTAGCATCCACCATCGCCCCGTAAACACACCTGTGAGGTTCACACACGGCACAGCCGAGACGAAGCCCCACCGCCACCCTAACGGAATTGTCGTCCAGCAGCGTGCCCAGTTGAGGAGAAGGTAGGGCAAGCAGCCAGGCACCAGACTCCGACTTAGAATTCAATTGTATAAATTCAGCATAGGTGTAAAACGTCTGCTCAATAAGCCAACGTTTGAGTCGCAATTTGAAGCTGCCCATTGTGGGTGCGGAGGTGACGGTTTCCGGGAGTTTATTGTAAACTGTAGGCCCCATTACATGAGTAGGCTGACTTCTCCAAAGTGCGACGCACCTCCATGAGCTTGCCCTTGCTGCGAGTATCATTACAGAGTGTTTTATAAGAGGCTTGGTTCGACCTAACGTACACCGCGACTTGAAAAATAACAAGTGCAGGCAATGTTTCTATGTATAATAAGTATGTATTTAAAACTATATAAGTATTTTATCAGCTATCTGGCCGCCATAGTACAAGCTATGCTTAGTTTGGGGTCAGATGGTGTTGTGTGTGAATTGTCCACCAATATTTATTTATTTATTTATGTTAATATACCAAGCCTCCTAAAAAGAGGTCGCGCGGATTCATCCTGCGGTATTCTCGCAACTTTATTTAAATTACTGAACCGATTTCAAAAATTCATTGATCGTTGGATGGCTACGGGATCACTGAGTGCTAAAGGCTATATATAATACCACGGGCGAAGCTGCGGCGGACATCTAGGCATTACTATTCAGTGTCGTGGTCGTCATTACCATCAGCAAGCTGGGTACTCTTCCAACTGGTCTTCCAACTTCTTGGGCTTGATTATCTTGAAGATCTCTACACCTTCATCGGTTTATGAATAATTCAGATGAGCTTGGTGTCGTTAAGTAGAGGTAGTTTGGTACTTATACAAGGTGTTACAGATAGGTGCAACAATATTTATGGTAGTTCATCTATATTAAGTTTTGAATCATATATGTGAAAATTGGTCATGAAAGCCAAACTTTTTTTTCTATATAAAGTTCATTGTTTGTTACTTTATTTGACATAGGTACCCCTAACGGCCAGCCAGATCTCGGCACGGATTTTAGTACGACAAAGAGGATACCTATAACCACTTCGTACGACCTCGCGGCGTCGGCGGCAAGGTCGTTTGTCAGCTGTACTGCTGTACGTGTGTTTATATGCGTTAGGCTTGAAGCTGGTCAATTTTACGTCCAACTATGACTCGTATTACGTCGTGATCTACCGTGCTGAGGGGAAAGTGACCTTGGGCGAAAAAGTCTACATCAGTGTTAGAATGTAGGTACTGTTTAAATATTGTTGAGGGTAAATCCACCACGTCGTATACTATAGGGTACAGAGAAGTTAAGTTTTAGTTTTCATTCTTATTTAGTTTAGTTTGACTGCGAATTAAATTTTTTAATTCTCTCACAAAGTCATCAATGGTCAAATGCGAGTTGGCGGATGACGCTTGTACTCGAAAGATTAATTAATCTCCTAAACATGCCGGTTTCCTCAAAATGTGTTAGCCAGGGTTTTATTCATAATACAGAGGGACGGGACGAACAGGACATATGTCTGATAGTAAGAAATATGTCTGACCACAACAGCACAGTGTCACACGGTTATGGGAACATGAAGAGTCCAAATCATTACCTAGCACTGCACTGCGCTCATCACCCAGAGATCTAAGATGTTATAAGCCCTGTAATTTCTCTGGAATCATTGCCCTTCAAACCGGAACACAGTAATGTTTTCAAATTACTGTTTGGCGGTAGAATAACTGGCAAAGATGTGATACTTCCCCAGGCGGACTCTGCTAGGAGTCCTACCACTACAAAAAAATTTAGAATTTAATATAAAATATATAATAAAAGAATTTAAGTCGATACAATTGCAGCAACAGTATAAACGCGAAAGCTAAGTTATGTATACATGGTAGGGTAGGATGTGTGGATGTTTTTATTAATTCATGTAGGTAAACATCAATGAACAGACAGTATGCTACATACTCAGGTAAATTATAGTCTGAAATATACACAGGACACACAGAAAAATTACAGACACGGGAACTAGGCAGGAAAAAATAGTGAACGCTACTAGTAATTATATAACTGTAAATAGGCGCGTCCTGGTACAATGAAACATCCAGACATAATAAACATTTAAATTCACGCAACTAAACCCACGGTCTACTATAGTAGTTTAGTAGTTGTCTACAGTAGTTTCATTACGAACTGAGCCAGCCACAAATCATTTCCAGGTACTTTTTATATCTTCTATAATAATACCTATATACTCGTACCTAATACCTATTATAAAGCTGAAGAGTTTGTTTGTTTGAACGCTAGGATCTCGGGAGCTACTGATCCGAATTGAAAGATTTTTTTACTGTTGTATAGTCCATGTATCGACGAAGGCTATATAAATATATACTATATAACATAAAGCTATTATCAATAGAAGCGGAGCTTGAATGAATAATGTAACAAAATCGGGTAAAATATTCCTTTTTTTTCCTTTCGTACTGTGCGTTGACGTGACAGCATGTGTCTAAGATTGCGTCATTACCTATATGTAAACTTTTGCTAAAAAATATATTTCTAAATCTGAGTTGGTACGACCAATTTTCGACAGGTGGCGTAGCAGGTAGCTGAAGAGTAGGTATTTTGTTTAAACGTGATATTTTCAGGAATTACTGAAACGATTTCAAAAATTCTTTCACCGTTGGATATGTACAGGATCCCTAAGTGGTATAGGCTATATATGTACCACGGGCGAAACCGGGGTGGACATCTAGTTATAGTATATGATATTAGGTACATTTGTACATATGCACCTATGTACCAGATAATTCAGAAAGAGTTGTATTACTTACTACTTACACTAAGCACACCTCAATTATCCATAGACAGAGTTGGAAAAAAGGTGTTAAAAAAAAACAAAACATCGGGTTTTTTTCCACGAAAAAAACATGTTTTAATCTTTTTTTTGAGAATGTTTTAATTGACATGGGTTAATCATGTTTTAAACATAGTTTAAAATACTTCTTGTAATAAAAAAAAAGTACGCACCTACTTACAAAAGAAAACAATAAAAGAGATGTTTATAGTGAAACACCAACAAATATCATATCTAATAAATCAGAAGTATTTATTACAGTAATTGTAACTACTAATCTTTAATGACTTTAGGAAAATCAACATGTTTCATTTCACCTTCTTATTTCCTACTCTACCTACTTCTTCTTCGTCAGCTACGCATCTAAGTCGTCCACAGTTGATTGTTCTTTCGGATTGAGCGCTCTCATGATCGTGACTAATTTTGCTGCCTTCTCTGTGCCCAGTCGGTTACGTGTTTTGGAATGCACTAATCCAAAAGTAGCCACAAAAGACAAAATACACACAAATAAACCATAAAAGACAAAATGTTATTGGCAAAAAAAACAGTATTTATTTAGATTAGTCATAGTGCAATAGTTATTTGTTATACAAGAGTGCATACAAAAGTTGAGTTTTAACCGCGTGCTCAATTTTGATGACCGAGCAAGCGAAGGATTCTAAAATTGAATCACGAGCGCAGCGAGTGATTCCATTTTGTGTAACAAATATGTGTTTGTTTTAGCAATTTCGTAATTTAGAATTGTAACTAACTATAATAATAAAGAAATCGCAGTAAGGAACCTCAGACTTGGTACGGCTTTGTCTAGATTTCATTACTTTTTAGAGATAAATGTGCAGCTTCATCGAGACTTGGCTAGTTTTTTACAGGATGTTTTTGGTAGGATTTCACTTCTTTTTGTAGAAACGTGGACTTATTGATATTAGATGTATTACTTGACATATTTTTTTTCTTTAGGAGTACTTTTTTGTTATTACAAATCTTTCTTTTCTTTTTTCCGGTTCTGATTCTTGTACAGTAGCAACAGTTTTTCGTATTGACCATTCGCGTTCATTATTTAAGTGGACTTTCTATAATAGGCAAAGAACTTTAGAAGATTGGAAGAAGACTGCAAATAATAAAAGCCAGTCTAGCCTTATCCAGAGTTATCCTTTAATTTTATTTACATATGTACATAATTATATGCGTATTAAAATTTTGACTCTGCCCATATATTGTTATCCTAACTAAACACATTGTATTATTTGACACATTTTTATTTCTCTTTTAGAGTACTTTTTTATTATTACAAATCTTTCTTTTCTTTTTTTCCGGTTCTGATTCTTGTACAGTAGCAACAGTTTTTCGTATTGCCCATTCGCGTTCATAATTTAAGGGGCGCCCCCCCGCAAAAAGAGTTTTTTGTCTAGTTTTCAAAGCCACAACAAATATCAACTGGTAAAAAAAAACATTAAATTTCTACAGTTTCTTGGCTTCAAAATGGTAGTTTAATTTTTTTGTTAATGAATTTATTGTTTGAATAATCTCCTCACAACGAAACCATAAAAAATAAAAATTATTGTAAATATGATGCATCTACTCGAAAATCCGCCGTTATTTGGGTTTTGTACTAACACCAATGTGATAGCCAATTAATTCCATTACGAAAATTTTGGTAGAATTTTTTTTTTTTTAAAAGACCAAAATCTGATTTTATAAAGAGTATTTTCTAAAAATTTTGCGTAAAACAGCGAGAAATCCTCCTGTATCTGTTTTGCTCTTTCTCGCGGTGTATGATGAGGTAAGAAATATTCAAGGTCATTTGCTCGGGGTATGCCCTTAAGTGGACTCTCCATAATAGGTAAAGAACTTTAGAAGATTGGAAGAAGACTGCAAATAAATAAAATACAGTCTAGCCTTATCTGGAGTTTTCCTTTAATTTTATTTACATACATATATGCGAATTAAAATTTTGACTCTGACCATATATTGTTATCCTAACTAAAAAAACTTCGTAGAAACGTTAGCAACGTATGCAACCTTAGCAGATCTGATACTACAAGTTGAGTCAGTTCTACCATACACCAAGAAAGATATTGAATGGAAGAGACAAGACCCGTCTTCGGGCATACCAACTACTTGATAGCCACTAAGTTCATCGTCGTCTTTTGATATTATCGACATTTTTTATGATATTATCTTACGAAATCAAACACAAATAAACTCTACGACGACAGAGACTGGCAAAGTCGACTGACAGCGACATAACACGAAATGAAAAGTTTTCCTTTAATTTTATTTATATGCGTATTAAAAGCAGAAGGGGAGGCATTCGCCCAGTAGTGGGAAGCAATAGGCTAGATTAAATTAGAAAATGTGTCCCACTATGCTGGATTTTTGCAATGACAGTCGATTTTTTTATGTACCAATAGTAGAATGGGGCATTACTATATCTCTAATACAGCTGTGACAACTGAGAGTTCTTCATCAGATACTTCAGACCTTCGATTTTTGACATCAAATGAAGAGGCAAACAAAGTTGAATATTTGTAAGTTTTATAAAGGCGGTATGTCGATCTTTAATAGTTTGGTTGGGATCTTGTGTTTTCAAATGAGGCGCACCAGGTACTTCCAGATTATCGATATTCCTAGTTTTTATAGTTTTCCCTTTATGTGGCCATTACACCCTAAGTCTATACCAAATTTCAGCTCTCTGAGTTTATGGGAAGTCCTAGTTCTATTTTGATGATCATGAGTGAGTGAGTGTCGTAAATGCGATTTGCTTTCGCTTAACTTCGGAACTAAATGACGTACAGACTTGAAATTTTGGACTTCAAATATGTGATCATAGCTTACTAGATGACGAAAATTTCAGCGTTCTGGTCTTATCCAGAGGTTCTCAAATAGGGGTCTGAAAATAAAGCGAAATGGTTCTAGTAAAAGAGGGCATGGCAGTGTTTGCTTTGCGCTCGATTTGGCGGGGACACTGCCGTGATATTACGATTTTTTTTCAGATAACGATGACTATTTACTGAATAAACATTTATTTTCATTAAATACAAAAATTTACGAATTTATTTCAAATCGTGACTACTTAATTCGTTTAATCAGTGACTTCGGTATATACTCATTCCGTATAGCGTGGCGACGCGTCGCCACGGCATGCGTCGCCACGCCAGAAATCGGTTTTAGGTGCGACTATAGATGTTTCACATCAAAAAAATAATTGCGTGTCATCAATAGTCGAGTTGAAGTTATAGATTGTTATGCTTACAACCAATGAAGCCAAAAAACGATTATGCAAAAGATACATTATGACACTATGTTTATATTATGCTACATATACATACATACAAAGTAAATGAGGAGAAAAATGCGTACAAATATTTGAATTCATCATATAAATATTTGCATTGGGTTGGGATTGAACCTGCGACCCACGGTTCCGCAGGCAGACTTATTACCAACTACCTACCAACTAAGACTCCAGGCGTTCCTAATTTCAAGCCGATCCGTTCACAAATTCCAACGTGATTGACCAACAAACATCCAAATTTCGACATTTATAATTTTAGTACGATCACATAGATTTTTTTAGTTTTGGCATAAGGTTCGATTTCCCGTGAGCCTTAGATTTTTCCAGTACTTTGATAGCTCTGTCACCCCCTTTCCAGTTGCTACTACCTACGCTTTAATGTAACTTGTTATGACGCAGACAAATTAATTATTCATAGTGTTCTGATAAACACCAAGCAAGGTGATATTTGTCGTAGCAAACACGTCAATTTGTCACTTCAATTATGGATGAAAGTAGCATCCTGTCGCATTGTGCTTCAGTGCACAAGACAATGTGTAGCCATCATTGTTATTCATAATATGTTAATACACCCTAGATCTTTAATTATATCTTTACTCAGGCATGGCGGAGAATAATAATGCGTCATAGGAACGTAGGTAGTTAGGTATGTATGTAAATATGTATAGGTAGGTAGAGACCATTAGAGACCCCGGGAGTAATATTACCTACTCTACACCTACGGTGAATCTGTGAAATACATACCAGTTACCTGTGAATAAGGAACGTCCATCAAAGAAGTATAATGATTATAATATGGGATATAAAGATATAATAAGGCGAGGTATTTGATAGGCAGCAGAGGTCATCTGAGGCTAACTGTCATTGATCCCTTTTTTAAAAATAATGAATGGTATTTTATCTATTCAGCTTCTTTAGATTCAAACTGATAAAATGGGCTTAAATTAAAAACTTGACTTGAAGAGAATTCTGTTTTGTTCGAATGACATAGGAAGGTAATGATTTAGCTTTGCTAAAAAAATTGACATTTACTTGTTAAAATAATGCAAGTGCAACCACGGTATTCTTCTGATCCATACTAATATTATAAATGCGAAAGTAACTCTGTCTGTCTGTCTGCCTGTCTGTCTGTCCGTCTTTACCGCCTAAACCAACCAACAGATTTTGATGAAATTTGATACATAGATAAAATAGATCTCGAGAAAGGACATAGGCTACTTTTTGTTCCGAAAAAAGGGTTGAAAGGGTTAAAATAAGGGATGAAAGTTTATATGGAAAACTTCGTCATTGTTGAAGAACTATGAAACTTTACGTCTAGATATTTAACACGAAACCATAAAATGTATGTTTTAGCAGTTTTGTAGTTTCGAACTATCCCTACGGGGGTGGAATTGGGGTTTTCTTTTTATTATTTATTTTTTTATTCTTGGGTCAAATTTAGTAATTCAAATTTCACCCTCTTCCTGTCAACCGATTAATCTGAAATTTTGTATACACTTTGGATTTTGGTGACAATACAATTATGTTTATTCATTATCATTATAAATTCAAGATGGCCGCCGCTACAAAATGGCGGATAATTTATGTTTTATTAATCCCATCAATATGGGTATCAAATGAAAGGGCTCAACAAGCAGAATACAATATACTATAAAAAATTGAAATCCAAGATGGCGGCCGCTACAAAATGGCAGATAATTTATGTTTTATTAATCCCATCAATATGGGTATCAAATGAAAGGGCTCAACAAGCAGAATACAATATACTATAAAAAATTGAAATCCAAGATGGCGGCCGCTACACAATGGCGGATAACGTAGGTTTTATCAATCCCATCAATATGGGTATCAAATGAAAGTGCTCAACCAGTAGAATACAATGTATTATATAAAATTAAAATCCAAGATGGCGGCCTCTACACAATGGCGGATAACTTAGGTTTTATGAACCCCATCAACATGGGTATCAAATAAAAGGGCTTGGCAAGAAGAATACAGTGCACTATACAACCTCAATACTTAAGATGGGCGCAGCCACTAAATGGCGTATCAGACTATAAGACAGAATGTTTGATAGTCGACGAGATTTCCATGGTGTCTTATCAAATGTTATGCATGATGGACGCTCGATTAAGGTAAATTAAGAACTGTGAAAATGAGTTTTTTGGAGGAGTAAACGTATTACTTTTCGGTAATCTTTTACAACTGCCTCCTATAAAATGATCAGGAACACCTGTTTTCAATTCTAATATGAAATTATATGTATGAAAGTAACTCTCTCTGTCCGTTACCGTCTAACGCCTAAGCCACTTAAAGAGTTTGTTACAATTTGGTGCACAGATAGACTACCTAGACTTAGGAAAGGACAACGGCGAGTTTTTATCACAGAAAAAGACTTGAAAAGAGTGGAAATGAGGAGTAAAAGTGTGCATGGAAGGATTTTGGCACTCTTTGTATGCTATTTTAACCGACTTCAAAAAGGAGGAGGTTATCAATTCAGTTGTATTTCCAATTGTGAATCAATTTAGATGGTTATTTTTTTGGTTGGTAGATTATAGTTCAGAGGTGGTCATATACATTTTATCGAAATCAGTGCGGCGGTTTTTGAAATATGAACAACAAACTAAAATTTGCGTTCATGTAATCAGTCGATATATCTACTAATATCTACTAATAGACTCTAATAAAATTTGGTGGACCGTCCCAATATGATTTTAAATTAAAGTCTGTTTTTGATTAATTTTTTGAGAACAAAGTTTCTTTGTAATTTGTCGTGTAAATTGTACATTTATTAATAAATATAAAACTTTGACTTAGACCGATTTTGATGAGGAAACGTGAATTTGTATGGTAGCAGACATACGAGTAGGTACTGCCTCAATTACTTTAATAAATATGTGGCGCGGACGAAGTCGAGGGTAAAAGCTAGTATAAAATATGTAGTTGCATGTTAAGTTAAATTGATTGTGATATTATGAATGAATTGTAAAGTTGTTTCATGGTGATGAATACAACATCTTTTTTAAGGAACCTACGTATCATCGTTGGCTGTAGATTATTTTACTGCCTATCGCAGTGCAGAAGGATAGTCCTCTACTAACCTATACACATTACTTAAGCACATATGTAGCTCCTCAAACATACTCGAAGCTTAAAGCATTCCGTTTGTGTTCCGGTTTGAAGGGCAAAGTTTCCAGATAAATTACAGGGCTTAGAGATATAATTTCTTAGATCTCTGGGTGACGAGCGCAGTACAGGGCTAGGTAATGGTTTGGACTCTTCGTGTTACAATAGCTGTGTGTCACTGTGCTGTTTTGTGGCAGGCTTGTTGCTTACCATCAGGCACATGCCCTGCTCTTATTAAATTTTATTATTAAACTTTTTTTTCTTAAATAAAGAGTAACAAGACGAGTAGGACATGTGCCTGATGCTTAGCAACATGCCTGCCACATAACAGCACAGTGACACGCAGCTATTGGAACATGAAGAGCCCAAATCATTACCTAGCACTGCACTGTGCTCGTCACCCAGAGATCTAAGATGTTATTATCTCTCAGCCCTGTAATTTCTCTGGAAACATTTCCCTTCAAACCGGAACACAGCAATGTTTGCACATTACTGCTTGGTGTCAGAATAACTGGCAATCTCTCAGCAAAATGATTACTAGTCTGAACTAGTCATAAATAAAAGCACGAAGCATTTTTTTTTTACAATATCCGCGTTTTACGTAAGAATCCCACATTTTGAAAAATCTGAGGTGAGATTGGGGGAGGGCTGCACTGCGCTCGTCACCCAGATACCTATTAATATATGTAATGTGTTTTGTTTCTATGCCCTGTAAATGAACAGGAAACAGTGCCTTCATACATCTGTCAACGTCACATTCAAGAGAACACATATATTTATATAACTGTTTGTTATGAAACATAACATGTTTACCCGCTAATCAATTTCACAAAAAATATTTAAACCACTTCGTGCTACGATTTGGTTGATAATTTCGGCCCCTCTGTTATTAAACACTTTGGCCTAGTGGTTTACAGTATGGACTATTTGTAATAGATAGACTCGACACACACACTCGGTTCGAATATCTGCGACGAAAGTTTCTTTTTGCATTTCTTTTTTCTTTTTGCAAATGTTTTTTTCCCCGCAACTTTGTATTGTTATGACACTGCATCAAGATGATATATTAGCCGATTACAAACATATATGTGTTTTTGAGACGCGTCGTGTAAAATTGTTTTTGTCACGATGCCTTTGGCCTGCGGAGCTTGTAACGGAGAGATCAAGCGAGGAATTAAAGGATTGATGACGTGCTCTAAATGTAGAAATGTTTTTCATCAATCATGCGTAACATTTCAAAATAGCAAGACCATACCATTGACACCTGTGGAAGGATGGGTCTGCCCAGATTGCTCGGCAAGATCAAAACGAGGTGGCGACAATTCAAGCTGCTATATCTCCAGTGTTTATAGCGGCTGCCAGCAACATTGAAGCCGAATCGCACTGTTTGGTTACCGATGTGTCGGTTAAAACTATCATTGCTGCACTAAAACAGGAGCTACCCGGAATGATTCGCAGCGAGCTGACAGCGGTCTTCTCCACAATTGATGAACGTCTCAAAGAGTTATAGACTTCCATGTCCTTTCTCAGTGAAAAATACGATGATTTTTTTGTGAAGGTTGATAAATTGACATCCGACAGTCAACGTCACAATATTCAGATTCAGAGTTACTCCGACGACATTAGGAAACTTAATTAAAAAAAAAAAAGTGTGACACTCGGGGACTGCCGCGGTAAAGCTATTGCATGTTGCATGCATTTTTATCAACATAAGCAATAGGGAAGTTAACAATTTTTCGGAATTGCTTTTATTTTGAAGAGTGACATTAGTTTACCATAAAAAAAAATGCAGAGAAGTATACAGTCTAGTCAGTGTTGTCAGTCTACGTGCTCAAATCCGCTCGTATCACGAGAAATCAGTTAAGTTGACAACACTGCTAAGAGTATTTAGTCTGTAAAGCTAATACAAATAAGATTCAAAGTGGAATGACCGAGTGGGGAGGACGGCGTTACGGTCTTCCATCCCTCTTTCTTGTGAACATAAGAAAGAGATGCACGATCACTAAAGTTCGGTCCCCAGCCCGCGATAAAAGCTATGCAATAGCTTAAAAATAACCTTCTCGAACAACAACTCAGAGACTGTAACATAAAAATTCATGGCGTAAATGAATCCAAGTCTGAGATTAAATATGAAATTACAGGGCTTCGAGATTTAAATCTTAGATCTCTGGGTGACGAGCGCAGTGCAGTGCAAGGTAATGATTTGGACTCTTCATGTTCCAATAGCTGCGTGTCACTGTGCTGTTATGTGGCAGGCATGTTGCTTAGCATCAGGCACATGTCATGAACATGGCTAAGAACATCCTTCTTAGCTATGTTTGGTTAATATCGATTCAAGATGGCCGCCTCCACAAAATGGCTGACAAAATATTTCTTCACAACCTACCTCAATATGGGTATCACATGAAAGGGCTGGACTAGTAGAATACCATACACTATAACGAGTTTCAAATCCAAGATGGCCGCTACCACAAAATGGCGAAATACATTTCTTTTCTCACAACTCCGAGGTAGTCGGGGTTAATTAAAATTTTTAATTTTGTTCTTGTTTTACCTAATTAGGTATTTAATTTAATTATTAAATAAATATTATAATTAATAAATGACAGAGATCATGAAACTTCCGGAGTGGGGGGTTGTTACGTCACGTTTACTTAAAATCGTTTGTAGACGTGACGTCACTCCAAACTTCTAAGCATTCTTCGTCATTTTTTGTTTGTGAAACTAAATAAAAAATACGTTTACAGTATTTTGTAATCATCAAACCGATGAACTTAAAGACACTTGGCCGATATCAGGGTCTTTATCAGAAGTCTCCATGTTCATACACGGGCGTGGATTATCGGGCGAGAGGAATAGAAACCACAATTTTAGTACGACACACTCTGATTAACTGTTTTACAGTATTCCTACGAAATATAACTTTAAACGCAGTCTCAATACTTAAATAAACGGTACACAAACGACACTCCGCCGAACACGTAATGCGCATTTGCGATGCAAACCGATTTCGAGCTAAAAGCCTTAAACTAAAAGTACCCAACTCCCTCCTATTTTCCTCTTCTTCTCCTTATCCAAGATATGTGTAAAAAACGATAATTGTAATGACAAAGATCACGGACCCCGGAGTCTGTGGAGTGGCTAATTAAAAAAAAAAGCCTTAAACTTCAACCACCATCTTCGTTTGCTTCCCGCACGTTGCCCATTAGCGTCCGGAGTTGTGTCAGAGTGGAGAAACGTCCACTGTCATCGCAGCTGTCCCTGTCAGTTACGTTCCTCGCCACTCTAAAATAATCGACGCGCCGTCAAACTAATTAGTTTGATTAAGTCAACATGCCTTTTCAGATGTTTATAAGCAGTGTATATGCTTTTTGTTTTTTTAGCTTTCATTTGTTTAAGTTTTTTATGTTAAAGCTGTTCTATGTAATTTATCTCATTGTGATTTAGTTTTGGTAACAAAGGATCTGGCCGTGAAAAAAAATGTGCGTGAGACATTTTATTTTCTTTTAGAATATTAAGTGAATTTACGAGACGAAATTAGGTATTTCGGTAACAAAGTATCTTTTAAAATTAACAATATGAGTAAATAAGAGTCTCAGTTGATAAATACTTAGAAACCTTTCAGAACTGATAGCAAATTATCGAGGCGCCGTTTTTATAAACACCTGTTTATTTTTGTATTTCATTGGCGTCGTCTCAAGATTGGAATAATAGTGAATTAGATATCGAGTCATGAAAGCAAATGTCTAGACGTTCTTTTAAAAGCAGTGTAATTGGATATTCCGTAAATAAGCTCTAGTCATAACACTCTTTGTTCTCTTAGATAATGAATGGCAGGGAAAGGACAGGGGCTTGTTGTGTTGTTTCGAATTTGCTACAAAGAAAATTCTTTTAGCCCTTTGATGGCCGTATTCCAAACATTTGCTCAAGCCCTACCAAAACAAAAATAAAATAAAAATGGACAAAGACAAATCCATTAAAAATACTTTTAATCAACTACTGTTTTTTTCCGGAGTTTACCAGTCCTTTGCAGATCTTATTAAATCTTAGGTAACAAATAAACCTGAATGCAAAATAAATCAAAATTATACGATAACTAGTTGCACGATTTCATCCATTTATTTATAAGTCTCCCCTCCTTCGAATTTATGGATCGCGATCGCTTTAACAAGATATACATTTTTTCTGCTTTGAAAAGTAGCCTATATGATAATCCGGATTGTAGCTTACTAGCAGTGCCCCATGGTTTTACCCGTATAGTTCCCGTTGCCATAATGTTCCTGCAATAAAAGTATTAACAAAATCACTATTTTATTCATAGCATATGTCCATAGTCTACAATAGCGTCGTATACTGACGTGAAAGAAAGCTAAAGGAAGTGTCGCTTCACAAAGACATATTGCATTAATTTGGTTGATACGTAAATGGTAGAACAAATTTTACGGGCTAGGTAACGTTTTATGGTCTACATAATTAACGTAGCCTTTTGTAAAATGCAATCTAATATTGTAAAAACAAGTTATTTATTTTCTTGAATGATACCTCACTGAACAATACCTACCTACCTAGCTACCTCACTGAACAATACCTACCTACATCACTGAACAATACCTACCTACTTACCTACCTCACTGAACAATACCTTACCTTCCTACCTCACTGAACAATACCTACCGACCTACGCCAGTGATTGTTTGATAGTTAATATTTGGTAGGTAAAACATTCAAACAACGTTTAACCCTTCATGCCACACTTTGTCAAAAGCTTGCGCCACATCTAAAAATATTCTAGAGCACACTTTTTTTTCTTTCTTCTCTATGATTTTAGTGATCCTATGAACCTGATCAATCGTAAAATGTTTTTGTCTGAATCCAAACTGATGATCTGGTATCAAAGTTTTTGTTTTCTAGGATTGGTTCCAGTCTCTTTAGCAAAAGTTTCTCAAACAGTTTTGATATAACAGGCAACAGAGATATGGGCCTATATGACGCTGCTTCATGAGGAGGCTTGCTTGGTTTTGCTATCATTATAACTTCAGCTACTTTCCACAAATCAGGCACATACCGCAGCCTGAAAGAAGCATTAATCAGTGTGGTAAGTTTAACTATAGCTTTACGTGGTAGATGTCTTAATATGTCTCCCGTGATTAAAGCATATCCGGGTGATTTCTTCCGTCTCATTCTTAAGTTTATCTCATTTAGTACTTCTTTGGGAGTAACTAACTTTATCTCCAAGTCATCTTGCATTTCTTGATCTAGATTAGTTAGATTAGCAGCTGTTGTGACTCTTTCGTTAGGTTGGAAGATATTTTCTAAGTGTTGAGCAAATCTTTGGGCTTTTTGTTCATTGCTAATGGCCCATTTTCCGCTCACCTCTTTTATAGGAGGAATATGGTTAGTTGGTCTTTTCATGTATTTAGTTGCCTTCCAAAGTGAGTAGTTAGTACTGCTGTCACAAGACAGGTGTTGAAGGTAGGCGTTCATGGAGCTGTCCTTATACTTTTTTATTGCTCTTTGAAGTTTTTTAGTGAGTTGGTTCAGCATATTTTTGTAATTTGGGCAACGGGTATTATGCCATGTTTTTCGTTGTTTTCTCTTTGTAGACAGTAATTGCATAATTTCATGAGAGTAATTAGTACCACTGGCCCTAATTTTCATGGGTGGTGTATTTTTCCAAGCTGTTTATTGTATATTTTGTACAAAATTTTCTGTCTCTATGTCTAAAATTAACAATTTTTAAAAATGTTGGTTGTTGTTGTTGATCGTTTCATAAGTTACCCGAGCTCAAACCTCACGCGCACCACTAGTCATGTGGGTAATCATACGTGGTCCAAGGGGGGGGGGGGATGTCACAGGGGAAATGACACCCCTCAAAACGTTAAACTAAAAATCTAAAAAAAATCTTGATTTTATGTATTCCTACTGGTGACCCCCCCGAAATTTGAGTTTGCGTGCTGGTGACCCCTACAAAATTCGAGGCTGGGACCGCGCCTATGGGTAATGCCGTTAACTTAAAACGATGAAGGAAAACATCGTGAGGAAACCGACATGTACGTAGAATCTTTCGAAGTCATGTGTCAGTAGGGTGCTTATGTATGGACTGGTAGACGTCCATACATAAGCAGCCCATAACCAGCAAGATGGGTCGACGATTGTAAATATCGCGAGGGACTCGATAGTAAAAAATAAAAAGAAGGCTGTGATGATGAAAATGATGCGAGTGATTTTATTCTGATAGCTGTAAATAATACGTTTATTGATTTCCTTTAAAATGGTTTTTACCTTATGTTAATGTTGGCAAAACCCTAATTTAATGCATTTGAACGTACACATTTTAGAGTTTCGTAGCCAAATGGCAAAAAACGGAACCCATAGGGATTCGTCATGTCTGCCTGTCCGTCCGTATGTTACAATCACTTTTTTCCGAAACTACAATAACTATACTGTTGCTGTAGCTTGCTAAGTAGATTGATGTAGGTATACTTGAAACCGTATTAAGATTTTCATATAAAAAAAAAAAATAACCGGTCTAGTGCGAGTGGGATTCGCGCACGAAGGGTTTCGTACCACTAGCAAATAAACGGCGCATATAAAAATCATGTCATAGCGGGTGTCGTCTGACTCAAAACTTTTCTCTGGATCATCTGGCCGCCAGTCTGGTGGACAATTTTGGTTGGCGATTTGACGATCGCAATGACTAAATTAATGACTTCAAACCAGTGTTTGTTGTAAATTGAAATGTAAAATTAAAGATTATTTGCAAAACAAACATTTAATATGTCATAAATATAAGCCTTAAGCATAAACCATGAAGCATTATTTTCTGATAATAAATCTGTAATAGGGGCTTAAGTAAACAATAATTTTAATTCACGTGGGATGTGCCTTCATCGCCAGCGGGTGCTGAACGCGTGGGGGGTAGGTTCCCGACTGCGCTTACCCGAGCGGGCAGACACGTGAGGGCAGACGTCGTTCAAACTCGTACACGCGGAATTAATTTTTCGTTACATTTGCCATTATGTTACTTGCTGCAACGGAGCCCTTCATGAGCGAGTCCGACTCGCACTTGACCGCTTTTTTCATATACACAGATGACACTCCTTTTTTTGTGGGAGAAATGCGTTTACGCACCGTCTACCTTGAAGGGACACGGCAGTGTGTGTAGCGACTAAAATCCCCTCAGATTTCTTTTGCATGGCCAGGGGTCAGGATCGCAGGGTCATTTTTGGCACTCCCGTCAACGACCCTAATCCACTAATCAGAGTGCTAGATCGTGAGGACCCTCATCTGCAAGACTTAGGAATTTTACTTAGGCGATATAAATTAATTTAAATTAAAAAAAGTCATTTATTTCCATAAGAATAACAGCACATGAATACTAATTGATATTGTTGAAATAGTGTCAATAGCTGGCTCCGCGGTTTATGTGGTGGGTCCCAAACTAGGCTGAGCCTGTATTTTGGGCACCAAGAGTACAGTTTTTACAGTAGACTTGCGCTGATCGGGTTACAAGGAGTTTTTTTATGACTTGATATGTGTAGAATATAATAAAAATATTAATGGATTTCAAGACAACGTAATTACATTTACATAATTAAATTACTTAATAGTTACTTCTTATTCATCTGTCCGTGTATCATGTAAAAATCAAAATTAAATTAAAAACAAATCATATCAAGATCAAATTACAATAAAACTACAAAAATTAAAAAAATTAAAATCAAAACAAAATTAACCTTATAAATAAATCAAATTAAAATGAAATCGAATTCAATCAAATTAAAATCAGATCAAAATTAAGTCAAAATCAAATTAAATTCAAACAAAATCAATACAAAATCAAAAAGAAATCAAACAGAACCTTATTAAAGTTAAATCAATTTCAATTGCCATGAGAGCCTCCTCAGGAAAGAAAAGTGGAAAGATAACTGGCCTTTTGCTGCGCGTAGGCATTGCATAAAATTAATAGAGAACGAGCGACTAATTTGTACAGGCCCACATCCAATTTGCGTTTTCATTTAGCCGCTATTGGAGTTCCTCCACGTATTCCATCCAAAAGATACCCCCATCACACAAATGGTCACAAATGGTCGTCATACCATTAGGAGCGAAATACAAAATACATAATTATAAAGTAATACCTACAGTTATGCTATCTATTTTTGATTGATTTCGACGATACAAACACGATAAGTCTGATGAGGATGCCTATGTTGTGATGTGTGTATGTGTGTGAGGGTGTGTGCATGTGTGTGTGAAGGTGTGTGCATGTGTGTGTGAGGGTGTGTATGGGTACGAGGGTGCGCTTTGTTTGCGCTGGGTTATACGAGAGAGCCACTAAGTTGGCTTATGGTACGAGAGAGTTTGGGGGAAAAAGTAGTTGTAAATGGAAATACTTCTTTGCGGATCATTTCTGTATGCAGTATAAGTTTTTCGGTTTGGTCGGCAGACAATAAACTTAACGAAAGTTCAGTTACTGATTTCAACCACTTTACAAACAGAATTGTATGTATAAATGTGTATATACGAGTAATAACAGCCGAGTAACCTTCCCAAGTCTTCCAGTCCTCCCCAACCTCTACACGGACTGCTCAAAGGGGTGAGGAGCGCGTGTAGCAAGGTCCCAGCCGTCGCCCCGATCGGGATTTGCCATCACACGATAGTTACAATCTTTGTCTTCAAATCGAGAGTGAATCGGTTTCTTCTAGGTAAACACGCTTCATCGTAGACCGCATCGTCGTTTAACATCAGGCGAGATGGCGGTCAAGTGTAAACCTATAAAAGTAAAAAAAAAAATCACACAACAAGATCCCACCGACGCAAGTTGTTGCGTGATGCCCAAGGTGCACGTGGAGGTTCCCGAGCCACCAACCCCACAGACACTCCTTAGCTCAACCCTCCATAACAAAATGTGATGATATTAGTAACATTGGTGCCTCTTTCGGTGAAATTGAGAACTATCTTTGTCAGATATATCAAATTTATATTCTGAAAATGCCTCACACAATAGAGCGAATAAGCAATTGATGAATCAATGAACATGCGAGAGTAGATATACATCTCCGCGTTACGTAATAGAATATTCAATACCAGTGATAAAGGAATTCCAAGTAACAAAAATGTTCTATGTAGGTATATGTCTCTCTTATATTGAATTTGTTGACATAAAATCCGCGGTTTGAAACGTGGTCGAGCTGCTGAACCTTGACTTTATTTTGCGTTATGGATTCAGGGTGAATGTACTCGTATGTAAATTCAATTGAACTCCAAATGAGGTTTCAGAATACCCTGTTTCTTCTAGGTAAGCACGCTCCATCGTAGACGGCCTTTTTTTAAACTTTTATAGGTTTACACTTGACCGCCATCTTGCCTGATATTAAACGATGATACGGTCTACGATGGAGCGTGTTTACCTAGAAGAAACTGATTCACTCTCGATTTGAAGACACAAAGGTAGTAACTATCGGGGAAAACCCTCTCAGGCAACGTATTCCACAGCCTTGACGTTCTTATCACAAAAGTAGAGTCAAATCTCTTCGTTCGTGTCTTTGGAACATCAACCATGAAAGGATGTCGCTTTTTCGAGCTACGAGCATTCCGAGGCTTATCTAGTCGCGCTTAATATCAGGCGAGAGGGACGTTAAGCGCATATCTTTTACAGTTAAAAAAAAAGAAAACAGACCCAAATTAAAAATGTTGATTTACCCAGATGTAACTTATTACAGCACATAATAGGGGCGCTGCGCTTGCGGCGCGGCACCCCTTATGTCGGGTGCCCTCAGGCGCGGTCCCAGCCTCGAATTTCCCGTTCCAGTTGTTTCCCGCGTTGAAAATAGTCTATGTACTATTAGATATTTTTAATTTTTTTAAGATTTTTAGTTTAACGTATACGATTTTGAGGAGGTCATGTCGCATTTTTGTGGCGGCGGCTATCTTGGACTTATTTTCATCGTAGCTAAGAACATTAATTCACCTCTCAAACAAAAATCTAAATCGTTTCAACCGATCGGGAGTTATACACACACACACACACACACACATACACCCTCAATAAGACGTGCGCACACATATGCTGTTAGATTATGAAACGTGAAGATCATGTTATAGACTGCAGGCCCGTGAACAAAATTGATGGGTCAAATCAGCCAGCATGAGTCCTATGTAGGATGATAGATGGGTATAAAATAATAAGATTCAGCACTATGCCGTCACTTGTAAGCTGTCCAACTGAGTGCAGATGAGCATTCAAAAGCGCAAGTAGAGTGGTAAATTTTGGTCATTTGTTTTTGTACGGCATTCTTACCATCAAATAGATCCATGGAAAATAATGAGAAAAACGGTAGTGCCGTACAAAAAAAGTGGGTCCACCAAACCGGAAACATGTTTGATATTTCGGAAATTTTCAGGGAAAATTTGGTCATTTGATACTGTACGGCATTGGTTCCATACAGTTGCAATAGCTCGTCTAACCCATTATTCCGCAACGCCGTTTAAAAATAACGCGACAAGAAGAAAATATCGACAGATCAATCTCCTCTTTTCAGTGATCCAGGGAGGTGATTTGATACAACGAAAAATTAATTTATTCCGAAAGCATTTTGTGCAAAGATAAAAATTTTATACGTGCCGTACATTTTTGTTAGTCCAAGAGTCAGTAAATGCCAAAAAATTCCAGAAAATACCATGTGACGAAATTTACTTTAGGGTGATATTTAGTACGATTTTTTAAACGGCTTTCAGATAATTTATTTGAATTTAATACATGTCTAAGAAAAGTCAATGCTCTACAAATCTGAAAGTTCATATCATAGGCCAGTAAAGATTATAATTTAACTTTGCCATAAATTTCCGATACAAATTTCTTTTTTATGAGGTGTAGGATCACTTACTGATCATAAAACCACAAAATGCTGACAGATTCAAGAGGAGCTCCATCTTGAAAAATATGTTTTATTATTAAACTAATTAGTGTAGAAAATAAAATTTTACACCTTTTGTTGCCTAAAACTTTTTTATGAAACGTACCATTTACGATTTAAGACCCATTTAATGAACCGGTTTTTTTTATCGCGGCCGAAAACTCTTGAAATATTAGATTAATCAATGAAACACGTCAAGCCATTTTTAGAGACCAGTTTATTCTTTACAAATTTTACCTATTTTTTTGTAATGACTATACTTTGAGTTATATGAAGTTTAATGTTGGACTACTGGGCGTAATGTTGAAAATTTCAAGACACGCATGGTAAAATTCTGTTTCTTAAAAGTAGCTGATTTATTATTACAGACCATGATCTATCTATGCACTAAGTTTCTTCGAAACGTTAGAAAAAAAAGGTGAAGGTAAAAGTTATAGAAAATAAACTGAATTTTAAAAATGAACGGATGCGTTCTATTGATTACCTAATATTTCAAAAGTTATCGGCCGCGATAGAAAAACTGTTTCATTAAATGAGTCGTAAATCGCAAACGGTACGTTTCACAAAAAAGTTCTTTGACAACAAAATGTGTAAAATACTATTTTCGACAATAATGAGCTCTATAATTTTTGCCCTGAAGTACATAGTTTCCGAGTTTTCGAGTTTCTAACTAAGTGATACACATTTTGTTCGATTAAGGGTTAAAATGTACGGCATTATTTTTTCCTAATTTATTTACGCGAATACTATTTAAATCAACGATAATATGTTAAAAATTGCTATATTTCATTAATCTATGATTCTTGTAATAAATGAAAATTTGCATGTTTTGTATTCCTCTCAAATTTTTTTTAGAACACGTATTTTTGTACGGCGTTACTATACAACAATAGTTTTTAGCAATGTCATTTAGAAAATAAGGTGCCGTACAGTATCAAATGACCTACCACCTTTATAAATAAAGTATACGTTGAAATTAAGGTAATTATCGATAAACATTTTAATGAACAGTCATTTTTGTACGGCATTATTTTTAACTGTACGTTTGACTGCTAGACAATGTTTTGGAACCGATGCCGTACTGTATCAAATCACCTCCTTGGATCACTGAAAAGAGAAGATTGATCTCTCGATATTTTCCTCTTGTCGCGTTATTTTTGTACGGCGTTGCGGAATAATGGGTTAGACGAGCTATTGCAACTGTATGGAACCAATGCCGTACAGTATCAAATGACCAAATTTTCCCCTGAAAATTTCCGAAATATCAAACATGTTTCCGGTTTGGTGGACCACTATTTTTGTACGGCACTACGCGTTTTCTCATTATTTTCCATGGATCTATTTGATGGTAAGAATGCCGTACAAAAACAAATGACCAAAATTTACCACTCTACTTGCGCTTTTGAATGCTCATCTGCACTCAGTTGGACAGCTTACAAGTGACGGCATAGTGCTGAATCTTATTATTTTATACCCATCTATCATCCTACATAGGACTCATACTGGCTCATTTGACCCATCAATTTTGTTCACGGGCCTGCAGTCTATTAATCTAATTGTGCTAAATTAGAAAAGAGCAGTCCTTTTTATTCCAAATAATGCACAGTGGCCGTTAAGGGGTAGTGGTCGGCAAACAGGTATGTTTACTCTATATGTCACCGTAAAATTGTAAAAACCGTCATATTATGATATATCTAATGTCGTAAAATTAGGTACACACTAACCTAACGGTTTTAATGTAAGTAGATATAAATATGTAGATAGTATGTTAGTTTGTAGATTGTTTTAATAGTATCATTTCATTGCTATCAGTATAATATATTCAAATGAATCCCCCTCTCGACTTCCCAACATGGGTTGTCACCACGGGAGATCTAGACTACAACCCTAAAGCGTGCCTCTCAAAAACTCTACATCTGGACATAATACCTATTATCATCGTAAATAATGATATTGTTAAAACACTCCCTAGAACAAATTAAACGCGTCATCATTGGCCTGGCTGAAGTCAGAAGAAATGCCAATATTATTCTTGAGGACGATGACCAATTATTTTTCTACACCGGATAATCTAAGGGGCTCTGTAGAGTTGGAATTGAATGTTAATGTTAATTAAGAAAACAAATGTACAAAAATATAATACAATACTTGGCCCATACTGCTACGGTACGCGTTTATAAGCAACCATAGACTATTAATTGATAGGAATATCTTATATTTAACCCCCGACCAAAAAAGGGGTGTTATAAGTTTGACGTCAATATCTGTCTGTCTGTCTGTCTGTGTGTGTGTCTGTCTGTGGCACCGTAGAGCTCAAACAGATGGGCCGATTTCGATGCGGTCTTTCTTATATGAAGGTTAATATCCGTGCGGATGTTCTTAGCTATGTTTGGTCAATATCGATTCAAGATGGCCGCCTCTACAAAATGGCGGACAAAGTATTTCTTCACAATCTACCTCAATATGGGTATCAAATGAAAGGGCTTGACTAGTAGAATACACTATAAAGAAGTTCAAATCCAAGATGGCCGCCACCACAAAATGGCGAATTATATTATATTTTTCACTACTGCCTCAATATGGGTATCAGTGGAAAGGGCTTGACTAGTAGAATAAAAAATTCAAAACCTAAGATGACCGCCACAACAAAATAGCGATTTATATTATTTTTGTCACTACTACCTCAATATAGGCATCAAACGAAAGGGCTTGAGTAGTAGAATGTTCTGTAAATATTAAAGAAGCAAAACACAATAAGACCTAATTTCGTCAATATAGAACATAGATTTCAATGAATTCTGTAGAGCCTCTCTCTGTTCCACGTTCCATTCTAGATGGCGCTCTGAAATTCCTGCCTATTCCTGACTCGCGGTGCATAACATTTTTCTCGTAGCTAGGGGAGCTTTCGGCTTTAGTATCAACTGTAACCTTTGTCTATAACATGACAAGGTTCGCAAGCGGTTCTCGTAGAACTTCTAAACTATGGAGATTGCAAACTAGCAATCTCTGTTTTTGAGTAAGGGCTCTACCTAGTGGAGTTTTCACAATTTACAAGATTATTTAGTGTTGGGTAATATCAACGTTACACAACACTAAATCATAAACACATAGAACATATAAGTTAAGATAACTACTCCAGTTCTCGGTACTTCGTGTTTGACGAAGACAAAACTACGTTAAACGGTAAAATAAAATGTGTCTATTCTATTCCAGAGTTGTATATAGACGACAAAGCTACAAAACGGAAAATTATATGAAGAACTAGCGGCCCGCCCCGGCTTCGCACGGGTACAGACACACACACACACATACACCTTTTTTTTGTATCGGGTTTCAAAAAAAGTAAAATTATAAGGAAGTTTGAATTTTTTTATGAATTTTGTTATTCATATTTTTTATTAATGTTTTTTTGTATTTTAAAATTTTATACATATATAATATTATTTACAAACCAAAAGCCATTAGTTTTAGTGAGTCAGAGCTTCCCTGTAAACGATATTTGAAGTAGTTTTATTTTGTGGCAGCAAAATAAATTGATTTTCAGGAGCTCCGACACGTGATCGGCCAACATACAGTTAGCCATGAGTGAAACATTCTTTTCGTAGGTCGATCCCTAATAATTCGAAGGTTTAGCCCTGGGACTTGTTAATAGTTAACGCGAAAGATGATTTCACCGGAAACTGAAGTCGTTTAAAAGGATTGGCAGATCAGTTGGAATCATTGGTATCCTCGGTATATGAGTTAGTTGACCAGCTGCTGGGCCAGTGATAAAATTTTGTTCAGCAAGCGCGCTGCGAACGCTCGATACGTGACTCTCTAGCACGCGATTGCGACGCGTATTCTCTCCGACTTGCAAGGCGATTTTCAGTTTCTGATGAAGATTCCTCATTACGCCGTATTTTTATTGCCCTCGCCTGGGAACTATGTTTAGAAAGTTGTTATCTTGATCTTTTGGCATTTAGGGCATTATAAAATGAAAATAGAAGGAAATAAATAATTAAACAGGCTTTTACTACATTTTTGCTTATTGAACTATATGAAGTACTAAGCTGTTTGAATAATTACAATATAATATTTATTATCAGGTAAGTAGTAGGTACTTATTGAAAGAAAATTAAAAATATGGGCGTAGAAAACTACCTTTTACTAAATTTTTGCTTAAATTTTGAACAGGATGAATACCCATAAAATACTACTATAAGCAGTTTGAATAGTTACATTAAAATATAATATTTATTATCATATACTTATTTACCTACGAAACGAATTTAAAGCGAATTCCAAATTTTTTCAAGCTAAAATCATACGATCACGCACACGACCGCTGCGTAGGGAGCCGATCGCGCGAGTGAGCCGCGCGGCACTTTATTTTAGACTCGCAACACTTTTTGTAGATAATGATGAGTTCTGCAAAGTCGTAGTAAATGATTTTGTTCTATCATCAATAGTTTTCGCAGCGCACGCGACGGAAGGAATTTTTCAGGTCTCTTTTTTACACCTTAAGTTACATTATTGGAGTTTTAGTAAGGATTCCTATTTAAAAAAAAATATAATATAGCCTATGTTACTCGGGGATAATGTAGCTTTCCAAAGGTGAAAGAATTTTTGAAATCGGTCCAGTAGTTTCGGAGCCTATTCATTACAAATAAACAAACAAACAAATCTTTCCTCTTTATAATATTAGTATAGATATAGATATAGATATAGACAACAATTAAAAACAATATGCGTAATTTAACACAATTAAATTTTGGTGAAAATGAAAACCATTTGACAGATTAACATGCATTCTGAATGGAAAATGCACCATTCTAAATTTCATTTTAAAATCATAGAATAATGTATATAGAGGTAGTAGTATAGTATTTCACAACAAAATTCAAAACAACACATCTAATTTGTTTGAAGTTTGTTTGGTCCAGATATATAATACAGAAAAAAAAACACTGACGAACTTACAATTCATAAACGAGGATTTATCGAAAAAATAGAATTGTGACGAATTTACACAAACTTGTTTTAGTGGCGAATTAACTTTGTGGCAAATCAACAATAACCCACTTTATCTTCAGTCTAATTAATTAATTATCAGAATGCGTAATTCCGTTCGGATAAACTTTACAGGAGCAAGTAATAGCTGTTTATTTTTACTATGCACATGTACATAATAATATTTTTACATCCATGAGTTTTGTAGTGAAAACGGTCAATAAATAAAATTTTACAACTCATTTTTAATTTAGCGAATTTTTTATTAGAAAATGAACATACAGTCCTTTCTTTCATTATTGTAATTTGCAACCTAGCTTGAAGTTACGAAGTCAAGTGTAGTGAAGATTTTTGGTTTATTGATTACTTGCCCGCGGTTTTACTAGCGCAGTCACCGTTCCTTTTGTTTCACTCGGATAAAAAGTAGCTATCTAGTATCTATGTAGTATCTATATATAAAATGTTATCGAAATTATTTTAGTAGTTTTTATATTAAATATAATAATATGTAATATTAGTTTTTCATAAGAGTATGTAAGTTGTATGTTAGCTTGTAATTTTATTAGTATGTATTTTTTATAGTTTAAGAGTGACGAGACGAGCAGGACATATGCCTAATTGTAAGCAGGTAAGGAACATGCCTGCCATATAGCAGCGCATTATTATTATTATAGCAGTCATTACCTAGCACTGCACTGCGCTCGTCACCCAGAGATATAAGATGTTTTATCTCTATACCCTGTAATTTCACTGGCAACGTCATCTTTCAAATCAGAACACAGTAATGTTTGCAGATTACTGCTTGGTGGTAGAATACTGGCAAAGCTGTGGTACTTGACGGACTCTGCAATGAGTCCTACCACTACACACAATTTATGTTTATTTCATACTGTTGGTAGCATATTTATCTACGTAATTTGTATTCAACTGACGTAGTTTGGAATGGAACACCCCGCTATTAAAAATATAACAAACCATTGCCACCCAAGTTACCTATAAGAAATCGCTTTCAACGATAAGGCCGCCTGTGCAGCACTAGCTTTTATTGATTTTCTGTATATCTGTTTATAAAGAGTATCTATCTATCTGTGATACCCACTGCCTCTCGTAGATATGTCACTCCAGCGTTCGACCTTAAGATGTTAGTATTCGATTCGAACTTCACCTTCAATAGTTTTACTATGAAAGAGTTACAAAAATCAATCTATACTTACAATTTTACACAATTTTTTTTTTTAACTTTTTTAGGTTTACACTTGACCACCATCTCGCCTGATGTTAAACGATGATGCGGTCTACGATGAAGCGTGTTTACCTAGAAGAAACCGATTCACTCTCGATTTGAAGACACAAAGATTGTAACTATCGGGAAAAACCCTCTCAGGCAACGTATGCCACAGCCTAGACGTTCTTATCACAAAAGTAGAGTCAAATCTCTTTGTTCGTGTCTTTGGAACATCAACCATGAAACGATGTCGCTTTTGATTTGACGATATAATATATCTCGGTACCTATCGTTTAGAAAATCACAGAAAACGGTCCGGCCGAAGCCCCAAAAAATCTCGAAAGGGCGATTGTGCAAGACAGCTTGATAATTAAGATGGAAGGGTGAATGAAACCGCTACCGCCGCGCCGCGCCGGTTCAATTTGCATCTGAATCGGGGTGTCACGGAAACCGGCGACAAAAGAGGGAGATTAATCTATATGCATGGCGAATAAACAATATGTGATACGTGGTTGAAATAAAAAATATGCCGCAAACATACTTTCCGCATTTACTCTCTACAAAAACATTTACGATGTGACCTTTTTGAGAATCAGAATCAAATCTTCTATCCTACTAATATTATAAAGGTTTGGATGTTTGCTGCTCAATCACGTCGTAACGTCTGAACGGATCGGAATGGATCTTGGAATGCAGTTAGGTTAAAGTCCTAAATAAGAGTCTAAAGAATAATAATAACGGGTGCTTTCTATGTATAATAAGTATGTTTTTAAAACTATTTAAGTATTACATCAGCTATCTGGCTTCCATAGTACAAATTTTGCTTAGTTTGGGGTCAGATGGTGTTGTGTGTGAAATGTCCACCAATATTAAAAAAAAAAGAATACAGGTAAGTATTACTTTTAATCCCGAGAAATAAAGAAAAAGGGGAGTAAAACTGCAGACCGGTTTTAGTATGACATAAACTATGCATAAAGGTACATAGTTATGTTGTGTGCATTTTATATGAGGTAGCTACGAGTTAGACGTGGTCTTGATGGTAAGTAAGATGTTTGCTCAAACGCCTATCTATACTAATATTATAAAGAGGAAAGATTTGTTTGTTTGTTTATTTGTAATGAATAGGCTCCGAAACTACTGGACCGATTTCAAAAATTCTTTCACCTTTGGAAAGCTACATTATCCCCGAGTAACATAGGCTATATTATTTTTTTTTTTTTAAATAGGAATCCTTACTAAAACTCCAATAATGTAACTTAAGGTGTAAAAAAGAGACCTGAAAAATTCCTTCCGTCGCGTGCGCTGCGAAAACTATTGATGATAGAACAAAATCATTTACTACGACTTTGCAGAACTCATCATTATCTACAAAAGTGTTGCGAGTCTAAAATAAAGTGCCGCGCGGCTCACTCGCGCGATCGGCCCCTACGCAGCGGTCGTGTGCGTGATCGTATGATTTTAGCTTGAAAAAATTTGGAATTCGCTTTAAATTCGTTTCGTAGGTAAATAAGTATATGATAATAAATATTATATTTTAATGTAACTATTCAAACTGCTTATAGTAGTATTTTATGGGTATTCATCCTGTTCAAAATTTAAGCAAAAATTTAGTAAAAGGTAGTTTTCTACGCCCATATTTTTAATTTTCTTTCAATAAGTACCTACTACTTACCTGATAATAAATATTATATTGTAATTATTCAAACAGCTTAGTACTTCATATAGTTCAATAAGCAAAAATGTAGTAAAAGCCTGTTTAATTATTTATTTCCTTCTATTTTTCATTTTATAATGCCCTAAAATGCCAAAAAGATCAAGATAACAACTTTCTAAACATAGTTCCCAGGCGAGGGCAATAAAAATACGGCGTAATGAGGAATCTTCATCAGAAACTGAAAATCGCCTTGCAAGTCGGAGAGAATACGCGTCGCAATCGCGTGCTAGAGAGTCACGTATCGAGCGTTCGCAGCGGCTTGCTGAACAAAATTTTATCACTGGCCCAGCAGCTGGTCAACTAACTCATATACCGAGGATACCAATGATTCCAACTGATCTGCCAATCCCTTTTAAACGACTTCAGTTTCCGGTGAAATCATCTTTCGCGTTAACTATTAACAAGTCCCAGGGCTAAACCTTCGAATTATTAGGGATCGACCTACGAAAAGAATGTTTCACTCATGGCTAACTGTATGTTGGCCGATCACGTGTCGGAGCTCCTGAAAATCAATTTATTTTGCTGCCACAAAATAAAACTACTTCAAATATCGTTTACAGGGAAGCTCTGACTCACTAAAACTAATGGCTTTTGGTTTGTAAATAATATTATATATGTATAAAATTTTAAAATACAAAAAAAACATTAATAAAAAATATGAATAACAAAAATTCATAAAAAAAAATTCAAACTTCCCTTATAATTTTACTTTTTTTTTGAAACCCGATACAAAAAAAAGGTGTATGTGTGTGTGTGTGTCTGTACCCGTGCGAAGCCGGGGCGGGCCGCTAGTTTGAATATAAAAATTAAGAGTAAAGTAGTATTGATTTGCTTAGTACATCAAGAGTTGGTTACAAGAGTTGGTTAAATATTTTATTCAAATTATAATGAGACTAATCTGGAATGTCATCTGTTCGAATATAAAAGCAACCACAATCTTACCTTTGACGAAAATAAACCAAACCTCCCACATCTAATCTCTTCGGTTTTCAAGGTTGGTTAATGATGTTTTTTAATGACATTTGTATTTGTCTGAAATTCCCGCAAGGGCTCTGCCTACGCGAACGAAGTAGCAGGCTCACCTATTAATAAAATATATTTACTTTTTCCTTAGTTCAGTAAAATATACTTAGTCTATAATATAGACAACGCAGCAACAATTAGCCATACAATAAACACTGTATGATATCAATAACACAGCCGTTGGATGTACATAAGCAGTTAGTTCAATTGCTGTGCGAGAGGAGTTTTTAAAAGCGATTTTAAAACTGACTTAATTTTGAATCGGTTCTCGAATCCTACAGACAGGTCATTATAAAATCTTGCAAGGTCTATCTTCTAGTACAGGAGTGTTAAAGAGGGCCTAAATAAAAAAAGAGGGCGAAAGGTTTATTTTTTAACCGTAGCGGGCCAAAATATATGTCATTCGCTTTAAATACTGATTCTCGAGCATTTGTACCTACATAGTATTATTTAAGTATTTTGGTAAAGTTTTAACCAGATTGCGGGCCAGATGAAGGACTACCGCGGGCCGCATGGTGGCCCGGGGCCGTATGTTGAACAGGCCTGTTCTAGTAAGTGATCGAGTAATTCTAATTCGAGTAATTTTATGTCTAGATACGAGATCGGTGTACTCACGATGTTTTCCTTCAACATTAAAGCAAGTGGTTATGAATCCGCGAACCCTCCACAGCTAGCCCCCCCTTCCTGGCCCTCCTATGGGGCGTACTCCCGGCACACCTGAACCCAATAAAAGCCGTGACCACCTTGGGGATCAATGATCAATCAGTAAATGGTTGCTAAATGATCTTGCGTCTGAGCACCCTTAGTCCCTCGAAACGGGTCAGGTCCGTCATCCTGCCACCTACCACATTCAGCAGCAGAAGATAGGAACAGCGGCGTACCGTATTACCGGTACTCCTCTTCCCCTGCAGCTCCACCGTGTATGCCATCTAACGGAGAGCTGCTCACCGTCACACTGGCGGTCACCTCCCGCCGCGGCGTCCATCCCACAGCCACAATGTCTACCCATCAATGTCGCGGTCTATCTCAGTTGCACCGGTGTCGATACAGTGCGCAACCTAATTGGCCGCATTATCGTAGGTTTGGAAGCAAAACCTAGATGACTGGCTCCACCTGGTTATGGCCTGAATAGCACATAGGCTACAAAGGATCATCACAGGCTCATTTTGATCACATGAACCAAACGCAAACAGGAACTGCTTGGGTAAAACCGCGGGGCGCTGCTAGTTGTAAATAATAACTTAACGAGATTTAAGCATTTAAGTTGTTTACAAAATAGTTCAAGTTAGTTTCAAATTATGCGCCAATGTTTTACCTTGGTTACATTAATAAGGCAAAGAGGCCTTCAATGGAATTACTATGGCTCCACATCTAGGGCAAAGTAAGGACATCACAATTACCAAACCATTTCAAAGTTCCGCAGTCACATAACCAGTCTCTAATTAGGCAGTTATACCCACAATAGAGACGTTATTTCCCTGGAGTCCATCAGACTTCCTACAGTTTTTGTGCGAGCCCCCGCAGTGGACACAGAACTGGGTATAATTAATTGTATTATACTGAATGTTACTTAGTTTCGGTAATCACGAAGATACTGTTAGTTTTGCGAGGCTCTTTAGCGGTTAAAATTGTATAATACTGGATAAGCCTCCGACAAACAGTGGGCTTAGAGATTTGAACAAAATATGTTTTTTTTAAAGAATGAATGACATTGGCATTAATTTTCGGAAGCAGTCCGCCGGATGGTGAGAGGTAGTTGCCGCTTATGAACAAATGCAACATCACTGATGCTGACAACATTTGGCAACCCAGAAAGCTTTCCCAGAGAGCTGTCTCAAGATACCCTTTTTAAATTTTTCATTGTAGAAGTTTGTCGGAGGAAGGGAAGAATTCCATTGTCTCTGCTGGTCCGCGGTAGATCGGGATCCTTAACCTGTACCTACATACATCTTACTTAATATTTATACTGCTAGTACTCGAGCTTTTCTTTCTCAAGGAGAGCGTTAAGACTTTAAACTACCACGCGGGCTAAGTGTAAGTTGCCTGCTGATGTATGTCCTCGAAAGATGTCTTTCTTGAAGCTTGACGGTTTTCTTCACTTTTCTTAAACCAGATGATGACAAAATTTTACACTTGTACTTGAAAAATACTCTGAGGTGCAGGTGGAATTAAAACTTATTACTTCATGATTGTGAAACAACGTTCTCCCCACTAGGCTGCCTTGTCTTTGTTATGTTTCATCTATGGCAAACCTATGGATATATCTGAGGTATATTTAGGTTAGTGTTCTACTTTGCTCAAAAGTTGAGTCTGACAATCCAAAGGAGCAACGCTGCCAGCTTTCTGGGAACCCTGCACCGCTGTGACAATTTCAACGGCGTGTTTGTTTTATAAATGTAAATACATTCTTATATAGTTGTATGATATACATAGATACGTTAAATTTACGTGAATTTATGAAAATAACTCTATATTGTTGTATAAATAAAAGTTCAGCGTTGTGTAATTAACTATATATTAATATGTGAAGCCAACACTTTAGTACCCCTTTTTTCGAAAATTGCGCTAATGGAGAAGTATGAAATTTAAAGTTATTCTAGAAGGAGTGCAATTTGTGAAAATTTATTTTTTATAAATATAATACATTCTACATGTAGATATTTGAGACAATTGCAAAACTTTTTTGTTTATTGTTAACGTTTGTGATCAAATTGAGAACAGATTAATTGCTTTATCGCATAACGATATTATAATAATTAAGTTGTCTTCAAAATCTCTGTCTCGCATAATGTAGTATTTCTGGCGATAAGATTCATCGACATTAAAACATGTTCAAAATATTTTACGAGTGCAATACTTTATTTTATAAATGGTCGTCTCAATGTGTCACCAAAATGTTAGCTTATATTTGGGTCAACGTATTAACTATTGCAATTCTTCGTGGCAATGCTACCAGACTGCTAAATACGGCATTAGTAGTTTGTTGAGCATCTTGACAATCTGTAAACCTACATGGGAATATGGATAATCCAGTGGTGCTTAACGTAAGTATTTATGTGAACCTATTTACGGTATACATAAATGCTTACGCTTACTTGTATATGCAGTGTTATTTTCGTTAAAATGCTCCGGCTGTATTAAAAAAATAACATTTACTAAAGTCGTGATACAATTTGCGTACAACGATATCCACGGGAACCAAATCTCATATTGTACCTGGTTTTTAACCGCAATTAGCGTTTTACCACCATGTCGTTATATTGTGCTTAATAATGTATCACGCTGACTTAGAAGGTACATAGTTGGGTTTACCCTGCCTTAAAAATGATCATTGAGGTTTAAGGATAATAATTAAATATATTATAGTACAAACTTTACTTAGTTTGAGGTTACATAGTATTCTATAAAATATGTATCCTAATATTTTATTTTACTTATTCATAATTTATCATAAAGAAATAGTTTCTAATTTGTAACGTATGCAGCGCTATAAATTACTTTTGATTTTACAATTTTATTATACAATTTTAACGTTGTATAAGTTAATATTTTTTTTATTATATAAGTTTACTTTTGACCACTAACTATCTCGCATAACTTTTTAGGCGACGATGTGATTCACTCCCGATTTGAAGACACCAAGACCTAACCTACCCTAAACCAAGAACGAATCTAACCTAACCTAAGCCCCACTCAGGTAACACAGCCTAGACGTTATTATCACAATAATGGAGTCTAACCTCCTATTAATCTTATATACAAATGTTTGTAGACTACGCTTCATTATTCAATATCGAAATGAAAAGCGCTACCCATTGACGGTTTCGAACAACAAAAAATCGTACGCTCAACTGGATTTAAAGAGTATAAAAGTTTTTACCCGTCGAAAAGAAATCCACAATTTAAACTTTAATCGAAGCCCACGCGGAAAAGATCCTCGGGCGATACACAAAACATAGGTTTTATACAAAAGTATATCTACATTGGTAAAAACAATACTGATAACACGTCGGCTGGCGACGCGGCGCGGTTTGGTCTCCGCTTCCTTTTTTCCCAACTTCCCTGAACTTGGTGTAATCCCGGCAAAGTTGCCACATACACACAGAAACAAAAAAGTAGATACCGTAAGTGTTACTTCATATCAAAATCATGCGCACTACATTTTTCATCCGGTTGACCAAACATAGGCTTGGTAGTTAGCCAAATAGTTGAAACACTGATCGGTGATGCAAAATTAGTCAAATGAAACCTAACTATTTATTTTTGGACAATATTTTTTATTAGAGTTCATTGATAGTCGTTCCTTGATACCTTAAACATAATTTCTTGATTTTGAAGCCGGTAATAAAAAAACAAATTTTATAGAGTATTAAGTGAAGCTATTTCCAGTAAGGGTAATAAGACCTTAAATTCTTGTGTTTTTCGTTTCACTTTCTTTTTTTTTTTGGTAAAATAACGTTCAACAATCATATTCCAAACCGTACATTGCACGCATAAAAGTATTTTACTTTAGTTGATTTATTGTTCTTAATGAATTAGAAAATACTAGCAAAATATTATGGAGTTCGCGTAAACTATATAATGGAGTTCACGTTGAAATTCAAATTACTAAAAATATGTATATCAAAAAAATATTAATAGAAAAAAGTACATACAGACAGTTTATTCATTAAATGGAATTTTTTGGTTCTTCATGAACCCAATGATCTATTTAGTATATTTGATTCTGATTTGATAAAAAGCCGTGGTGGTCTAGTGACTAGAACGTGCGATTAACAAACGTAAGGCGTAGGTACCGTCCCCAGCGTGGTGGATTATGGCCTTAACTTTATCTTTGCGAGAAAAGCCCCGAGTCTTAGCTGTGTGCAGCTTAGCTCATTTAGAGGGCAACTTATGCTCGTTTAAAGATCTAAATACATAAATAAAATTGAATTGGCTGTATCTGATTCAAAATAAAAAAAAACACTATTTGCGTATTGCATATAAAAGTATAGGTACCTGGGTGACCGAGCTTTGTTCGGTTTAAACACTGTGTATACTTAGTTACCTACAGATAAAGGGCTCATAGTAAAAATGCATTTTCATCCCACCAGCTCGGAAAGAGTACTTTTGCTCCTCGATATCAGGGCGCAAAAGTCGTTTTTACCCTCTAGAGGTTAAAGTAAATTTGAATTTAGAACATCGTGTGTACTGAGGTTTTGAATTCAAATCATAATTCAACCTATTTATTTCTACCTCCTTGGTGCCGAATGCATCATACATTTTTTTAAATATGTTATAATGTTATATAAATATGTTTTTTTTCATATTTAATATTTTAATATGTTATATAAACTCAGACTCGGAACTTCCTTGGTATACTTACTTTTTTTTAATTTGCTTAGCGCGAAAACGTTTAAAAATTTGCATTTAGTCATTTCCTCGCTGAGGTGGAATGAAAAGTTACGTGTTGCACTCGAGTGCAAAGATTTTTCACCTTGTGCTCTTTTGATTCCCTTGCTACGCTCAGGATTCTAATTTTGATTCACTCGGTGCGCTCGTGATTCAATTTTAGAATCCTTCGCTTGCTCGGTCATCAAAATAGAGCACGCGGTTAAAAATCAACTTTGCACTCTTGTATAACAAATAACTATTTTTGTAATGAAACCTAGTTAGATCGAATTATTGTCCCAGAAACTCCTTGCATACATCATTTTATGAAAATCGTTCGAGCCGTGTCTGAGATTCAGATTCTACATAAAATATAGGTTATACAAGAATTGCTCATTTAAAGGTAAAAGTAAGTAAGATATTCGTTACCACATAACGGTACATAAACAACAACATTTAAAAAAAAAATCTCTGTCTGTCTGTTTCTTCCGGCTGGTCTCAAAAATGATTCGACTGATTTTTACTGGACATTTACTGGCAGATGCAGAGCTAATGTTATAATGAATAGCTTCGTCTACGTTTATTTTCGAAAAAAAGCATTTCGTTCCGCTAAAATAATATAAATAAATATCACGTTCAATTGTTTTTGGTATGCCACGAGTTCCACCTTGGACCAGAAAAATGTCACACAGTGGGCGAAATCGCGCTGTCTACCCTAAAGTAAGTCTGTGTACGTATAAATATAACATTTTCCTTATATTTTCTTGTAGGAACGCGTACGTATCAATGGCGGAAAAAATAGAAATGTAACGAAATTACAGAACATAATAATATTCCTCAAATGAGCGATTGGCGTGCCGTGCGGTAAGTACAAATTGTAATTTACTTACAAGACAGTTTGGTACGATGCCGATGTTATGTTTGATATGTGCACGATTTTATTAGAAAGCTGTTACTTCGATCCCTCTCGTCTACGAAGGTAATGGGGTGAATATTCAATTTATGGGCACGATTCATGTTCTAGGTAGATGAAATTTCTCGACGGCAATTTATCACGGAAATAAAGTTTGTTTATCTTGTAGTAATTTATATATTAATACGCGACGCAAAAAGTTTGAACCCCTTTTTACGAAAATTGCGCTGACGTAGGAGTGACAAGGAGTATGAAATGCACACTTCCGCCCGGGGAAGTACCATACCTTTGCCAGTTATTCTACCGCCAAGCAGTAATGTGCAAACATTACTGTCTTCCGGTTTGAAGGGCAATGTTTCCAGTGAAATTACAGGGCATCGAGATAAAACATCTTATATATCTGGGTGACGAGCGCAGTGCAGTGCTAGGTAATGATTTTGACTCTTCATGTTTCAATAGCTGTGTGTCACTGTACTGTTATGTGGCAGGCAGCACATATCCTTTTCGTCTCGTCATTCTATACTATAAAAAAATACAGAGAAGGAGTAGGTATGCATGAGCATTTTCCATTGGTCATCCGGAAATGCTGTCGTATTTCTAGATGGTGAATTCTATGATCAATTGGTCATGGCCACGACCCGCGAATTTTCCAAAGTAAAGTTTTCACTTATCTATCGGCAGTTTCAATGACTGCCAATTTTTTTATTCCCAAAGAACAAGTAACATTGTAATGAAGATCAGTGTTGTTTGTAGTAGGTATTGAGTGACGGGACGAGCAGAACACGTGCCTGATGGTAAGCGTGCCACGCACAGTGTCACACAACTATTTGAACACGAGGAGTGCACTAAATAAGTGAACGAAAGTTCTCGTACGATAATTATCATTCACTAATGAGCCACCCCGGCTTCGCCCGTGGTACCTTATAATATTTATTAGTAGTGGTACCTTACATTAGAAGATACTCATAGATATTAAATGAACCACTTTTTGGAATGTGTCTGGGTGTCTTGTATAAATCTTAACTGTTGCTCAATTTATACCAAACACAGATTCGGTTTTTAACCCCGACCATTTTTTTATTTGAAGGTAAATATCCTTATGTCCTTAGCTATGTTTGGTTAATATCGATTCAAGATGGCCGCCTCCACAAAATGGCGGCCAAAATATTTCTTCACAACCTACCTCAATATGGGTATCAAATGAAAGGGATTGACTAGTAGAATACTACACACTAGAACAAATTTCAAATCCAAGATGGCCGCCACCACAAAATGGCGAATTAAATATAAATATATTTTTTTAAAATATATTTTAAATATTTAAGAATTACATTATTTTTTTTCACTACTGCCTCAATATGGGTATCCAACGAAGGGCTTAACTGGTAGAATACTTTGCACTATGACAAATTTCAAATACAAGATGGCCGCCACCATAAAATGGCGAATTACATTATTTTTTCACTACTGTCTCAATATGGGTATCAAAGGAAAGGGCTTAACTAGTAGAATACTTTGCACTATGACAAATTTCAAATCCAAGATGGCCGCTACCACAAAATGGCGAAATACATTTTTCACAACTCCCTTAATATGGGTATCCAATGAAAGGGCTTGACTAGTAGATTGTTGTTCAGATAACAAATCTGAGCTAGTCGGGGGTTAATCAACATTTTTAATTTTGTTCTTGTGTATGGTGTATTGAGAACTTGGTGAAGTACGGGGTCGGCTTAGCACCATCTGGAGTCTTTGGATTCGATAGAGAGTCGTTCCAAAAGGCTCTTATTTCTATAAAAGGAACAATTCCCATGTTCGTAAAATACTTCAAAGTATGGAACATTGCCGCTAAGTTGCAAGTTTTTTATCGGATACATTTCGGAGACTGTGTATATGATTACCATAATCAAATGTAACCTTGTCCTTTTTTATCGAAGCTGCTCGTAGCTCCAGAAAGCTAAGTCGTTTCATGGTTGATGTTCCAAAGACACGAACGCAGAGGCTTAACTCCATGTTCGGTATCAAAAGATTGAAATGCTTTACCTTAGTGGGTATTCCTTGATGGGTATAATGTGGGTGTCTTGAACTCTAGAATGAATAGATATGTTCGCTTCAAAGAGGCGAGCGGTCAAGTGGAAACCTATAATCGTTCAAAACCATATTATTCAAGCACATCTTGATTTAAAATATGAACCTACAAGCACTCATACGTAATAGTTAACCAATTCAAATCGTTTGGACATGGATTAATTGACATTTCCGTTCGCCACACAGTTAAGCATCACATGTACCTACCGTGTTGGCTTCGAATGATATGCTAATCATGTAGGTAATTACGCCCAAATGGCATCGAAGTCAGAAGACCCTTTGGCTGGGTGCTTACAAATCACCACTTGGGTAAGACAAACCGCCGTGATTTTCCGTGATTGTATCGCAATAGCTATGCTTGATAAACGTATATCAAGCATAGGTATTGCGATACACATGTCTCGTTCAACGTACCGACTCAATTTGTTGAAGACAGAAAGGAAAATAGGGAGCGTAATTATCATAAAAGACGTTTTTTTCTAGAGGACAAAACTCTTTTGATTGGATGAATGTCTTACGCTATTATGTAAATAATAAGCCTGACTTATTTGTTATTTTAAGAGACTGCTTGTTGTCGTTTTTAAACTTTATTGCGTTCTACTAGTGGTCGCCCAGTGGTCGAAATTCGATGAAATTTTTATATTAATGTAAATAATTTTAAGGACAAATTAAAAAAAAATGGTTGTCTGTAAAGTTGGTTGCGCGTCAAGCGTACAATGAGCGTAACGGGACACTTTTACTTGCATGCAGCCGGCGTTCATCGATTTATTAGACGTTGCAATGTCAAAAACAAAAATTTGGACTCTTTCTCCATCTAAACTATAAATGTAGGAAATTTTGCAGTCCTCCATCATTCTGCCATTGTGAAAGTTTGTATCTTTCAATAAAATCTGCGTAATTACGGATAATTGTTGCGGTTTCAAGCAAAAATTTCTGAACGAGCCTGGATGAAACTGTATACAGACACAAATTACCTACTTTTGTTGAGAGAAAATTATTGGAACGGTAATTGCGCAGAATAAACCCCAGGGTGCTACCAGTTGTATAGAATAAATCAAATTTGGACAAGGACACACTCGTATTCATCATAATTGGAAAGGTTTCTAGACAGAAAAAATATGTATCTGTTACCTTGCGCCTACTCGAGTAACTAAATAATTATGTTATCAAAAGGATAACCTTACCGACAACCACCATTATCTAAGACGGCTCCAGGCTCAAGATAAAAGAACACGTGGATACCTGCTTCAAAAATAACATAATAACGTTCATTACGAGTCTAGACGGAATTCGACTTTTGAGCCTCTCTTTAGAAAATCTGGCATAAGTATAGCAAATTATCGAATTATAGGATCAATCATCGCTAGTAATCTTATAAGATGAAAAGAAATTACGTTTTTGTGAATATACCATGGCGCCAGAGCTATTTTTTTTCCACAATTCCACTGTCTACACGTTCTTATCACAAAAGTAGAGTCAAATAAGTCAAAGAAGTCAAAAGAGTCTTGGTGAAATGATTTGAATTGTTCATGTTAGATTAACGAGTTGTGCTTATAGGCACTCGTAGGCGGTTTTGCTTACCACCAAGCACATGCCATATTCGTCCCGCCGTTCTACCGCCTAAGCCGGGCCGCACACCAGGCATTTGTAACTCGATAATTGTAGCGCCACATTTGAAACGCGACACATTTAAAACCCCAATCAAAAATTGTAAAACCAAAATTTGAAATTTACGAATTTCGAATACACGAGATGAGAGTAGAGTTTTTTTTTTTTTTTATTTAAATTATCCGCTCCACAGACTCCGGGGTCCGTGATCTTTGTCACTACAATAATCTTTTTTTTTTTACACATTTCTTGGATAAGGAGAAGAGGAAAATAGAAGGGATTTGGGTACATTTAAAATCTAATTCTAGTGCTCGTCTGTAGAGCCGATCACTACCAGTTGGGATTCCGCTAGTAATCGACTCGACATCGAGTGTTTGCCTAATTGTCTTTTGCCATTTGCCTAAGCTGCCTCCTCCCGGCCCAGAGCCTCCACAACGGCCGCATTTCTGTCCCTGATGGCCATCTGTAGGTTGAAATCGCGGATGGTCTTCGATGATGCAGCCCACGCTCGCCGCACGAACCGACCGATGGCGTCGTCGGTGTCGTCAGCGTAGTATGTGAAGGTCCCCGTGTGCCGTGAGATTGCAACTACCGCATGGGGCACGCTCTCGTGCAGCTTCATGTTTGCCTTGGTTTTGATTACGATTACCGACTCGTATGTTGGTCCCTGAGCTTCATGGATGGTAAGGATGCGTGACCCGGTGCCTGACCCATAACCCTGGTTTGTCAGGGTCTCCTTCTCCTCTTGAGTGTGAACTAAGAAGAGGGTGTTTGGTTGGGTGTTGGGTATTTGCGCTCCCTTATATCTTCTCTGCTCTAGGGACTTTATACGGGACGCTGAGGAGTACATACCGGAGTATATTTCCCTCAGTGCATATGCGACGTCCATTGGGTTTCGATGTGTGCAGAGCAACTCCTGGCTGATCTTTGTTACCAGGTTCGGGCGATGATACCTCATTTCGAAGAGATTTTCCCTGTCGATATAAGGCAACTGATTGACGTCTCCAATGAGGACAATTTCGCCAACACCAGACAGCCTTGAAGCCATCACAATGGCTCCAAAATGGTTCATGAGAGCTTCGTCCACCATGAGGCGGCTGAAACTTTCTCTACCGAAACCATTTACCAGAGCAGAAGCCATGGTTCGCACTCTGGTTTTGACCAGGTTTCCTATTCGGTGCGATAGCTTTCTCTTAGATCTTTGCTGCCTCAGTTGTTGTAGTAATGATGGCGTCCTTGTCCACGTCGAAGTGTCTAATCACCCATGTTGTTTTTCCACATCCTGGAACTCCGTTGACCCACTGTATTCTCGGTACCTCCCAATTTTCCCAATCTGCTTTGACCTTTCCGTTCCCTTCGATGGTCTTGGCCATCTCTAGGATCTTATCGTCCAGCATAATCTTGGTGCATCGGGCAGTAACTACAATTGGGTCGTTTGGTGGTGTCGCATAAACAGGCACTCCCGCGCGCTCTGTCTCTCTCTCGTTCAGTGTCACGAAGCCATTTTCAGCACTGTAAGCTGCCATATACTGTCCTGTCATGGTTCCCTTGATGACCCGGGAAGTGACATTATTGTAAATGGCTGCTTCGGCCTCCTCGAGTTTCGCCTTTAAAAGGCTTTCACTTCCTAGCCTATAGGACTGCATGATGTTTTCGCAGGTCTTGAGGTTGACTTGTCGTGTCGCGCTCAGTGTGGCTATGAATTCGATGAAGGCGTTACGTGCATGGCTCCGCGGCTCCGAAGCGGTGACATAGCGGGGCGGTTCAACCTGTCCCATGTCGGCTCTCGTTCGGGCTGTTTGTTGCTGTGAAGCTGCTTTGGGGGTCTTTGACGTCGAGGGGGGTGATGAATGGGATGTGATTCGGAGTACGCTCCTTGCCGCTGCGTTGAAAGCAGTCACGAACGCCGTGTTGGTGCCTCGGCTGCCAGTTAGATTGGCTGAGGCTTTTTCCGCGGCTGCCCTCTGCTGTACTCTTTCGGAGCCGGTTTGGATGGTCGAACTAGGAACAGGATGTCCCCAGCTGTCAGTTGCATTTGTTTGGTCGTGCGAAGGGGTTCTGAGGAAGCTCAGATTTTCCCCCCTGTCTTCGTATACGACAACCTCATGATGTTTAGAGGCCTCAATGCAACCCAGCCGGTCTGCGACTCTCGCTCTTGAATATTCGATTGCCATCGCATCCACGCTTATCACCCGGGGTGTTTCACCTGCATTTCTGCTCAGATGTGCGAGCAGCGCACTTGCCTGTGTGAAAGGCGTCCGACCTTCCGAGTACTCTATTAGTGCAATCGTTTTGTTCTTCGATCGCACCAACCGAAATCGGTGGCCGTCTAACTCGCACACCGGCATGGCGTCGTAGGCGCGAGACAATCCAGGCGACAAACGGGCTCGTTTCCGTTCCCAAGCGAAGCAAAAGCTTATTCCGAATCTTTCTTTGTTGCTGTCCATGAAGAGAGCCACTCCGCGGATACGGATCCCTTCTTCTCCTCGGTCTGCGTTCTCCAGTAGTTGTTTGACGGAGATGCTCTTCGAGGAGTTATGTTGAGCGGGAACCGCATGCCGCGCGGCGTCCACAGACAGCGGGGCAGAGTGTGGTGGTGATGGGGCGCGTATTTGATTTAGTGGAGTTTCTCATGGCCGCTATGCGGAATGAGCTCTCCATGAAGGACAGGAGCCGTGTTCTGTTATCTGGATCTACTAAGATGTTGTGGAGATCCGAGACAACCAGTCTTCTGTCGATCATAGATTCGAGCTCATGTCTTGCGACCATGAATCGGGGACAATCGACTAGCACGTGCCAGATCGTTTCGGGTTGGTCGGGGTCACACTCGCATGCCGGACTGCTCTTGAGCTTAAATCTGTACAGGTAATCTGCTATTCCTCCGTGTCCCGTCAACGCTTGTACCTGGAAGGAGTCAGTTTCGTGGTTCTCATCACCCGATATGCGTTTGCTATATCAGGGAGGAACGTCTGGGTGACTTTTCCGGTGTCCGAGGTCTCATATCGATCCTGCCATTTCTTGACCGATTCTTCGCGGATTTTCCTTTTGACGTAGGACAAGGGGATCCCTCGTAGTCCCTGGGTGACTCCGTGAGTGCTGCCGATTTGGCCAATTCGTCGGCTCTTTCATTGCCGACGGTGCCAACATGCGCTCTCACCCAGAAAAGACGAAGAGATCTCCTTCAGCATTTATCTGTTCAATGTTTTCCTTTACGCACTTAACCAAGGGTGGCTCGTTTTGGGTTACTTAGCAGTTCGAGTGAAGATCGGGAGTCACTCAGGACATTGACTTCTGGGTCCTTGCTCTTTAACGCCATTTGAGTTGCCCGGTAAAGAGCATAAAGTTCCGATTGAAAGACTGTGCATTCGGAGTGGAGCTTGAAGGTCGAGTTCTTGACCTCTCTGCCATTCTCCCACCATGTTAGAGCAGCTCCAACTTTACCTTCAATTTTACTGCCATCAGTATAAATTTGAGGCCCTTGTGGAAGATTGGAGGTGTCTTCTAGGAGCTCATACTCTACGGATAACTGCGTGGACGGATGGGGTTGGTCTAGGCAGTTAACATTCTGTTCGAGCTCCACTTCTGGTGGGAGGTAGTCTTGGGAGAGGTTCTTTTTTACTCTGTACAAATTTGCCGCTTCCTGTATTCTCAGATCCAGGGGGAGCAGGCCGGAAAGGGCAAGTGATGCTTTCAGAGAAACAGTACGGTACGACTTACAGATTTTCTGGGCAAAACCTCTTTGGATAGCGTTCAACTGAGACTTGTTTTCCTCGAAGTCTGCCGCTTGCGCCCATACACTTGAGGCATACATGATGATAGGTTCCACCACCGCGACGTAGATAGTTCTCGTAATTTCGCCATTTAATCCCCAGTTCACCTTCGCTGCACGTGCGAGCTGTCTATAAATGTTCGCCACTTTTTTACATTGGGCGGTCACATGTGCTTTAAAGTTGAGCCGGCGGTCGATCAGTAGGCCTAGCAGTTTAACTTCCTCTACCAGATTTAGCCGGACGCCGGACATGACTATGTTTGAGTTTCGTATTTCAACTTTTTGTGAAAAGCATCGCGTTGGTTTTATGCGCTGCAAAGTTGAGTTTGTTAGTGTTACCCCATTGCACTGTCATGCTCAGCGCCCTGCTCGCCTGCTGTTCGATGATATTCGAGTTGCCTGTAAACACGAGAACGACGTCGTCTGCGAACGCTTGACAGTACACTCCCTCTGCTTCTAGCATTCGCAGTAACGAGTCTAGGATCACATTCAAAAGGTCGGTCCGCAGATGGACCCTTGGACGCATCCTTGGTTGTTTCCTTCTCGTAGACTGCTCTTGCATAGTTGACCTTGATTTTACGGTCGCTGAGGTAAGAGTTTACCATGTCGTAGAGGTTTGTTGGGCACCTCTTCTTCGCTAATTGATTTTTGAGGTGGGCCACCATGCATTGTCGAAGGCGCCCTCTATATCCAGGGAGATTAAGAGTACGGTATCTTTACTGTCTACTCCTTTTTTGATGTGCTCTACCAGGTCATAGAGGGCGTCTTCAGTGCCTCGCTGGGGCATGAAACCGTACTGTTTCCTACTAATAGTTGGGAGGAGATGCCATTGGAGACGGTTTACCAGAAGCTTTTCGACGATTTTCCTAGAACGGACAGAAGACCTATGGGGCGGTATGATTTTGGATGTGTGTAATCTGTCTTACCGGGTTTGCGTAGTATGACCACGTGCGCTTCTTTCCATTGCTTGGGAAGTATTTCAGCGACAAGCATTTGTTTGCTATCGCCAAGAAAACCTTCCATTCGCAACGTATGGCTGCTGCACAGATATCAGCGGTTAGCCCGTCTGTACCGGGAGCTTTTTCGGATTCAGAGTTCTCAGTACTGATTCCAGTTCCGCTGATGTGAATGGTGGGCCATTTTCCGGTAATCCCATAGGCATTTCTGTCGTTCGCTCCCGTAGCTCTGTATGACAAGGTTGGTCTGTGCTCTCAGAGTCGTCGGGATAGAAAGTTTTGGCAAGTAGTTCTGCAGATAGCTGCGGGGATAGAGTGTTACCTTCGGTGTCTCTTAGGAGTATTTCTTCCTGTCTTGTCGAAGTTTGTTTCATCACTCTGTAGATCTTGTCCCACATGCTTTCTTTCTCCTGATTCGTGCAGAACTCCTTCCAACTTACCGTCTGAGCTTGTTTGACTTTTGACTTGTAGTCTTGCCGAGCAATTTGATACTGTTCGACTACAAGTTCAACTCTGTTGGGGCGGCATTCCTGATCCGTCTCTTTCTTCTGAGAACTTCCTTTTCAGATTATCGAGCGTTTTCGTATACCATGGGGGTTGGATTTCCTTCGGCGAGCTTACCAGTGGGAGGGTCTGTTCGCAGGCTTCATGTATATTAGCTGTGTAGCTCGTAATCATCGACTCGAGTTCCAATGGACTTTCACATTTCTCCACTGACTCCGGCGAGATGTTTCCTTCTACAAGGGAGGATTTTAACTGTGACATAAAGTTTGACCATTGTGCCTTCTTGGTGTTGTATTTGCGTGTTGTTATTGGTCTCTGTTGTTCGAGAGCTTTAACTAGGCGCAAAGTGAAAATAATTGCGTTGTGGTCTGATGTTGTAATACTTTTGTCAACATTTCATCCCTCGATTTTTCCCAGGAGAGACTCGCTGCACGTTGTTACATCTACTATGCTTGTGCAAAGTCTACCTTCCCTAACGATCTCGAAGGTTGGTGTATCGCCAGAGTTGAGAATAAATAAGTCCATTTCGTTGAAGAAAGAGTTTACGGCTTCTCCTCTCTCATTTTGGGATGTACTTCCCCACCAGTGGGACCACGCATTCACGTCACCGGCAACAATCAGGTCTTTTGTCGCTAGTTTTCACTGAATGCTTTAATCCTGCTGAGGTAGGGGTCGACTATTTGGTCTCCTTCTAAGTAGACAGAAATAACTCCCAGTCTTAGGCCTGTGCCCACCAACAGGACAGCCGCTTCCGTTTCGGTAACAAGTTGGGGGTCATGGATTACCTCCAGTTTGTCACCGAAGACTATTATGGCTGCCTTAACTGGTTTTGCCTATTTAAACTGCACTGAATAACACGAGTTCCAGGATATTGTTTCATTACGCCTTTGTTTCCCACATAGGGTTCTTGAACAAGGGCAACTGAAACCCCTTTCTCTCGCGACCTTCAGGAGTTCTGCTGTTGCATTCTGGGAGCGCTGCAGGTTTGCTTGAATGAAACGCATACCTGGTTCGCCTACTCTTTGGGAGATTGAGCCACGTTCCTCATGAGTGCCTTTAGCAATAAGATATTCGAGACCGCGCTATCCCATCCCATTTTAACCTTTCAGGGCACTCGCTACTAAACGCATTGTGTTCGAGTTCTTTTGGGGTCTGTTGGGATGAGCAGTCGCGCAGTTCTTGCATTTGGGGCAGGTCTTCTTTCCTTGCCTTGCATTGAGTCCAAGAGTGGGTTTTCCGCAGTGACTGCAGTACTCATCCTCTCCCGGCAGATCGCCTTTGTGTGACCAAAACCTAGACACTTCAAGCATTGCACCAAGGGCGAGTGGTCTGCCACTGGTCTCCTCTGAAGTCCTATGTAGACTTTTTCGGCATCCAAAACGCTCTGTGAATGCGAGGTGAGACCTCGATCACCGGATGGCACTCATGAGGGTTACGTGCTTTTTTCCTGTACCGCACTCTGATCGCGCTTTCTTGCAAATTGACCCCTGTAGCAAATGTTTATTCTGCGCCAAAAGGTTTTCTACTATTTCGTTGTTTTGTGATAAGACAGGACGTCTCGTATGATAATCAGTGGATTACCTGCTTTCGCAGTTTCCACCTTTAAAGACTTGTCCTGCTGCACACGATTTCTGACCAGACCAAGGTCTTCCTCTGTGCTGCAACTCTTGCTCCAGTCTTCTTCGTGTCCAGAGCTAACGCTATCTTGTCTATTAAATTTTCGGCGGTCGGGGATGTGGGATTCGCTGTTGTCACGATAAGAGTGTGGTTCGGTTTTGGCACGATTGGCTTAGCCGCCATTTTGCGTAGTTAGGCTTTGGTGGCTTGCCCGTCTCCGCTTGGCAGATTTCGGCCTCGATGCTTAGGGCTGGTGGGGGAAGAGTCAGTTTTTCCTGGCGCATTGTCCGGAGTTCTGACGATACAGCTTCTAGACGTTCTGTAATAGGCAGCACGTGCTCGTCGATGTTTATTTTAATTGGGGCAGAGGATGGGGGTGCTGTTTGTTTTGTCAGCATGTTTTCAATTATACTTAGCTTATCCGAATAGTTTGGGGGCGTAGGAGGTGGTGGAGTCGAGGCGAGTTCTTTCAGCATTTCAGCGTTTTGGTGGAGGACCTCGATGGTTTTCGTCCTTTCTGCGTTTGAGTCCTCCGGAGCTCGTCGACCTGCCTCCTAAGAATTTCAATACCGGTTTTTAGGCCAAGATAGTCATTCTGCAGTGGAGTCAGGTCAACGGGGGCGTTTCGAATTGGAGCAGGCGATTTAAGAAAACCACTGATGTCCTTCACCGCTTCGGCCGTTGCTTTAATTTGTTGGTGGGGCTCTCTCGATTCAAAGCTCTGCCAGTCTCTAATGACTCTTAACTCTTTCTGGAGTTCGGATAGTGTTTCCCTGGCCAAAGCTACCTCCTTTGTAAGATCGTAATGAATTTGTTGTACTGACTTAGTGTGGGCCCTTTCCACCGAGAGCAGCTCCACGGCGTGTCGAGTCCGCTCCTGTTCGAGTGAGGCGATGTGTCGATGCCTGGACTCGGCCAAGGAAAGGACTATCTCGAAGAGCGTCTGGAGACTCTCGATCGCGGTTTGTTTTAAGTCCCGTCTTTGGTTAGTGGATTGTTCGAGAGCGTCCTTTCCCCGGAGTAGTGCGTCATTTGCCACTTTCGTGGCGCTGTCCATCTCGATCCCCGTCCGCTTAGAGCAGTGTGCGATTAACATACTGGTCCTTTTGCACCGGGCGGAGGTCGGGAAAGACGATTCTGACACACTGTCCGTTTCCTCATCCATCGTCAACTCCTTTGAGGTGATATTCCACACTGTTTCCAGTTCTCGACTCTATCTATTGCGGCCAGGTGTTCTGGGCTCGACTCTGGCACTGATGTTACCGGCACAGAGATTTCGCTTACTGTTTGTGAACGCGGTGGCGATGGGACTTTATCGAGTACCTGAGCGCAGCGGGACTCCACCTCGGGAGCATCTACGGGCACGCCGGGGTACCCCTCCCGATGTTGCATTGGCAGCACCACGTCTGACGCGCTGGTCCTAACATTTTTTTTTAATATGCGCTTATGTAAGCTTGACGCTACTGACCTTACAGAAAGCACCCTTGGTCGTCTGGGTGCATTGGCAGGACCAGATGTGCGGCAGGCAGATGTGGAGGCTAAGGCTTTTTTCGTTGTGTCGGACATTTTACAATATTTTCTAACTAAATTAGGTTAATTAAATTATTTATTTTTATTATGGCGGAGGGTGGGGGCGGTGTTGAGTGTTAGATACGTCAAATTAGATTGTAATTCCCTTCTTCTTCTTCTTCCTCTTCTTCTTCTCCAAGTTTATATTTGTTAATATTCTTGCGTACACGCTTGACTTAGATGGTGTTCAGGCTGTCCAGTAGATGTCTAGTTACCAGCAGTCAGTTCTTCCGCAGGGGTTGGCGATGATGATGATATTCTCCCAAGTCCGCCTCTGAGTTTCTTGAGTTAGAGTGCAGAGATTGGTGACGTTATACTTGGCGGGCGGAGATCTCGCTGATGACGTGCGTCGGGTCGCCGGCGCCGGTCGGTCGTGCAGCGATAGGAACGTGTCAGGCGGAATTTTTATACCGATGAGATCGCTATGCGGCGTACGTGACTTTTGTCCAAATACAGCTGTGCGATCTTGTGATGTTGCTACTAGACTAACCTTTGATTTCGGCTATTCGTCCGGTATTTTCGGTGATTCCTCCTTATCCCTTAAGTCCCGGGGGCTGTCAACACGGCTCCTGGCTCGCTGAACTGTCGCCGGTCCACTGATATCACTGGGCTGCGCGTAGCTCCAAAAAATCCGCTTTTATTGATTTTTATTTACAGAGCTGATGTTGAGCGTGTACGTGGTCGTCGTGATCGTGTGTCGTGTGTGAGAGTAGAGTTTTGCGACTATATCATTCAGGAGGTGATTTCAGGGAGATACTTTTTCATGAATTTATGGAGATTTTCCTCAATAGCTTTCTGGCAACACTGATTCATGATTCGTAGACTGTTTTCGACATTTTTGTAATTACTTGACCTTTCCTTCGGTTTCTTATATTCGGTTTCAAAGAGCTCTCAACAATAACAATCTATTTTTATTAACCTGATAGAATGGGAGAGAAGGGTACGTAAATCTACTTTAGGCTCTGTTTGATGGTAGATATGCAAATATGGTGAGGTGCTATTTTGCTATTTTGCGTGCTATTTTAGAAAGTTTCTGAATTGAAAAAGCAATGTATTTATTGTACTTATGTAGTGTTTCTTTGCAGATTCTGCGCATCCTCTATACCCTAGAATGGGGATATCAGGATCCCTCTTCGGAGTCCGAATAAAAGTAATCCACTAATCATCCATCCACCAAACTGCACTTAGTCAGCGTGTTGAAGCCTTTACTCTTTTTGTGAAAGACAGCGGCAAGCCGAAAGCTGGGAATACCCGGCAGTGTACCCATAAAGTGGATTTTTATGCTAATTAACTGCAGAGAAACATTTGTACTTACATTAATAAAAATAATGTTAAAATTGATTGTTAACAATACTAGAATTAGCAAAAAAAATATTTACATATTATATATAAAAAGGTAAATAATATGATTATACCATACCACAAAAATAAACAAATGAAACACGCCGTCGAGATCACTACTACGCGGCAGGGTACCCAGAATGCTGGTAGCGTTGCCTCTTTGAATAGCTAAACTCAGCTTTTGGGCAACGAAGGCACCAGCTCTGGGATCCCCTGAAGCGAGGACCAAACGTTTCTAAAGACCTTTTACAAAATGTTTGGTATCGGACGACCATGGGCCTAGTCTCCACTACCAGCGCAAAGAATATACGAGTATAACGTGCGCTGAGCTGGGAGTATCCATTACATTTATTTATTTGCTGAAAATCCTTTAGTTTAATAGTTATTATTACAAATGTGGAGTCAAACCTCTTTGGAAAATCAGCCAAACTAAAGTTTCAAACAGGCCAATGAATGCGTAGCCTGAATGGGGGTTTCCCGATGGTAACAATCTAGGTGTCTTCAAGTTGAGCGAGAATCGGTATCCTCCAGGTAAGTACGCTTCATCATAGAAGGTATCGGGACAAGTGCAAACCTACCATTTAAAAAAATCACGAAATGATGTCGCTTTTCCAAGCTACGAGCAGGACAGCTCAGTTCAGCATTTCCGCCTAGTCCCAATGTTTCATTTTCAGCGGCTTTTAACGCCATTTTTGCGAGAAGGTTTCCGGGTTTTGGGAAAGTTTTTACCTGCCAAGTTTTTGCTCCATTCCGGAAATATAGCGCAGAGCCGCTCTTGGTTGCCGTCCTCTTTGAAAAACGGTTAGATGAATTCATTATTCGTATACTTGAAATTTTGCGGGATTTTATTTGTATTCTATTTATATTAATGAAGGGAATTCTGGTATCATAAAAGTATCTATTCATTGTACATCAACTGAATATGTACGTTCTATGTACAATGGACATATTTATATACTTACATTTAAAATAGGTTCAGCTCTGCTACGATAAAAAAAACTATATAATTTTTCGTCATCTTTCGATACTCAATAAATGATTTCTGTAGTGTTTTTTAATTTTTCTAGATAAGTGAATTACAAGACAAAGAGAGAAAACATCTGATCTACTACAATCGAGTTGAAAATGTATAGGTAGATTATAGTCTAGAAAACTAACGGAAACGAAAACCACGCGGGTGAAACCCCAGGGTGCTGCTGGTATGCTATAAAACTACGTAGACTTTAATATAAATAAGTAACTAGTGTTTTTTTTCGTGGAGGAAATGCAATTATTAATTTACCCTACCGCCTGGGGGAGTCGGGTTATGTCGGATACGATACCATGGATGGACTTAGTGCCCCCCCCTTACCGACTAAAACCTTTACGGTGTTCCAATTCTGCCGTTTGCGGCGAGAATACAGGACCGCTCTCGTATTCCTCAACGAAACTCGCCGCGGCTTGTCCGTCTCCGGGCCCTCCTATAATGCATATTCCCGTCATCGACGCACCTGAACCCAGAATACGTTGTGACCACCTCGGGGACCAAAGTCAATGGGTAAGAGACGCCCCCGCGTTTGGACACTCCTGGTTCTCCGCGACGGGTCACATCTATGATCCCGCCGCCTACCACTTTGCGGTTGCAGAGGATAGGGAGAGTGGCGCACTGCTATACCAGCACTCCTCTTCCCCTGCAGCCCCGCCGCGTTCGTCATCACACGTTGCCAACCATGCATGGTCGCGGTAGGCAGGGAGAACGGCGCGGTCTCTCTTCTACTTTGCCCTTGCAAGCATCGCGGCCCCCTTAGTCGCATCGCCGTTGGCTTGGAGCTTAAAGCCCTGGTGAGCGGCCCCACCTCGGGTTCCTCTTATCTTCACCGTGAGCCTCCCCTCCTCATCGATACGGGAACAACTCTGGGATGAAGCATAAGGCAACAAGGTTGTTTAAGTAATGCTGCCAAATTTTACCTTTATTCTACCAGGGGTCGGCAACCTTTTACGAGCCGTAGGCACCATGGTGAAAAAAAGTAGACAATATCGGGCCGCACTTCTTATAGGTATATGCTTTATTTTGTTGTGTTTCTTTACACAATTAGTACGTATTTAAAACTATACAAGTATTATATCTGGCTTCCACAGTATAAGCTTAGTACTTAGTTTGTGGTCTCCGTCAGGTAAAATGACCATCCACTTACAATGCGAGTGTAGGAAAAATCTTAAAATAAACTTGTGGATCTACAGTATATATACTTTACCCACCTTAAGAGGGCAAAGCAAAGGCATTGTACTCAAGTGAGGATAGGCCCTAACAGGCCCTTCCGGCGGTCGCTACGTGAGCGGTCCCAAGTAGTCCCAACTAATCATATATTCAAGACAAACCCGCCTATCTACACTGGATAAAGTTATGCAACGCTGCACTCCTTTTGTGGTGACGTGCTACAAATTGTTAAACGGTTAATGTACTATCACTTGGTAAATGTTAGCATACTTTTCACGTCACGATATTGTTGTAGACTAACTAGCGGTACGTTCTAGCTTCGCTCGGATATTGTGATATAAAGAGCATTAATCGAAAGAAAAGCTACACTATATCAAGTTGGACCAAATATGCCAAAAGTTGGCATAAATGGTAACTTCCATGAATATTGGTGAAGAGTTTACTGTCAACAAACATAATGCCACTTGATTTTTATATATTAAGATATAATTATGCCAGCTTTGCAGAAGACGACGTGTCTCTCAATTGAGAGGGGTTGAATTTCATATTATTGTTAAACTGGGTCTCTAAGTATGTCTCAGAAACTAGATTCAACGGCGCGGCGACGGAAATAGTAAGGAAACATGCATGTACGAAATGTTTGAATTCTTGAAAGTGAAGTGAATCATTTATCCGGTACTGCTAAAATGTATTGGCTTAGTCTACGATAAAAACTTGAATCTTTTGAAGGATACGTTGAGTGGGTTCATATCTTAGATAAGTAAACTATTTGGTTCATATCTATAAGCGTGAACCAGATAAATTACTATTGGCGAAACCTTCATAAATAGATATAATAGAACTGGTTCAACACAACTTGTTGTAAAACTTATTCATTAAACAGTCTTACCCATATCAATTAATCAAAGTCTTTATCAAGTGATTCCTCAAAGTCATAGTTTTCTCTTCATAATATTAGGACAGACTTATTTCTTGCTATTTTGTTCCAAATCCCTCTTTCCCCTATTAACGTTTGTTGCAGCCAAGTTTGCAGTGGTAGGACTCTTAGCAAAGTTGATCAGGGGTAGTACCACACCTTTGCCAGTTATTCTACCGCCAAGCAATAACGTACAAACAATTTGACAAAACATGGGAGAATTTTACCACTTTGGAAGAGTTTCTCGCGCAAACTATTCAAAAAATATTTTAGAAACCTCAATATCATTTTTGAAGACCTATCCATGAAAACCAATGTATGGGACACCCCTAAAATTTATCGTTTTTTTCTATTTTTTGTCTGAAAATCTTAATAGTTTCGGAGAAAACTGGCTGTGACATACGGACGGACAGACAGACAAACAGACAGACATGACGAATCTGTAAGGGTTCCGTATTTGGCTACGGAACCTTAAAAAGGGACAATGGACTCTTTCTACAAAATACATGTTGTATGTAGTATGGAAGAGATTTGTCTGCGAAGGCTCCGTAGCAATTCATTCATAATGATGACCCTGTATAAGTTCACTTTGCCCGTGTCATTATTATTGTTGGAAAATACTTCTGGAAAAAGTAAAGATTCAATAACGCAATTCACGGTATTAATCTTAAATAAAAATTGTAACGTGGGTGGAATAAGAAGCTCCAGTTAAGTAGCTTTCCGAGAAAATAAAATACACATTTGAAATGAAAGACTTTCAAGGTTCAAGTCAATTATTGTATCTATTAATTCTGCTTATAGAATAAGAGTCCGTGAACCCCGGATGTTAATTATTCAAACAAGTTTGTCAATGGATGCTCCCAACACAGGCGAGAATAGTGAACTTTTAAGAATTTGGGGTCATACTGGCTTTGGCAGATAAACAGTACCTCCTTAGGGCGTGTGAAGTACCGATCTGAATTTGTCAAACTATATAGTCTTTTTTAATGTTAGAGTTGGCTTAATGTTGGTATCGAATTAATGGGCTTGACTAGGACATTACTATACTATTAGGAATATCACCCAGATAAGGGGCAGAGCTAAGCATGGCGTGATAACAGACAGACAGACAGAAACACTTTATTATCCATAACAGAAAAAGAGTAAAAATATACAAAACATGCATTACATATAATTAGTGCCATAAATCGCGGCCTTATAACTAATGGTGATAATAGTGATTTGGTGATGATAGCGTGCGGTTTGATAGTGTCTGGTGCCTTCGTCACATTCTTGGGGTGGCGCTTGGTTGTGTTGGACGTGCTACTGCCGATCAAATCTGCCCCGGGTTCAAATCCCACGCGCACCACTGCCTCTTCGAAGTCATGTGCGTAATGCCGCTAACTTAAAACGGTGAAGGAGAACATCTTGAGGAAACCGATATGTACATGTCACTGGACAACCCGCACTGGGCCTGCGTGGTGGATTTATAGCCTTGACTAAGCCTTGACCTTGACTCTCCTTGCTAGAGAAGACCGCGAGTCCTAGCAGTGGGAACTTTTAGTGGGCTGCTTATGATAGATAGCATCAAATGTTTCTTCTTAAGATTTTTTTTTTTAAATTTACAAGGATTATTATTAGTTATTTAAATTTATGATAAAAAGTTTATTTGCCTAAATCATTCTAATCACGAATTTGTTCTCAAGATTTAGGTACATGGTTGTCTGGCAAGGGGTAGGAACTATCAATTATTTTTTGAGAAATCATCTGATTATCACCCAAAGTAAAAAAAAAATTAAACATTTCTACATCGTCCTGTGACGACACTAAAAGTGTCCACACACGAGTCCTAAAATCAGAGGAAATGACGTAAAAGTCGTGGGGCGGAGACTACATCGCATCATAAATCACCAATCATATGGTGCGATGTAGGAAATGATTGGTGATTTATGGTTCGATGTAGGCTCCACCCTACTACTTTTACGTCATTTCCTCTGATTTTAGGACTCGTGTGTGGACACTTTTAGTATCGTCACAGGACGGTGTAGAATTTTTTACATAGATTTACAAAAAATTAAACATTTTCTATAAGATTTTTTCTTAAATCTTTTATTTCACCTATTTATTATGATTAAGTTTAGAGTTTTATTGAGGTATAACTTTAATTTCTTGTGCTGTCAACTTGCAGAAAATTTCGACACCGATTTGACTATAGTCACTTTGCCAGGTTTCTGAGTAAATGTTTTGAATATGGCAGTTGAAGCTACAGAGCAGGGGTGAATCTAAGTTATCGATAGTGACCGCCTCCGCCTATAGCATCTGATATAAGTTTATGTAATTTAACAGTGGTAAAATAAATAGCGAAGCCTAAAATAAATGAAGTTACTGAAAAAGTTATATATATCGTTATTGTTATTACACCTATGGTGTGAAAGAACCTTTCAGATAGCTCTGGGAGACGGATTATTTTAACTTCCATGGTTTTGTCAGATAGCCCTGCGGTGTCTATCCCGTTTAAGATTCACAGAAGGCGTGAAATGTCAGCAGGCGGCGTTGACAAATGACGCCTTACTTTGGCAATTTTCCACTTCCACCGCGTTTCCACGTTTCCTCTCTAGATTTGCTTTACTTAATCTCTCGAAGACATTTCCAAAAATGATAACGAACAGAAAACTACAATGATTTATGTGTCCTGCTTGTAGATCGTAGATGTACATTTTGTAATGTCCGTTTTTATTGATTATCTACGCAGCATATTTATGCACATTTTGTCTATGGTTTGCGCTATAAATGTGACATAACAAACAGGCAAATTGTAGCATAGATTAACATTAATAGAAAAAAAAATATGTTGATCGTTTTTTCAGACACTACATGTAATATATGTTACATAATATTTTTGTTTAGTGTGGGACATTACACTAGACAGACTCCTCCGACCGTGGTTTTCAATTAACAAATTATTGTTATTATGAGCCCGATATGTCCCAATGCTGGGCAAAGGCCTCCCTACTCTCTTTCCATTTATCCCTATCCAGTGCTATGTCATACCAGTTTCGCTGATATTGGTCTAGGTCGTCCCGCCAAAGTTTTTTAGGCCTGTTTACTTAACAATGTTAATTAACAAATACAAATTAATATTGAAAAACAGTTAGATAATATTTAGATTGGTAATTTCAATATTAAAACATAATACAATAAATGTCTTTGAAGATAATAAATAAGCACAAGAACAAGCCCTGAGTATAGGTAGATACAATTACAACTAGTTCTAAACCGCGTTAACCCACAACTGCGCCTAAATTTTGGGTACCATGCCTATCACTTGAAGCTTTTAGTTATTTTCGTAATATACTTACTTCATAATTTTAGTTAAGGAATCACAGAGTCAAGACCTTACAAACATGCATGTAGCATCCATATTAATTTTAATCGATGATAGGGTTACGATTGACCGCCATTTCCTGAAAATATGTAATAGTATTACTTTTATACAAGTGCTTCATTGTTATCCGTCGAATTCAAAACGAGTCGCTAATTCCCTAAGCTTTTCAAAAGGGATGATCTGGTCATTCCAAATAAGAAAAACTGTACAGATTAAATTTTCAACTAAGTAAATAAAACAGGCAAAATAACAAATATTTTGTTCAGCATTTCCTTTAATCCCCCACTTTAGATTACTTTTCGCAAAACAATAGCTGTGTCAATAAAACGCAATTTAAAATCTAAAACTCTGGTCACGCCGTGATTTGTGGCCGCGGTTAGGCCCAAAAATCTAATAACACGGTAAAATTGTGGTTTGTGCTTGTTTATTCATGAACTGTGTATCGAAATTCTTGTGTGTTTTTCATTTATTGCGCTTTCACACGAAACGGGTGTGCCGGTAATATCTGATGTACGCACGTCACGGCCTTTGTTGCTGTGTATCGTGTTTTAAAACAATATCTTTCAACGTTATGCCGTAATTTGAAATTACAATCGAAATAAAAATTGTGCTCGCTTCGATCAAAATAAAAATTCCCAAAAACCGGTTTATTTCCTAGAAAGCTATATGAAATAGGTAATGAAAGCTGGAATATTGGTGAGTTTGGCATTTTTACTGTATTGCTGGCATGGGGTGAGCTTTTGGTAAATAAGTGAAAGATGATTGGAGTTAAGACTGCGGCAACTAAAAGCTATGCGATACGACATAGAAATGAAATGCCTATAGGAGTTAGTTATCTTGCTCAAGCACCACACTTTAATTAATGGTTTTATGTACGGTTCATAAGAGTCAATTGAGATGGTTGGAGATGATACGCAGATCGATCTACGGAAATGTATATCGTGGTTGTAATGAGTATAAGAGTTAGTTGACATCAGCTTAGTAATTCTGCAAATCAAATTTAAAACTAAACTTGATTTTGCGAGCCATCTAAGAGCTTACAATAGAAATTAGCCATGTTTGCCATTGGCGGACACGCCAAGGAGGACGTAATCATCATCATCAATTCTGCGTAGGGACTTTATTAACAAAACTAAAATACAATGAGAACTACACTACACTACAAACCTACCTAACAACTACTTACACTAAGCACACCTGAATTATCCATAGACCACTGTCTACAGATAATCAAGCTGTTCAAGCCCACTACCAATCAGAAGCGTACCCAGAATGCTGGCGGCATTACCACGCTGAATGGCAATGCTTATGCATTGGGCCAAATAAACGCCAGCATTTTGGTCACGCGTCGCGTCGACCACGCGCTCGGATAGGCTTTTGAAGATGCGGTGAGCTCCCGGCCCCCACGGGCCCAATGTCATAACGAATTCTGCGTACACATAAACTAACAAATATAGCCAATCTACTGCTGGGTGCGGAGTTTATCATACGTAGGTGGATGAATAACCAATCTGTACATCATTTTACATGTAATTCAGGTATTCGGCTGGGCTACTTCATAATAATGTAAGCCAAAGGTTCTCAAACCTTTATGGCAAAATAATTGTATGACTTAGCTGAGTACTAGACGGTATCAAAAATGAAACCAAAAGAATTTACGTTCTACTAGCAGCGCTCCGCGGCTTTACCCACGCAGCTCTCGTTGCCGTTATTTTCCAGAGATTAAAAGTAGCCTATACTATTCCAGACTATAGTCTAAATGTGTTCCAAATTTCAACCCGATCTGTTGAGATGTTCCGATGTGATTGAGCAACAAACATTAACATTCATAATATATTAGTAGGATGATGTATTTTCTTTAAAAGATACTTGAAGTTAAAATGAAATGGAAATTGTTGTTGTTAAAAACGTTCACTCATTACTTCACATTGATGTTAAAAACCTCTTTTTGAAAGAAAACTGTTAAAGTGAAGGCTGAAGTACCTAATTTTTACAAGCTTTTATTCTACTGGTCCTGTTAGTATATTAGTTTGAGACAAAATTTACGAGTTGAATTGACCCATTTCCTGTCGTTAGATTAGATGGAAATTTGGTATACTCACGTAACTTCAGTGCCAATGCAATAATATGGTACCATATAGCTGATCTTAATATAGAGTCAGAAGGCGACCATAGGGACTCTTAAACTAAACAAGATAAATCTATCGAATTTCGACTCGTTTAAATGGACTTGACAAGCACTCTTGTGTTACATGACAGTCAGAGTCTCAAGATGGCGTCGAAAGACCGCCACAGGAACTCCTAAACTAAACAAGATAAAACCGTTGAGTTTGGACTCGTTTGAATAGTCGTAACAAGCACTCTTGTGCTACATGACAGCCAGGGTCTCAGGATGACGTCGGAAGTTGGCTATAGGAACTCCTTTACTAAACAAGATAAAGTTTCGACAGGTTTGAATAGTCTTGACAAACATTCTTGTGCTACGTGATATCCAGGACTAAAGATTTATTTTTACTGTAGTAGTTTCGCACTTGACCACCATCTCGCCTGATGTTAAGCGACGTTAAGATGTTAAGTTAAGGAGCTTTGTAGAGAAGAGGGTCGAAAGCAAGGCTCCGTAACCTTTCTATAAGAAAGAAAACTCTAAAATCTTATCCGGACTCTGACAAAAATATTAAAAAATAATTTGTTTGTCGGCGAACATAGTCTCGCCATTATCATTATTCTTCATCGCATCCTTCTGCTGTGGGCGTAGCGGCGGGTAGTGCTGGATGAAAACTCGCTAACACAATCGAATTTATGAAGCACAGGTAACAAAGTTGGGCTTATAGCGAAGTACGTATCGTAGAACGCGCGATGGTTCAGTGCCGATCGCACGCGTCGAAAGCCAAGAGAGAACTGACTTAAACAATCTGTCCATTCGACAGCGCGCGCGCCACTAACTCCATCGAGCGCCACCAGGTGGCACTAGCGTTCCAGACACTACTAGATTGCAACTGTATTGAGATTTGATTGCGACTCGATTATGATTCGATTACGACATGTTCATAATTAAAATATTTTTAAAAACAAGCTTTTTATTAAATGCTCTAAAACGAAGAACTTTGAGCTTTAAGCGTGTCACTACAAATTAACTATTAATTATAAATATAAATTGTATAATTTATTAAAATGGTGGGATTGATTGCTTTCAAAGCTTTATTATCTTCGTTTTAGAGCATTTAAATAAAAGCTTGTTTTAAAAAATATTTAAATTATGAACATTTTATTATTATTAATATTTTATTATAGACATTCGGCCTACTGCGACTAAAACTCTGCATCTTCTACGCTTAAAGCTCAAAGTTCAGTTAGGTAGTAGACACTATATGAGTCGATTTCCCATAGGTACAAAAAAAATGAAGAAACACTTTGAGAATACCTGATCTAAACAAATTGTATAGGTTAGAAAAACAAGCCAATTTGACATCCAAAATAGTCGTCAATATTTGACGATATTTTTCGAGAAAATTTCCTGTGATGAATAGAAGGGTAAATGAATAGACTAAATTGTGTCTATTTATTGTTATTACCTTGCGGTTGCCATTCGTCTGGTTGCTAGCGATGGAAATAATTCTTACTATTGAGTCAGTATATCTTCACAAAATTGTGCCTAAATTTTGTGTAAATTCGCAGATGGTCTTGTATGAGAACATGAATCTTGCGACCATCCACTCACAATTGAACTTGAGTGCTCTAAGCAACCACCCGGTAGATTCTGAAGAAGTGAACTCGACATCGAGCTCGAAGGCGAACTCCGACTAGCTATTGACTGACTCTAGAACTTTAGGACTCGTTACAAAACTTCGCATTTGTAATTCTACAAATATTTGTCGACGTCAAAAGCTGCAAAGAGCAAAAATTAATTACCTACACACGTAATCAGCAAGTACTACGAGTATTATGCTCCCACAACTGGGACTAGGACCTCTCTCGCAAGCAGACAGTCTCTTACTCCTCAGCCTTCCCACGTCCATGACCACGCAATACCACGGCGGGTAGGCAGAACAACGCATCGTAAACCCGGTAGCTTTTCTCTCACCACAGTCTCTCCTCCGCGGCCGCGACGTCGGCTAAACGCTACCCCAAATAGTTGTGCGGACGCCGCACAACTCGTTTTTGGGTGCAGCCGTCATATGTTTGGAGCAAAAAACTCTGACGAGCGGTTTGAGGACACTCGCTTTGCGAGCGTCCTCAAAGATTATGGACTGTTGTTACTAAGCCAGATAAGAATTTTAACCCAGTAATTTTCCCAAGTCTTTGGAGTCCCAACCTACCCTACAAACCTCTTATGCACTGGTTGAAAAGTGAGGAGTAGGTACATAACCTTCTAGAGACACAGAAACATTATTAACTGAACCCCAGGATGCACCATGAGGAGGTTCCCGAGGCTCACTTTTTTACAGATGAGTCCATAATAATGAGTATACGAATAATTAATAGTTTCCAGTTTTTTTGTAATGCCCCATTGGATTATATTCGAACTAAACAGAATCCATGCATCCAAAGAAAGAGTGCAGTCAATTGATTCAATCGACGATGCATGGACTCCAATCTTTCAATTTACGAGACTCAACGTAGGTTCGAGTGTCACGACCCAGACGACAAATAAATACCATCACAATAATATGACCATTAAACTATCCACAGAGGTGTAACGATGCATTTATTGGTATTGGTATTATTGGTGGATCCATTTAAAGAGATAGTGGAGTGCAGCTTCCTATTGCAAGTTCGGTACAATGCTTTATGTGAAGTAGTTTTAAATTTTGTAATTTTTTATATCTTTTTCCGGAAATCAAAAAAATAATACACTAGCAAAAAATTCCAACTAATTAATTGTCTGTAATTAAGTTTCTCTGGAGCTAACTGTTAATTTATTTTATGTACATAAACGTATAAAGCAAATGCTTAAAAACGTTGAAACTTCTACACTAACCTTCATCCCCTTTGTCAATCCTTATTCGCATAAAAAAGTAGGATATGTCGTTTTTCATGATATCTATACTATCTCTATACCCAATTTCATTTAAATATGTTGAATAGTTTAGGCCCAAAAGCGTAACAAATAGAGGTAAAAAGGCGGTTACTTTTACAGTATTAATTTTTTAAATTGGGAATTGATCATAAAACTGAATTTTAATCTGAACTTGGTTTTATTCAGTAAAATGCAGTAAACGTAGTAAATTGTACATCGCAATAAATCTTCATTCTATAATAGTTCAATACAAATTGACGCGTATGATTTTAACCGTGAAATCTGCCTTTGAAGGTAAACTTTTACTATTGTTTAAGATTAACGCAAGCCGCTTCAGCGTTCGCAACAAAACAGACCATAAAGATAAAAACCCGAGCGCAGTACAAGCGCAAATCTGACAACGTCGAGGATATGTGAGGATATGCGGTGACTTATGTGTTGCTTTATGACGTACATACATCACGTTGTATCACGTATTACATGGGCAAGGCTCGGGCGTTGTAGAGTACAAATGTTTGTGTCAATATTAGTTACCACTGCTGCATGTTTTGTTGGTGCTGTTAATTTGCACTGTCAATGCTGTGAAATTATTAAATGATTAGCTTCTCGAATAACCTGCCCCTCGTCTTCATGTATTCAAGATGCGTGTTAAGGCATAAGCACTGTCTTGAATTGGAGCTGTACTACCAACTATCAATATCATTTGGTAAGTACCTACTATTTATGTAGGTGTGGGTCGACATGTGCTTAGCAAATTGTATGGAATTTTCTATATGAGCGAGAACTATCTCGCACACTTCACTCACTTCTCGCATCAATTGCAAAACTGAAACCCTAAAGATGATTCCATAGAGGCAAGTTAAAATGGAGGTAGTACTATAAACCGTAGAGACACGATTGGCCTGTCGGTGGCGCTTAATATATACCTAACGATATTTTGGTGTTATAAGTTTGACGTCGATGTCTGTCAGGTTGTCTCTCTCTGTGTGTGTGTCTATCGGTGGCATTTTAGCTCTCACACGGATGGACTGATTTCGATGCGGTTTTTTTCATAAGCCAGTTTCCTGACGGTTGTTCCTAGCTATGTTTGGTTAATATCGATTCCAACGTTACCGTAACCTTAACCGTATTGACTAGTAGAATACTGTAACAAATTTCGAAGCCAAGGTAGTCTGGGATATGTATTGATATATCCCCAACTACCTTGGATGTTTAATTTTGTTATTGCTATAAAATTGCTGATATAAGATAATTTCTCATTGAACTTTCTCTGGAAAATAGCTCTGGTTCTTAGCGAGGTTAGGCTCAAGCCGCTCAAGTTCTCGTAAACTAACAGTTCTAATATGTAAAATAATACAAAACAATATGGAAACCTTGGAAGTGGTTACATATTTGTATCGTTCGGCATTGAGATATTAAGCCCGTAGGGCCGGGAGTGTATGTACTTAGGTATAGTTCTCATTGTTATTTAGCCAAATTTTACGAAAATTTACGCATTAAGCTGATTTATACAGAATTACGTTCAAAGCGTAGTTATACTAAGCCGAAAAGAAAGCATTACTCTTGTCATTATAAATAACTTTTACCTTTGGGCCATTTCGAATTTACAAAAATAGTTGTCTAGATAAAAGCCAACTCCATTAAAGGTTCCTAGAATTCATTAGTTAAAATTAGAGATTTAAAACTGATCTGTCTTGTTGCTTAATGGTAAGTATGATCCTAGAACGGTGGGCATTGTTATACATATTTATGTGATACATACGGATAGGTGGATTAGCCCCCTTCTTTAGTTACGGCTGGTCTAGTCGGGAGAACGGCTACTGCCGATCCGGAGACCCCGGGTTCATAACCACACGCACCACTGTTTTTTCAAAGTCATGTGCGTAATGCCGCTATCTTAAAACGGTATGGGAAAAGATCGTGAGGAAACCAACATGTACCTAGAATTTTTCGAAGTCAAGTGTCATCCACCAACCCGCACTGGGCCAGCGGGGTGGATTATGGCCTTGACTCTCTCCTTGCGAGAGAAGGTCCGTGCCCTAGCAGTGGAAACATTTAGTGGTTTGTATAAGCTTATGTTTCTTTTGCCATCATAAAGTACGTGAAATACTCTGTTCTTATGATAATGATTTTTAACAATTTAACTGTAAAATATACCAACTGGTTCCAATTGTACAAGCTTTGTTTAAGATAGTGTTGTGTGTAAATTCCACCAATATTCATTTATTTATTAAACCAAGCTGGTTTCTTCATTATATTTTTCTTCAAAGTTTGAAGGTTGGTAATTAACCACCCTTTTCCAATTTATCATGCAAATAATCACATCTTCCTCTCGCAGAGCAAACTTATTCAAAGGCTTAGATGTAACTTTGCTTCAACAATTACCGTTCTCGGTTCCGCGCTGACTCACGCCGCAACGACGAAGATCGCTGGTTTAAACTTTTAAAACGTCCCCACGCCACGGAAATCCGCAATTTTTCCCTAGATTACATCGAATCTGTGCTGACAACATTTAATCAGTAGAGTTTAATACAATTTACGCGGTAAGTTTCAGTGAGAAGAGCCGGGTTAAAGTTGAAGAGCCCGTGATTGCTAGAATTACGGTTATAATGATTTACATGGTCCAATTTGTCCTTTGAAAGAGTCCCTGCTTGGTCGAAAAATCCTATAAAGGCTTGAATTTTGCCGCTAAATTGCTAGTTTATCGGATTTTGTAGTAGATTCTGTACTGGTAGGACTCCTAGCAGAGTCCGCCTGGGGAAGTACCACACCTTTGCCAGTTATTCTACCGCCAAACAGTAATGTGAAAACATTACTGTGTTCCGGTTTGAAGAGCAATGTTTCCAGAGAAATTACAGGGATTAGAGATAGAACATCTTAGATCTCTGGGCGATGAGCGCAGTGCAGTGCTAGGTAATGATTTGGACTCTTCATGTTCCAATAGCTGCGTGTCACTGTGTTGTTATGTGGCAGGCATGTTGCTTACCACCAGGCACATGTCCTGCTCGTCTCGTCACTGCTTATTTAAAAAAAAACAATTATCGGATACATTTCGGGGAGTCTGCAACGGATCCACATGATCTAACACCACCTTACCTTGTGGTTCTCGTATCTATCGGAGTGCTCGTACCTCGCAAAAGTGACATCATTTCATAGTTGACGTTTCAAAGACTGGGACAAGGTTTGACTTCACTTTTGTGATCGTCTAGGCTGTGGAATGTTGCCTGTGTGGAGGTTTTCCCGATGGTTACAATCTTGGTGTCTTGAAATAAAAAGTGAATTGTTCTTTTAGGTAAGTATGCTTCATTGTAGGCAGCACCGTCGCTTAACAGCAGGTGAGATGGCGATCAAGTGCAGACCTATCGATATGTAAAGCTGTGGTGTCGAAGAAGGTAGTGAGAACGTCCAACTCACAATCGTAGGTTCGAATCTCTCCTGATCTACTAAGTATTCTCCAAGTGCAGATGTACAAATTTGTCATCACCACTGTTTCCAACGGTAAAGGAAAACAATGTGGAGAAACCGGCGTGTACCAAGAACATCCACAACCCACAAACCTGTGCTTGGCTGGTGTGGTCGATTACGGCCTTGGAGAGAATGGACCGATGCCCAGTAGTCTTGAGACCGGATGGAGTGACGATATACATAAGGCTGTAAGCAGTAGATTAAGTAGATACATATATAAAGATAAGGATCGGGCTGAGAGGCGAGCCATTGAGAAGCATAGGACTCTCTATGTCGTCAGTGTATCCCAGCTCATTGCTGCATCTATATTAAGCAATGATAGACACCTAAGTTAGTTTCCATAACATAACTCAGTTTCCATAAATAACGAAGGATTGACGGGCTCTTGCCCTATGGAGCGTTTATCTTTCAACTTGGCAAACTTAGCTAATTGGAGTGGTTTTCAATTCTCCGTAGCTTCTGTTCAAACTTAAACTGGAATAACTTTAAACCTGAAACTGTTTAAAAGTGCACTGCTACTCACAGACACTGGGAGAATAATATGCAATAAGAGAAGAGGTATACTGACACCCAGGTATCCTACGTTTCAGTATTGGGGTCTGATAAGTTAGGGTCTAGTGGACGCTGGCAAAGGACTGAAAGACATGGTTCTTTTACAGCACAATCAGGGTACAATGATCATGCCAATACAGAATGTATTTGTGGCTACCTAATTTTTTATGTCTACGCTTGGCGATTGCGTTAAAGATATCAACTCTGGCTTATGGAATAAAACTATCGTGTATCTAGTTGTTTGATTGGTTGTCGAGAATACAAGAACAAATTTACAAAATTCGATTTACCGCCGACTACCTTGGACTTGAAATTTGTTGTAGTATTCTACTACTCCATATTGAGGGGAGCTGTAAAAAAACAAAAATAGCCCGCCCATTTTGAATCCATAATAACATTGGTTAGAACCACCGCAAGGAAAATGCTTCCAAATACAAAAAAAAAACGCATCGAAATCGATCCATCCGTTTGAGAGCTTAGGTACCACAGAAAAGCATAAACAGACAGACATCGACGTCAAAATTACCGAACCACGCCTTTTGGTCAAGGGGTCAAAAACAGGAAAAATAAAAACCAATAAAAACTAAAATAATTAATTTTGTCGTTATACCAATTATGAAGTTGTATCAGAAAATATTTTGGGACGATTTATTCATTGGTGATTTTGCACGTTTATTATAATTACACACTTTGTTTGCATTTTGACTTCTGTACACCTGTCTTGTCAATGTGATACTACTGTTTTTACGTTGGGTAGTCCACAAACGTGAGGTCATATCTTTGAACACCGCTTGTACCTCTGAGAATTTTTTCTTGCAGGTGTAAGAACCTATCATTACCGCTGGGCTCAAAAGTGAAAAAAAAAAACATGAAGAATCGAAGTTCCACGAAACGTATCTATCGAGGACATATTTTATTCTACCAACTCGCAGTAGTAACCATGGTGGATTATGCCCTCGTTCCAGTGCTGGGAACATAAATTGAAATGCTCATGTATATTATGCGTATGCCATTTAGAACAAACCCAAATACCTAAATATGTATTTCTGAAAAATGGTACTTGGCCTTTCCTTTTAGTCCCTAGACTTTTCTAGATCTCGTTAAACAAAAAAAAATATCGGTTTGTTTCATCCTTAGTAACACGTCATTTTTTTAATCATACGTGTGTGCTAAGTGAGGCAATCGCTCACATTTATGCTAAACTAGCAACGCCCAGTGGCTTTATCTGCGTAGTTCCCGTTCGCGTATTTTTTTCGCGATAAAAGTAGCGTATGTGCTATTCCAAACTATACTTTGTCTGTAATCCGAATTTCAACCCCATTCGTTCAGGTGTTGCTACGTGATAGAGGAACAAACAACGAGAATTTAGCTTTACAAATATTAGTAAAAAAAACATCCGTTAGAAAAGCTCTCACTTGGCTCAATTAAATTCGAATCTAACAAGTTTTGAATTTACTAAAAAACCGTGATGTGAATTTCAATAGACAGTACCGTTTTTATTGATTTTTTTATTTTTCCGTTCATGTTAACAGTATTAAACGAATACTTACATACACTCTACACGTACAAAAGCATTCTAGAATTATGAGTTGTAATTCTTTATTTATAACACTATTCCGGAAACACTACATTTTTTATTTCGCCGTATTCCTGGACTTGTTTTTCTCGAGTTTTACAGGGTCGTAAAGAAAATCGTGATACTTGAGCTCCTCTGCGACATTGAAGAGAACAATAGAGACGTAGGCGAAGTGTCTGAGGTCTGATGATACCGGACACCGGACAGTGTCGCGCCGGGCGACTCCGGGGGAGGTGCGCTGTAGCGAACCCCCGCCCCGAGGGGAGCGCGGGGCGAGGGTCTACACCCCGTCTATAAGGCTCGGGTTGGCTCCAAATCGCCCAGTTCGACTCCGAACGCCTTCGAAGTACCACGCTTCAGTTGTGCTCACACCCGGGTGAGCCTGTGATGTGTTCGGTTAAACTTTTCGCGAATTTTCTTTAAAGTTCATGAACTTTTAAAAATGGATACCAAACTGCGGGGAGGTGGCTGCATGAGGCGGAGATCAAGGTTAGTTTTGCTGTCGCTTTCGTTGATTTTATTTTATTTGTATATTTTTCAGGCTTGCGAAACTTTAAAATGATTTTTGTGTTTGCGAACGTTCTTTCAATTGTTCGTGTCGGTTAGATAAATCGTGATACGTTTTTAAAGCACTTATTCAGTAAAATCAGTTTATTTTATCTTCTTTCGGGGTAGTTAAAAATGTGTCGATGTAATTCTTAAATTGGGATAGGTTGGCAGCATTAGCGAATACCGCCATATAAAGCCGGGGTGCTAATAGCTTTCTGCACGAGGTGACAAGATTGGGGAAAACGTAATTTTAATAGCAAATGAATCGGTTCTTTACGGCCGACGCTACCTAATCGCATTTGCGGAGTAGCCATGATTCGCAGGGCCCTCATAAAATATTATTCCGAACACAAAAAGATACATTTTTGCGAAGAAACATAAAACTTCCTCTGGTTCATCGGTTTCTACCATATCCGTGGGTTCTACTTTATATTTACTACTGATTTGGCCCATGGTGCGGGTTTTGATTCCCAATTTTTATTGGCTCATAATTTTCGGTTTATACCAAAAAATTTTTTAAAACTTTAACAGATTAACAAATCAATAAAGCTTATATTACTAAATAATCTTTCAAAGATACAATTTCTTACTGCTACTTAGAGTTTTGTATTGTTTAGAATTAACAAAATGTTTAAAATGATTACCAAAGAGTAAGTGCGCCAAAAAACCTGCATTTTTAGTGGTGTCTAATTTATATTACTTTAGGCGTTTGTGATGTCAAACGCACACCAAAAAAATAATTGTGCTTTAATTCTACTAATTTCCTTCATAAGACATCCTAAAAATTTATTATAAATGCCAAAGTTTGAATGTTTGTTGCTCAATCACGTCCGGAAGCTAAACAGATCGGTTTGAAATTTGGAACACAGATTGCAGTCTGGAGTTGCATATAAGATTTTAATTGCAACAAAATAATGAGAATGGGAACTGTGTATATATAAAAAAGGTTAATGGTTATCCGTTCATACATGGAACAGACATTTTTCAGATTAGTGAAGTTTCCTGTGGAACTGCAAAATTTGCAAAGACATGTAAAGCCACTCATTTTATTACGCCGTTTTATCATACCGTCGCATTATTAAATAAAGTTTAAGGCGAGAGCAAACATTAATAACTACGTTGTTTCACGGCTGAATAGTGTTGTAATATTCGGTGTTGTAACGTTATTTATAGTGTTATATTTGAAGGGCAATTATTTCAGAAAAAGTATAGGACGCAGCGATTAATTAACGTATATCTCCGGTTGACGAGCATATATATATGTAGATAGATAACTAAACTCTTTGTTGCAAAAATACAGTTACAAAAAAATATATTTTTACACTATAAATAGTTAACAAAATTTCGATATTCCGAAGTAGTCGTAACTGTATTTCGGAAGACAATGGTTCCTCCGATAGCGAATGCGTGAGGACTGATCGAAAAATTAGTTACATTTATTAGGTATACGATGATGGGAGTAACCGTGGAGTAAACAAACAAGGAATGTATTGATTATCATAAGCAAAAAAACTTAAACTTAGGACTTTTCACATTCAATTAAGCAGGTGTGTTATTATGTGTAAATCATGCGTCTTACTTACCCCGCCGCTGTATTAAATATTATTAAGTGAAGCAAACATTTTGTTCCGCTTTTTTAACCACCGACCTAAAAAACGGTGTTATAAGTTTGACGTCGATATCTGTCTGTCTGTCTGTGTGTGGTAGAGCTCAATGGGATGGGCCGATTTCGACGCGGCTTTTTTATTTGAAAGTAAATTTATTAGCTAATCTTGAAAGCTAAGCTTGAAAATAAATTTCTTCACAATCTACCTCAATATGAATACCAAATGAAAGGGCTTTACTATCTTAATACAATACTAATTTCAAATCCAAGATGGTTGCCACCACAAAATGGTCAATTACATTAATTTTTTCACTCGTACCTCAATATGGGTATCAAATGACTGGACTGGACTATTTGAATACTATACATTATTACAAATTTCAAATCCAAGATGGCTGCCACCACAAACTGGCGAATGTCATAATTTGTTTAACTCTTACCTCAATATGGGTATCAAATGAAAAGGCTTGACTAGTAATATACTATGCACTATGACAAATTTCAAATCCAAGATGGCCGCTATTACAAAATGGCGAAATAAATTTATTTTTTCACAACTCCCTCAAAATGGATATCAAATGAAAGGGCTTGTTCTAGAAAAATACTATGCACTATGACAAATTTCAAATCCAAGATGGCTGCCACCACAAAATGGTGAATTACATTTTTTTTTTCACTCTTACCTCAATGCGGGTATCAAATGAAAGGACTTGACGATTAGAATACTATATACTATTACGAATTTCAAATCCAGGATGGCCGCTAGCACAAAATGGCGAATTACATTATTTTTTTCAATCTTACCTATATATGGGTATCTAATGAAAAGCCTCGACTAGTAAAATACAATACAAATTTCAAATCCAAGATGGCCGCTACCACAAAATGGCAAAATAAATTTCTTTTTTCATAACTCCCTTAATATGGATATCAAATGAAAGAATTTGACTATTACAATACTACACATTATTACAAATTTCAAATCCAAGATGGCTGCCACCACAAACTGGTTAATTACATTAATTTTTTCACTACTATCTCAATATGGGTATCAAATAAAAGGACTTGACTCTTAGAATACTATACACTATAACGAATTTCAAATCCAAGATGGCCGCCAGCACAAAATAGCGAAATAAATTTATTTTTTACAACTCCCTTCATATGGATATCAAATGAAAGGACTTGACTATTATTAGAATACTATACACCATAACAAATTTCAAATCCAAGATGGCTGCCAGCACAAAATGGTGAATTACATTATTTTTTTTCACTCTTACCTCAATATGGGTATCAAATGAAAGGACTTGACTATTAGTATACTAAATACTATTACGAATTTCAAGCCTCGACTAGTAAAATACAATACAAATTTCAAATCCAAGATGGCCGCTACCACAAAATGGCAAAATAAATTCCTTTTTTCATAACTCCCTTAATATGGATATCAAATGAAAGAATTTGACTATTACAATACTACACATTATTACAAATTTCAAATCCAAGATGGCTGCCACCACAAACTGGTTAATTACATTAATTTTTTTCACTACTATCTCAATATGGGTATCACATAAAAGGACTTGACTCTTAGAATACTATACACTATAACGAATTTCAAATCCAAGATGGCCGCCAGCACAAAATAGCGAAATAAATTTATTTTTTACAACTCCCTTCATATGGATATCAAATGAAAGGACTTGACTATTATTAGAATACTATACACCATAACAAATTTCAAATCCAAGATGGCTGCCAGCACAAAATGGTGAATTACATTATTTTTTTTCACTCTTACCTCAATATGGGTATCAAATGAAAGGACTTGACTATTAGTATACTAAATACTATTACGAATTTCAAATCCAAGATGGCCGCCAGCACAAAATGGCGAATCACATTATTTTTTTCACTCCTACCTCAATATGAGTATCAAATGAAAAGGCTTCACTAGTAAAATACAATACAAATTTCAAATCCAAGATGGCTGCTACCACAAAATGGCGCAATAAATTTCTTTTTTCACAACTCCCTCAAAATGGATATCAAATGAAAGGACTTGACTATTAAAATACTATACACTATAACAAATTTCAAATCCAAGATGGCTGCCAGCACCAAATGGTGAATTACATTATTTTTTTTCACTCTTACCTCAATATGGGTATCAAATGAAAGGACTTGACTATTATAATACTATATGAAATATTACATACACTATTATGAATTTCAAATCCAAGATGGCCGCTTCCACAAAATGGCGAAATAAATTTATTTTTTCATAACTCCCTTAATATGGATATCAAATAAAAGGACCTGACTATTAGAATACTATACACTATAACAAATTTCAAATCCAAGATGGCTGCCACCACAAAATGGTGAATTACATTAATTTTTTTCACTCTTACCTCAACATGGGTATCAAATGAAAGGACTTGACTATTAGTATACTAAATACTATTACGAATTTCAAATCCAAGATGGCCGCCAGCACAAAATGGCGAATCACATTATGTTTTTCACTCTTACCTCAATATGCGTATCAAATGAAAAGGCTTCAATAGTAAAATACAATACAAATTTCAAATCCAAGATGGCTGCTACCACAAAATGGCGCAATAAATTTCTTTTTCACAACTCCTCAAAATGGATATCAAATGAAAGGACTTGACTATTAAAATACTATACACTATAACAAATTTCAAATCCAAGATGGCTGCCAGCACCAAATGGTGAATTACATTATTTTTTTCACTCTTACCTCAATATGGGTATCAAATGAAAGGACTTGACTATTAGTATACTAAATACTATTACGAATTTCAAATCCAAGATGGCCGCCAGCACAAAATGGCGAATCACATTATTTTTTTCACTCCTACCTCAATATGAGTATCAAATTAAAAGGCTTCACTAGTAAAATACAATACAAATTTCAAATCCAAGATGGCTGCTACCACAAAATGGCGCAATAAATTTCTTTTTTCACAACTCCCTCAAAATGGATATCAAATGAAAGGACTTGACTATTAAAATACTATACACTATAACAAATTTCAAATCCAAGATGGCTGCCAGCACCAAATGGTGAATTACATTATTTTTTTTCATTCTTACCTCAATATGGGTATCAAATGAAAGGACTTGACTATTATAATACTATATGAAATATTACATACACTATTATAATTTCAAATCCAAGATGGCCGCTTCCACAAAATAGCGAAATAAATTTATTTTTTCATAACTCCCTTAATATGGATATCAAATAAAAGGACCTGACTATTAGAATACTATACACTATAACAAATTTCAAATCCAAGATGGCTGCTACCACAAAATGGTGAATTACATTAATTTTTTTCACTCTTACCTCAACATGGGTATCAAATGAAAGGACTTGACTATTAGTATACTAAATACTATTACGAATTTCAAATCCAAGATGGCCGCCAGCACAAAATGGCGAATCACATTATGTTTTTTCACTCTTACCTCAATATGCGTATCAAATGAAAAGGCTTCAATAGTAAAATACAATACAAATTTCAAATCCAAGATGGCTGCTACCACAAAATGGCGCAATAAATTTCTTTTTTCACAACTCCCTCAAAATGGATATCAAATGAAAGGACTTGACTATTAAAATACTATACACTATAACAAATTTCAAATCCAAGATGGCTGCCAGCACCAAATGGTGAATTACATTAATTTATTTCACTCTTACCTCAATATGGGTATCAAATGAAAGGACTTGACTATTATAATACTATACACTATTATGAATTTCAAATCCAAGATGGCCGCTACCACAAAATGGCGAAATAAATTCCTTTTTTTCACAACTCACTCAAAATGGATATTAAATGAAAGAACTTGACTATTAAAATACTATAATACACTATAACAAATTACAAATCCAAGATGGCTGCCACCACAAAATTGTGAATTTCATTCAGTTTTTTCACTCTTACCTCAATATGGGTATCAAATGAAAGGGCTTGACTGGTAGACTGTTGTACAGATTATAAATCCGAGGTAGTCGGGGGTAAATCAATATGTTTAATTTTGTTCTTATACGAAAATTCCGCGGACGGAGGAGTATGAAATTTCGAACATTTATAGTTTAAAAAGAGAAAGCGTGCTGAAAGATAATCATATTGTTTAAACAAATAAATAACCATTTATTGTTTTCCGAAAAAACAAATACCAATTTCAATTTAAAATTAAATTCATTGTGCCGGGAGTCATTCGGAGATTAGTTTTAATATTCTTAGTTACTTAAACACTTAGTTTTTTAATTTTAACACTTTAATTAAACTTCGTAAGTTGGATTCGTAGTATTTGTTCATTTTATTGGTTTTTAGCCAGCCAGTAGTTTCAGACAGTCGACTAAATTTTATAAGAAACTATGACTACGTCGCCGTCGTCCAGATAAATAAAAGCAACTTTTAGTTATTTGTTGATTTTTCCAAAAACCGATTTCGGTAAAATTTATATGAACCTCTGAAGTATTTTCTACCAAACAAAATAACAACCATCAAAATCGATTCACTATTACGCGATAGCTCCGCATCGTGTAACATCAATAATTAATTAATTATTTACAATAAAAAAAGAAGTGTGGCACTCGGGGAGTGCCGCGGTAAAGCTATTGCATGTTGCATGCATTTTTATCAACATAATATGCAATAGGGATGTTAACAATTTTTCGGAATTGCTTTTACTTTGTTTACCACAAAAAAAATGCAGATAAGTATACATAGACTGAGTACAGTCTTCGACAGCTAAGAGCATTTAGTCTGTAAAGCTAATACAAATAAGATTCAAAGTCGAATGACCGAGTGGACGGCGTTACGGTCTTCCATCCCTCTTTCTTGTGAACATAAGAAAGAGATGCACGATCACTAAAATTCGGTCACCAGGCCCGCGATAAAAGCTATGCAATAGCTTAAAAACATTCAACAGATTTGAGAACCTCTTCCTTTTTTCAAGTCGGTTAAAATGCTTTATAAACCAATAAAAACACACAAACACACACGCAAAAATTCTGTCAGTCTGTTATGGAGAATAGATTAATTTGGTTTGTGGTCAAATTTCGCATTCGACTACTTAGCGATCAAATATATACTAATATGAAATGTCATAAAAATAAAAAATAAAATAACCTTGATAAAAATGGAAAAACAAAAAAGTATACATTTTGTTTTACCAGGCTTAGGTATATTAATTTGACGAATTTATCAATTGTGATTATCTTGCACTAATTTCACAAATGTACCAGCTAAATTGTAGGTAATACATACATTATACAAGTGGTCTGTTCCGGCTTCGCTCGGATATTGCCATATAAAGCCTATTTTGCTCACGAAGCCCAAAATTGGTCGTAAGCCTATGTTTTGATTTCGACTAGTTTTCAGTGTGAGTCCATTTTTTGTAAATCGGTTTTCCAAGTACCTACTCGTATTATCAAAGCAAACTTTTAATACGGTCTTAAAATGCATTTCTTAAGTCAACGGTAAATTCGATCATAACTGTTAAACTTTCCTCCGAAACATCGTTTTTTATTCAATTCTGTATAGGGCAGCTGATGTTTTCCCGAGATTTGAGGGTAAAAGTCCTGTGGGATTTACCTTGAATTCTGAATAAAAGTTGATCGTAATGTTGAAAATAACATGACCCTTTTGGCTTTGTACTGTCGTTGCGTGTTTTAACAGAAGACTAATTATTTTATATGATACGCAGCTCGTTTGTGTTAACTTTAAAGTCCGCATTAGGTTTTTTAAATATCTTTAACCAACTTCAAAAAAGGAGGAAGTTTTCAATTCGGTTGTTTGTTTTTATTTCGTATGTATGTAATACATCCGTCCGTCCGTCCGTCCACCCGTCTCCGGCCGTCACTTGTGAATGAATTTTGGAAATTATTTTTATTGGAAATTTTGAAATTTTGAATTATTTTTTATTGGAATTTTTTAACCAACTCCAAAGAGGAGCAAGTTTTCAATTCGGTTGTATGTTTTTATTTCGTATGGATGTTACACGTCCGTCTGTCCGTCCGTGCATCCGCTTCCGGCCGTCATTTGTGAATGAATTTTAGAAATTCTTTTTTTTTGTAGACCGTATTTCAGAGATGGTCCCATATACATTTTATCTAAATCGGTGTAGGTAGTGGTTTTAGAAATATGAACAAAAACTAAAATTTACTGTCATATATCTCGATGACTTAGTCATGGCGTGTGATATTTGGTCAAGTGTACTTACGTATGAAAAAAAAAACAAATTGAATCGGTTCAATCGGATAAAAGAAATCGGTTTTAGCTTTTTCAGAGAAAACAAATTATTATTAACTATTGTAAAGGTTTACACTTGACCACCATCTCGCCTGATGATAAGCGACGATGCGGTCTACGATGGAGCGCGCTTACCTTGAAGAAACTGATTCACTCTATATTTGAAGACACCAAAATTATAACAATCGGGAAACACCCACTCAGGTAACACATTCCACAGTCCCAACGTTCTTATCACAAAAGTAGAATCAATAAGAGTTATTTCGTTTCTTTACGCAGGAGTATACCCTAAGGTAGCAAAGCCGTGGTAGCCTAGTTGCCGGAACGCGGCTTCGAATACTGACTTCACTTTTGAGTTTTCCATATTTCTTTTTTATAGCATAGAGTGACAAGACGAGCAAAACGAAGTATCCAAATCATTACCTAACACTGCACTACGCTCGTCACCCGTAGATTTAGGGTATTTTATCTCTTAGCCCAGTATTTTTTCTGGAAACATTTCTCTTCATACCGGAACACAGTAATGTTTGCACACTACTGCTTGGCGGGAGAATACGTCAATCAATCCATGTCCAGATGTACCTCTTAGTCATCATCTCTGGCTTTAACAGCCTAAATCCTGCTTATATTATAAATGCGGAAGTTTGAATGTTTGTTGCTCAATCACGTCGGAACATCTCAACGGATTTGGCTGAAATTTTGAATATTTTACACATTGTCATATACACATTTTGTTACATATTTCGTAGTATAGAATTTATACATACATACCTACGATGTAATGATTGATGTGGAAGATAAGTTTAGCCTTATTTGCTCGTATCGTATCATATACTAGAAATAGGCTAACCTACAATTTACTTACCGGCGCGGCGCTACTTTGTTAGACCTCATTCATTTAGGTAATTTAAGAGCTCTATAAATCACCTCCACAAAGTATTGTACAGGTGAACGCGGATAATCAGTCTCAAGGGAATGGGTTTCTTATAAGGATTCAATTAACTAAAATAATGTTACTTAGTGATAAATGATAATTATTTGTATTTGAAGGGACATACCCAATCGGATCAAAAAGTTCAACTATTATATTAATGCGTGCCCGCGACTTTGTCCATTGGAATTAGAAAAAGATTATTCCGCGACTAGAATTCGTAAAAGTTTTAGACATTTTGGTTTGAAAGGTAATATAGATAGATAGATAGATAGATAGATAGATAGAAACACTTTATTGTTCACAACACAAAACAAAAAATGAATAAACAAAAAGACAAATTCCTAAATCTAGTGAAACAAATGGCGGCCTTATCGCTAAGAGCGATCTCTTCCAGGCAACCGGAATATTTGCACGTTTGGAATACAGTAGTTAGTTTGCTCACTCGATATACTCAGAAAAGGAACTTTATTAACATACGCAGAGACTCATAGCTCATTCAATTAATTGGTTCTCAAAAAGCCGAGATTTTCTTCGGGAAACCGTTTCACAAAAGGCTTGCGTAGTTAAAATTCAATCCACTTATACTGTAAAATGGGGATCTCAGAAACCCTAATATAACTAAGCCAATTCCAGGTCAACGACAGTTGTCTGAATATAACTAGGTCTCTCCTACTCGAATAATAAGAATATTTTTTCAACACGTCTTCTTCGGCGCTGATATTCGGAAAATAACGAAATCGGCAGAGAATATCAATTTGGCCTCTACTAGGATGCTGTTACACTACGACCTTCCACTAGTTCGCGCTACCTACCTGAACTTGTTTGGTTTTTCGTCACATTTTTAACCCCCGACCAAAAAAGGGGTGTTATAAGTTTGACGTCGATGTCTGTCTGTCTGTAGGTATGTCTGTCTGTCTGTCTGTCTCTCTCTCTCTCTCTGTCTGTCTTTGGCGCCGTAGAGCTCAAACGGATGGGCTGATTTCGATGCGGTTTTTTTATTTGAATGGCTGCCTCCACAAAATGGCGGACAAAATATTTCTTCACAATCTATCTAAATATGGGTATCAAATGAAAGAAATTTACTAGTAGAATACGATGCACTATAACGAATTTTAAATCCAACATGTCCTCCATCATTAAATGGCGAATTACATTAATTTTTTCACTGCTTCCTCAATATGGGTGTCAAAAAAGGGCTTGAATAGTAGAATACTGTGAACTATGACAAATTTCAAATCCAAGATGGCCGCTACCACAAAATGGTTAATTACATTATTTTTTCACTACCACCTCAATATGGGTATCAAAGAAAGGGCTTGAATAGTAGGATACTATGCACTATGACAAATTTCAAATCCAAGATGGCCGCTACGGAAAATGGCGAAATACATATATTTTTTCACAACTCCCTCAATATGGGTATCAAATGAAAGAGCTAGTAGAATGCTGTACAAATTAGAAATCCAAGATATAAATCAAAATTTTTAATTTTGATCTTGTTCCAGTAATTCACACATTTTCATCACATCAATCATTTTGGTGTATTAATTATTTTACATTACTCATTTCTATGCGTCATAAGATTGTTATTATTAGGAAGTAGGTATATAACTGTTAATATTAGCTACCTTAGTTTAGGGCTAGTGGGGACACTCGTCCACTATTATTATTAGTATTTTTATTTTATATTATTAATGTCACACCATTTATTTCAAGTTCTTTATTGTTAAATACAATCAGTCATTTCACATAATTAATTTTACATCATTCGTTTCTAGCCATTCATTTAACATCAGTCATTGCATAATTATAATTTATTTCATTTCACATCATTAATTTCAATTCATTCGTGTATCGTCAGTTCATATTATAAAATTAATTTCACATTTGTTTCAAGTTGTTTCACATAATTTACATTTACATTGCATTTACCTACCGTCAGTAATTTAATTTAGTTAACTTCAAGTCCTTCATTTAACATCAGTATATTTCATATCATTTATTTCACATCATTTATTTCAAGTCATTCATTTGAGATCAAATGTTTATAAAATTTATTTAAAATGATCCATTGAACGTCAGTCATTTCATGTAATTTAATTTACATCATGTATTTCAAATTAATCCATTATCATCACTAATTACATATAGTTTATTTCACATCTTTCATTTCAAGGCATAGATTTACCTACCGTCAATAATTTATTTTACTTCTTTTGACATAATTAATTTGAAGTCATTCATTTAACATCAGTTTATTTCATATCATTTATTTCAAGTCATTTTATTTACTTACATCAGTTGTTTCATATAATTAATTTCAGATCATTTATTTGAAGTCATCATTTAACATTACTCGTTTCATATAATTTATTTTACATCATGCATTTCAAGACATTCATTTGACATATAATTTAAATAGTTGCGTGGCACTATACTACAATGGGAATGTCCGTTGCATAGTGTAAAAAATAGCACATATGTCACTCCCATTGCTTTATTATAACAAACAAGAACAAAATAAAAAAAATTGATTAACCCCCGACTACATCGGATTTGTTATCTGTGCACAAACAAACATTCTACTAGTAAAGCCCTTTCATTGATACCCATATTAAGGGAGTTGTGAAAAAAGAAATGTATTTCGCCTTTTTGTGGTAGCGACCATCTTAGATTTGAAATTTGTCATAGTGCAAAGTATTCTACAAGTCAAACCCTTTCGTTTGATACTCATATTGAGGTAGTAGTAAAAAACATTATAAAATTCGCCATTTTGTGGTGGCGGCCATCTTGGATTAGTTTTTTTTATTTTTATAGTGTATAGTATTTTACTAGTCAAGCCCTTTCATTTGATACCCATATTGAGGTAGGTTGTGAAGAAATATTTTGTCCGCCATTTTGTGGAGGCAGCCATCTTGAATCAATATTAACCAAACATAGCTAAGAACATCCCCATGGATAGTAACCTTCAAATAAAAAAAACCTCACCGAAATCGGCCCATCCGTTTGAGCTCTACGGTGCCACAGACAGACACACACACACAGAGACAGACATACAGACATCGACGTCAAACTTATAACACCCCTTGTTTTGGTCAGGTGTCAAAAACTATCCAATCCAAAAAAAACTGTATTTCGATGTCTCCTTGTAACCCACGATCCTAGCTATATACCGGAGGTGTAGCCGGCTGTTATTTGATTCTGTTTACTATCCGATATGATATCAAGCGGCGACGCAAGACTGTGTCGTTTGCATTATAATTAGGGAGAGTCGGCACCCACGGAGCCCACAGTACAGGGAAGTCTGAACACGTAATCACATTACTACAATGCTTGGAACGCAACCTTAAAATATTGGGCTTTTGGTAGGTTACGCTGCAGGAAACTCTGCTTTATATCTAAGGCAACACAACAAAGAAACTTCATTTTTAGAACGAAGTTCCTTACGGCAGGCCTGAAGGAGATAAGGATTTTGCTGCGCGGCCGAACTGAAAAGACCGTAAAAAACCGTAAGAAAAAATAATAAGAAAGTGATGCGTAAAAAAGGCCACTGACCACTGCTGCCAATTTTATTTTTCAGGTGATCGTGGCATAAATAATAAGCTATATTTTTTTTGCAAATGTATTGCTTCTATATATTAGGCATCCGAAGGAACTTCGTTCCTACCTGAGGGTCTACCGCCTAACTAAAACTGTCTTAGCTTTGATATTGCACTCTCTTTTCTTTTCGCTTGAAATTATAGATACAGGAATAGCAAAGCCATAGCCAATTGGTTTTCAGAGACAGATATGACTTTATTTAGTTTAAATTTTCCAAATTTCATACTAATAATCTTCTAATGATTGTCTTTGGACTTTCTTTATTATGGATTATTTCGAACTGCTTGGTGTGACTAGCTTGTTAGGTATGTAGTGTAGTTTTCATTATAATTTAAATTTGATCTAGAAAGCTGTGTTGGTCCAAAAAAATTTCATTTTTCGAAAATACTAAGTGAATATTACAATGAGTTTGCCGACCTTTTACCATAATGTCTTTCTCGGTCCGAGTAAAGAGAGTGTTCTAGCAGTAGGTAGTAGTAAAAAGAGTAAGATAATGATGATTGTAAGATATACTGTTTCAGGAGAACATTAATCAAAATAGATGGACGTGTGAATATTTCTGATTCCACATCATAATTTTTTGTATTAGCACATAACATAAGCAACCCACTAAATATACAGCTACCTACAGCTAGAACTTGGAGTGTTCTCTAGGAAAGAAAGAATCAAGTCCGTAATCCACTACGCCGGCCCTATTCGCCGGTCTGGATTGAGGATTTACGGAATTACAGAAAGATTTCCGGAACATTCCGGTCTCCTCACAACGTTTTCCTTTAAATCCAATGGAGATGACAAAAAATTATATCTGTACGTGGAAAAATACTCAGAAATACAGACGGATTTCGAGCCTACTATCTTATCATTGTGAATCGCAGTTTATATTCTGTTTTGTATAAATGCAGAAAGAGAGAGAGTTAAAAGGAGAACTAAAATTCCTTAACATATTATGATTTGTTAAATACCAAACATTAGTAATAAATGCAACCTAAAATTTAAAGTCATAATGGAGTTACAGTGGTATGATATTTTGTTTTAGAATCAATTTGGTCTCATTATAAAACAAGCAGATATATACGTTATAGACTACGGATAGTGTCGCGTCGTTAATAAATCATATGGTTTTAAAAACGAAATTTAAATTTTGATTGCTTATTCAACCGATTCCAATGCTCTCAATTTTATTTCATTTACATTTACGTTAATTGGATGCAATAAATAATTAAACTGCAATACAGTCTCTTGATAAATCAAACGCTCTTTTCCGATAAAATCGTTCCGTATCACTGTTCACTGTTCACCCATGCTCATTCACTTGTTAATTCTATATTCGGCAAGTAATGGCGCCTGTCCTACAGTTGGCAAACAAAGTTTAGCTATAGTGAGTAGTAATAGCGGAAAGATTTAAATCCGCGGCGACGTCAATGTTGCAATATTTTTCCAACTACAACAGTTGATAATATTTTGAGGATGACAGATATGAATGACCAGTAAGTGAAAAACAATGTCAAATGAATACCATTGACGTATTTTTACCTATATAATTTCTACAAAAATTAAATATTAACAACATACTAGTATGTCAGCGTAACGAACTATGTCGAAAATTCGTTAGCTTTAAATGTAATTTTGAAAAGGCTTTATCAAAAAACAGCTCTTAATTTCCTTTTATATTCTATAAGTGGTTTCCTTTCATAGACGTGAATTGATTCGTACAAATATCACTGACAAAATAAAAATAACAATAAAAGATTTTTTTGCTACGGAATCACAATTGTTATAACAGAGGCGAACTGACGCTCTTAAAAGTAACATTGTCGTCGTCGAATTAAAATAAGTTTTACCTTGTCACAATATTTTTCTATAAGACTTGATTTTTCATAATATGATATAACTAGTAACGACCGGCGGTGCCCCGCGTTGTTCCCGTTTCTGTTGTTTCCCGAGATGTAGTTAGCCCCGACAATAATCTATCTGTGTTTCAAAGTTCAACCCAAATTTGTTCATGCATATTGATTGAGACACAAAAATCAAAACATCCAAAATTTCGCATCCATAATATTAGTTACGTAATGAGGTTTTGTACCATTTATCAGACGATTAATAATTTCGAAAAATGTACTTAAATGAGAAACAAACCGAGCTAGCGGGATAGTCTTTATTAGCTAATATTAGTATGTAGAGGTCATAGCTCGCGCTACCAGGACAGGTTCCTATTTGTTTTCCCTTCATTTCATTTCGACAGGCTCACCCTAGTGTGTGGATCACGTGATTTCTCAGCACCTAACTGCCAACTTGTTACGGCAAATGGAGAAATAACAATCTTGTTATTTGCTTCGACTTTTCTTATATCTAACATAAGTCAAGAACAAAGGGGCATTGGAGAAATAACTTAAGTAAAGTGCTCTCTGTTCGTGACCTACTCTTTTCGTGAATGGACGTCATATAGGTACTCTGTTTTGGTATATAAAACTGTGTATGTTGGTTTAGGTTGAACTTGTAGTCGTTAGCTTACATGCTTCTGAATCTAATTGTCTTCTATGAACTCTTATTACTTTGAAGGGATTTCCAAGAAAAAAGTATCACACAATGAAAATCTTAAATTCACTCTCGTAATATTGTTAGCACACCACATGAAACATTGTTTGACTGAGGCACAAAGTTGAGTCTTTGTCTTCGAAACCCAAGCATGTGTAGACATTAGGAACCGCAACTGCACAGAACATTATCAACTCTAAGGGTATATAAATTTAAACCGGGCTTCCTGCTTTTATCTTGAACTCGTACTTTTAGGAGTGGCTTAGAGTGCATTTTCACTTAAACACTTTTTGCTGTTAGATTTTTTCAACGGTATTATTAAATTTTGTATAATACATGCACAAGTATTTTTATTCAAGTAATATTTTGTATGACCAACGTTTTGTTACACGGTTTGAGTATTTTTAAATAAGTAAATCGACAGTAATTGGCAAAGGTCTGGTACTTCCCCAGGCGGACTGTGTAAAGAGACCATCACTACAAATTCCTTTGTTGTATAAATGTTGTTTCAATTACCAAAGGAAAATTAGGTGTTCTAAGTCCATTTACTCGTGACCAGCCATAACTACACAGGTTTAGGAACAGACTAACTCAGCTATTTTAATCAAAATTTAATGGGTCTTCGTAAACAGAGCAGCAAAGCACACAGTTTGTGTTCTGAAACGCGCATCTCATTTGGAGCAGAGACACGAATCAAATTAGGCAAAAGAAAATGAGTGAGCTCAATCAGCCTACGTACTACATCATTTGGGTCTCTTATCGTGAATTGTCTCTCCAACTAGGTGTATAAAAGAAATTGTGAAAATTTCTTACAAAACACAATCTAATCCCAAACTAAGTAAACCTTGTAATTTGAGAATTAATTTAATGATATGATACTTACATAGTTATAAATATATTTGTTGGGTACATTTGTCGTGTTAGGACTCTTTGTAAAGTCCTTACAACCTTGAGATGTACCATAACCTTGTCACATATTTTACCGTCAAGAAGAAACGTGCAAACACTGATGTGTTCCAGTTTGAAGAGCAATGCTTCCATTGAAATTACGGAGTTAAGAGAGAAAACATATTGGATCTCTGAGTAGCAAGTGGAGTGCAGCGCTAGGCAGTGATTTCGACTTCGTATTCTAATGGCTGAGTGTCACTGTGCTGCTATTGACAATCGTGTTGCTTTTTACCATTACTGCCCCATACAACAAATTTTCGTAATCATTGTTTATACTTATCAATATAATACTATTACAATATTATTATATTTATATAATAATATAATTTTTATTATTATACTAATATTTGTTCTAGGTGAAAACCGAACACATAACCTAGGGCTTTGTGAGTATACTAACTACCAGCTGTGTCACAGTAGTAACACGGTTAATATATAAATTGTCACCCGTACATAGGAAATATCAAAGGGACTTGACACTTCATATGAATGAACGGCAATTAGATTATTTGGTCACACAATAATAACAGAATGGGAATTAAAGATTAGTTTCAGGAGGGCGATAACATTTTACAAACTCTTCGCATACCTACACACATAAATTCATAAAAATCGGTTGTGTCGTTTTATAGGAATGTAAATACGAATCTTTTGACAACAGATTTTATACCTATATCTATATCGATATGATAAAAAGTTGCTTGTCTGTTTGTCATTTTCCCGCCTAAACTACTTTTACAAATGTTTGTTATCTACTCACATAATTTTTCTATCATATTTTTGATACGTGTAGGTACGTTATAAATATAAACCAAACGGCTAGTTTGAAGTCAATACTTATTCGAAGATACAATGAAAAGTTAAAAATTACTAGGAAGAGTAAGAGAAGTTATTTTTTTCTGAATAAAACATAATTTGAAATTCATGAAAGTCATGACGACTTCCACTAAGTTTTCCGATTCAATATTGAATACTAATATAGACAGACAGATGAAAAAAATAATGCAGAGCGTAAACTCCGAAGCAAAAGCTTTGCAATACTTATAAATACTTTAATGTATCTGTTACTGTCGGGAGAAAAATTATCAATATTGCTTCCATTTCTCACTTCATTATTGATTTTTTATTACGGGGCATGCAAGGCTTATTTTGCCATGTTTTATTTTTATTTATTGTAATTTTAACTCAATTCAAATGTTTTTCATTGTGTTACCTCCATATTCCAAACTTTTATCCTAGGGTTCCGCAAGTCAAAGATACTATAACTTATTTAAAACAAATCAAATCGGTCGAGAAATCCACAAATTTTGTAACGCTAGCTCATAAATTGTTCTCAAGTAATGTTTAGAGTAGTTTTAGCAAGTATAAACAAACATAGCTTTGGACATTTAGAACATTCTAATAATTTTTATTATATGATTAAGTGGACATAGTAATACCAACAGAAAAACTGAATGTAATGTATTAAACTGTTTTCCAAATCATGCACACTCATCATAAATAGAATATCAAGGCAGATTCCGAAGAATGTACATAATTACATAAATAGAAAATGATATATTTAACACATAATACAACTGTAAATATTGCAACCTAGAAAAACTATACAATCGACTAAATTCATCAAAACTAAGTAATATAAATTAAATTGATTTTAATTTCATTACACGAGAGTTTCACATTAAATGATAAAACCATTCTGAGATAGCTTTCCTACACAAGCTGTAGTTATTTGTAAAAGCATCTTTCAATTTGCCGTAGATGAGCGCAAATGAATAGCACGGGTTCAACAAGATTCCTATCTTTAGAAGAAGTAGTTATTCCCCGTTTAAAGGCGAAGTCTTTTAGAAATTGCACTTCTGACTTTTATCGCGAGACTTTGGACACGTTCTCGAGGTATTTGTACGAAAATTGGCTGCTGGAGTACCTTTACGTCTAGGGTATGACCATCTGGCGTTTATTGATTTTAGGGAAATGATAAAGGAGCTAGGTTTTACCTGGGTTTTCAGGTAGCGATCATTTTTTGTTCTTAAGAAATATTTTCCGTGTGTTTTTCTATAGCCCATTTTTCTCACTTTTTGTAACTTTTTAGAACTAAGTATATATTTTATTACATTGCGTATCAAAAAAAAAAAATGTTAATTTTTTGTTGTTCTTGTTGTTTATTTTTAAAAATCAACCCAATTTTTTCAGTGTAGTCAAGAGCATGCCAGTTTCAACCACACCTCTTACCATCAGGCAACTTGGTGGTCAAAAGTGGACTTAAGTACGTTAAAAAAACCTAGTTCCCACAAAATGCCACTGGGAGATCAACTTTTCCATATTTTTTTGTTTTGAAGTTTAGTTTTCGTGACAACATTGTAAAGTCTAATTTGTAGAACATAGTAAATTGAATTTACTACTTGAATTTAATTCGATTCCAAACTGAATTACCAATTTGCTTTTCCCATTTATCAGACCACGACCAAAGAGATACAAAATACGTTAATAAATAAGTATTCTCAAATATTAGTCTGTATTCCCCGAGCAGTGTTTGCTGGTTGGAGTAAATATGTAATAAAAAAAGATTAATTATTCAGTCTCCCACACGCACGGTTCTTTCGCAACTAGGGCCGCTTTAAAGGCCACTGTGTGAGGGTCAGTCAAAGTGAGCTCCTTGAAATGGAAGAATAAAAGAAACTGTTAAATCTATCCGCAATTTGGAACACTTCAGCGCCGATACGTGAGAGATGGTTTCGTTCCGTATCGTACCGCTTTAGTGAACAGTTAACAACCATATGCGTGTACCCACAGATGAAATAGAAGAGCAACGTCAACGTAGCTGATTCAAATTATTTTAATTAACTTATTAGTCTTTTCTCTCAATGATTTAACCAACTTCAATAAAGGAGAAGGTTCCTAATTCGGTGCTATTCTTTGTATGTTCCAATTGTGAATCTATTTTATAATTTCTTTTCTTTTGTACTGGATCATACCGCAGAGGTGGTTTCACATGCATTTTTATCGAAATCGGAGAAGCTATTTTTGAAATCTAAAATATAGGCTTTAATGACATATTCGTATACCACGAAATCTCGCTGTCTCATTGGAATAGTGATTAGTTAATTCTCCAAAAAAAAAAAGAAATTAAATCCAATGTTTTCTGTCTCTGTCTGTTCTGTCTGAGTTTATTTTTAAGTTTCAGACAAATTTTGATAGTAAATAATTCGGTTTAAAGAGCAATGTTTCCAGAGAAATTACAGGGCTTAGAGACAACTTAGATATCTGGGTGACGAGCGCAGTGCAGTGCTAGGTAATGATTTGGACTGCTTCATTTTCCAATAGCTGCGTGTCACTGTGCTGTTATGTAGCAGGTATGCTTACCAGCAGCCTCATGCACTGCTCGTGTCGTCACTATTTATTAAAAAAAATGTACTCAAAGTTTGAAGTTGAAGTAGGTATTTGTTTTTTCGGGGAAAATTAAACCATCTTTGCCTGTTATTACCGTCAAGTAGAAATGTGAGAACATAACTGTGATCCTATTTGACCGGCAATGTTTAAAAAAAACAAGGTACAGGAAAAAATCATCTTAATATATCTGGATGAGGAGCGCACTGCAGTGTTAGGTAATGATTTAGACTCTTCATGTTCCAATACCTGCGAGACACTGTGCTTTTATAGACAGCCGTGTTGCTTACTATAAAGTACATGTAGTCTCACTAGTCACTCGTACCGTCACTTTATCCTGTAAAAGAAAAGTTCTATTCATGAAGTAGTCACTTTTGTCCCACTTTGCAGGCTTATGTAGTCTCGCCTTAAAACCGTGGATCGCCTCGGATTCCACGTGACACAATCGAATAAAGGGTACATGACGCAATCTATTTCGGTACCTCGGACTTTTACCACCGGCTCCAATAGAAATTGGAAAATGACATTTTATCCGTCTGGGGTTTGTTTCATTAATATTCTTTTGAACAATGAAAATTGAAATTCTTTGGGTTGATTTAGTTTGAACCAATTGTAGCGTTTTGAGTTTCATTATACTACTTAGTGTCATATAGATTCGTGTGTATTTTGTGATTGCTTTACATTTGCCTTTGATCCAAGAAATTTTTAATCATGCTAATGTTAAAAAAATGTGATTAAATAAATCGAAATGTGATTAAATATGTGTCCCCTTATAAGAAATATTAACTGGCAAATGTGTGGTACTTCCCCAAGCGGACTATGCAAATAGTCCTAACACTACAGAATTTTAAATGACTATTGTAATATGAGTTATTTTTCTATATACCTAATTTATAGTAAATTAGTATAATAAAATCGCGAGAGAGGAAAATTGTAGGTCAATAATAATAAAACTGGAAGTAATCGCTCTAAGCGATAAGGCCACCAATTAAAATGCTTATATAAAAGCATGTTCTTCTTGTAATACGTATTCTGTACTTATGGTTTTTAACAGAGATTTGTCGTATTTTAGTACCTTATTTACTCGTATATTTCTTAGAAATCTGTGCGTAAAGCGAGGGCGTGGAGGTTTTTATTACATAGGCGGTAGAGGAAGAGCGCAAAACCTGTCAATATCGTCACCGTTATTTTATTGCCTAGCTATAACCTATTTTATTCATTACTTAGTATTCATCTAACCTAATAACATATCATACACATCTAGATACAAAAGAGTTATGACTAGAAAAAAAGTTAGGCACCGATGAGAAAATAGTTACTACTCAAGCATAAGAATAAGTACAAATAGCTAAAGCTGAATAATAACATTATAATTAAAAATTACACCGACAGCAATACAATAAAATCAAATCAATAAAAAAAAAATCAAATCAATAAAAAAAATTACACACATTCCGACCGACTCTAATATATTTTTTCCGCAAACATTACCTACTACTGACTGACATGTACCAATTGGCCTGACGAGGAAATACTCGTATTATTCTTATAGCACACAAGTAT